>OW679194.1:99574862-100135994 GCA_940337035.1 Agriotes lineatus | reverse complement strand
AAAACTGTTGGAATTATTGCTAAATTTTTCATTTTTAATGTCTATAATGACTGGTCTAATGTACCCGCGTCATTTAGCAGTAAGATACTACAAAATTTAAAATCCCCGGATTTGTAAATCAAATTGCGCATGCGTCCGACACCCCCTGCGCAGATCCAATTTGTATCACGTCGAAAATACAGAGGATTGCTCTTCAGTTGTCCCAACTTGCTAGTAATACAGTGTTGCCAACCCTGAAGAAATTACTTCAAATTTGAAGTAATTTGGTTTAACATTTAGAAATTTGAAGATTTGAAGAAATAAAAGATTATTTAAAGATTTTTTTTATACTAGAAAATATGAATTATAAACTTCTAATTTTAACAATTTTGTAAATCCAGTTTCATTATTCTTTGCTTCAGTATAAATCTATTTCCTTTTTACATTTTAAGGTTGGTTAAATTATTTATTTTATCAGCGATGTCAAATGTCAACTTCGCGCTACCCGCACATTTCTTGCAATTTGCAATAAAGAAATAGTTATTTAGACCACAAGCGTTAGAAGTGCAACTTTTTTTCACAAGTGTGGACGGTTATTAAACGAGGCGCAGCCGAGTTTAATATTCTACACGCGTGAAAAATAAGCACGCTAACACGAGTTGTCTATAAGATTTTTTAAAATTTCATTAAATATTCAAATCCAAGCCTATTTTGTATAGAATTGTATTTGCCTTCATTTTAGTCAAGTGCGTTGGTCAGTTCTGGTAACTAAGGAAACGTCTATTGGTAACTAAGGAAACCTCCAATTAGAATCGTTCATTCCTAAATTAAAAGCAAAGTGTCACTTCACACACCGAAATTAATGAAAAAAGCCTACTTTTTTAAATGAAATTTTAAAATAGTAATGAGTACAACTAGTTTTGAAAGTCATACTTTTTTTCAAGAATTTGCAGTTTGCTAACGAGGGCGAAGCCAGAGTTAATTAACCCTTTATTGCATGATTTTTTATTTTTAAAAGAACAAAAATTACAAAGTACATAAATACGCATAAATCAGTGGAATTTTTTTTATTCGAATACTAATTAAAATTTTACAAAAAAAACTGGTATGTATCAAATATGACACAGCATGCAATAAATACAATATGAAAATTCGTCACTCCGTATGGAATCGAGTAAAACAATTTCTGTCTTTGTTTAAACAGAGTGACACTTGGCATTTTGTACAATAAATATACGATTGTGATTTGCAATCTGGAAATTTGCAACGATTTCTTTCATTTTCCTTCCATTCTGCTAAATGATCCACTCCATCCTTCCTTACTTCAATTTGAGGAATATCAGCAGCTGCGCCACGTTTCTTTTTTTGAGCATACGCATGTTCAAGGTTGGTACTAGGTCTTCCTCTTTTTCGTGTTAGTCCAGGCTTTCCAGATTTACATAAAGCATCAGCGATTGCTATCTTAAAATCCGCAAGTGGCAGGTATATATCATTTTGCCTTCTCCATAATAGCCAACTATTTACCGCACACATATCTAACATGTGAAAAAATATTCTAAGGTACCATTTTTTTGACCTTATTTTGATTCGATAGAATCCAAGCATAGCATCTAACAGATCCACGCCTCCCATATATTTATTATATTTCAGTACACTTTGTGGACAGTCTATCATTTTGTAGCATTTTTCACTTCTAAAAAATCTTTTTCTAGTTCCAGTTGGTTGTGAGCCTAAGTAGGTTGATAAATTTGAAACAACTTTATTGTCATACCAAAAAACAATACTTATTTTGACATCGTCCTTGATAGCAGTATTTTCCTGCAAAGCCCCTCTTACACGTTTCTTGAACTCTTTTTCTGATAGCATCTTACAGCCTCGTACACGATTCAAAAGTACCGTACCAAGAGGAAGTATACCGTTTTTAGTTAAATATACCATCAATGGAATACTGGTAAACCAATTATCAAAGAAAAGTTTATGAGTAGGTTAGAATGGACAGTTGTAGAACCTCCCCCCACCACTTGGCCTTGAGTTCAAGGTGAAGGCTATTTTGAAAGGCTAAGCTTCAAGGTCAAGGCTAAACTTCAAGGTCGAGGCTACTTGGAAGGCTGAGGGAACGTTCAAGGTCGAGGTCTCAGTCAAGCTAAATGTGCTATATGTAGAATTTTAACTCAAGGTCTCCATAATTGTTTAATCCAAAAGGTACTACTGTGAGCTTGACTTCAAGGTCGGTTGCTCAAGGTCAAGGATCTACATGTAACCTTGGAAATGTGAGAATAAAAGCGCGTAGAAGAGTCTGCAAAGGTAGTAGCATTCGAACGCTGATATGGAGGCCTTGTTAAAAGCCATAGAAGTAGTTAAGGGTCGGCAAGTAGCTGCGGTGGCGAGCAGTACTACGAGAGTACATAAAGTGCAGTTATGTCCGGTGCTTCTGAATAGTACAACGTACAAGTTAAACAACTCCAGTTCAAAGTACGTGTGTGTGGGGTTAAGGGCGAACTCCGGATTTTCCCCAGTGATTCAAATAAGAGGAAACAAAAACGATTGGGTGGAGTTCGAAGAGTTGGATTGGGCTACCCTAATTGAAAATCAGGGGATCCTGACGAATTATTTCTATTCCTCCTCCGAAGAGCAGTGGTCTCCGCTGGTAGTTGCACGGAAACAGTATACATTCTTGGAACTTCAGGAAAAGAAGATACTAAAAATTGAAGAAGTGGGACAGAGTGAAGTCTACTTATCTAAAGAATCGTTGGAAGAGCTGTGGGACTTGCAGAGGCTGGTGGAATTGCGATTCGCAGTTCTAAAAACGCAAAACTTTGAGCAATTTTATCACAAAATAGTGACGGGTATTGCAAACCTGCCTGGAGACTGCATTAGCAATATATGGAGTGTGTTGCAAGACCTGGCGGTAACAACCGAGAACACTGTTTCCATGTATGAAATTTTAAAGTATGGTAGTAACATTGTTCGGTGCGACGTTCAAATAGAAGAACTTGGTCTGCAGGTATTAGTTTAGTCATGTGGATGGGCTATTCTCATTGTCTACTAAATAAATCATTATTTATTAAAAAATTGACTCGACTAGGATTCGAACCTAGATCTCCTGAGGCGCAGTGTCTAGAATTCCCTTTAATGCACCGATTGGCTCCCCAGGCGTCATACCATTAGACCACCGAGTCCTTAAACTATTTAATGAAAAACGGCGATCACCTTCGGCGAAAAAAGATTTGTCTTTGAGTTTAAGGCCATTGTTGAAGGAAAAGGTGATTTTCAAGGTCGCAGCATTTTCAAGGACAAACTCTAACACCTCGGCCTTGATTTCAAAGTCAAACTCTAGAAATTCCTCCCACCAAAAAGAAAAATGTACAAAAAGGGTGCAGCAGCAAAATAAATCATAGTCTATTGAATAAATCGTGACAGTCTGGTTGTAACATGGACACATGGGAGCAATATGGGAAATATTTCCAGGAATTTTCGGAGTTATTTCCATGGTTTCGTTGCGATCAAATGAATATTACCGTTACATTGGATGGGCATCCGGACTTTAAAACTTTTGCAACAGTACCACTTCCAGACGAGAATTGGTTTGATTACAATGTGATGGAAAAAATTGGAGATTAGAACGTGAATGTGTGAAAAAAATCGTATATGAGTTATGGTGATGCCCGCCTGCCCCATCTGCTGAATGTGCACGCAATATCGCATTTAAGCACTAGAAGCTTAGTCATGTGGATGTGGTATAGAGAAGCGGCTCGACCAGCTGCAAGAGACGTACCTAGTGCGGTTAAACGATTAGTGAGTTTGTTGGACGATTTGGCGTTTGACGCGTCTCGCGAAGCCATATACGGTTTTGGTTGGTTCATTGACGAGGAACTGAAGAAAAAGGAAAAAATGTACAAAGACGGTGTTGCTGTTGGTCGACTATTTTTAAACGGAGCCATAAATGAAGGCCTCCTTGTAGATTTAATGGCTAGTCTCAGTCTGGACAAACACATGTGTGAGGTGAAAGACTTTATAGAGAGGAAACAAAATGAAGAAGAGCGTGCAGTTTGACGACTCCAAGAATCAGGTGTACAATTTGCATACGTGGGCGTATGCGTATCGAGAAGCTCGGAGAGGACTGTGGGAACGAGAGGCTATGGATAGGTTGCGGTTCTAACGCAGGATACTTACTGTGGCTAAAGTACTGCGAGACGTCTTGTGCGCAGAACATATGCACACAATTTATGTAGAACGCTTTTCAACTAGTACGTAGGTGTTTAACCCATGTAGTAATACTGTATATATTGTATGCAAATAAAAACACAATAAAAATTAAAAAGTTGTTTTATTCCATTACATAGTGATTATAGATATGGTAAACGTTCGACAAAGCACAATAACAAACTGGAGCAGAATGATATAAACAAGCGGGTTGTGATGGGGTGAGGGCCGGTTGTTCTTCAACTTCGATGATGGGGATATTGGTATAGCGGCGTAGAAAAACTGCTTTTTCTCGACCTTTCACATATACTTCGGTGGCACCCTGCAGAAGACGTCGCAAGATTGCAGGAAACATGTATGCTGGAGTAAATCCCTCATTCCAATCGATGCAATGGTGATTAGTCATTACCCAGTGGGCTTGTTGTTGTAAATGAGATGGTAAGGCGGTGAACGGAAACGGTGATTTTAAGACGTAGTGTGATACTGAGGTACCGTCGTAGGCGGCCAATTCTTTTGGGCTGAAGTGCTTATCCGACGTCTTGAAGCCTTGAATGTCGATAATGAGCTTCATCGTATTAAGTGGTGGGAGCACGATCCAGTTACGTTAAAAGGCGAGGTGCAACTGAAGTGGTTTTGAGAAATTACAGTTGTTTAACTGCTTTTGACAACGCGTTATAAGTAAAAACCCAATCGTGAAGAACGAGACAATACGCGGTTGTGTTGGCTGGCACGTAAGCGGAAGTTTCAAATTCAACTCGAAAAACGACAGCGTTTGCATGGAGGTAGTCTTTTTGATGGGAACAATCGATCACAACAATGGGTGATTTGTCAGCAAACTCATTGGGCGTGAACCAAGGCTTGTCGGTCTTGTTATAATAGGATGATTGAAACTTGGAGTACATATCGTATAACGTGGCGTAATGATTGAGGCCATAATTGTTATGTAAATTATCGTAGGGGAAACGTTCGGTGTTGAGATAAACTCGGAAATTCGTAAGATTAATTCGAAATGGCTATTGTCCTTAGAGATGAGCCCCGAACGTTCCGTCTAAAAACCTACGATAACGTATCTGGGGGTTTGCAATTTGGTGGTTGTTGCAATGGCATGAGAATGTTGAGTCACGGCATTAACGCCTGGTATGATATAAGGTTGCCAGCTGCGAAACGCTACTTGCGTGTCGATATTTTTGTCAATGTATTTGGTTAGAGATAATTCTTGAGCAAGACCTGGAGTGATATGTGGAACTTTCCAATACAGCTTGTCAATCGTAACTTTAGCCGTCTCCGCTACGGTAGCACTGAATACAGCGTCAGCATCGGTATTGCTGCGAATCAGGACAAGTTCCTGTCGGATGTTACGTATAACTTTTCCATAATCTTCGGAAAAACCTAACAGCATTCTCAAAGGTATGCAGGCACTGAAGTTGCCCTGTGCATCGGTAATGTGAGTATTGGGGGCGTACAACCAGCCAGCATTTTAAAACTTTTTAACATCATCAGAAGTATAGGACACATATCCCTTAAGAGTAGATGTAATACCAAGTTTGGTAACAGAATCGACAACGACACAATTGATTTCGTATCGGATTTCTCTAAATAAGTGTGCCAAAGCATTGTTAAGAAATTTAGCCGTCGTAACTTTCGGTTGCTTTCCGCAATTTTCCCTCTATGTATAGATAGCTCAAACCTGGTAGAGTTGACATATCTTCAGGAATTGGAATTCGAATTTCATCGTTATAGTCAAAACGGTTTGTATACGGTTGATGGGTGTGCAACTGATTGCTAACGATGGAGTTGTCGACAAGGACGCGTTCCCCAATATTTAGAATACTCATGGCAGCACTTTAAAACCCAAGGATCGCAAGAAGTCTTTGTTTGCCTTTGTTAACTGCGCGGCGGACGAAGCTGAACTGATTTTACGACGCTGTGGACAACGTCTCTTATACGAACTGAGCTGGACATGGTAGGGTGAAGGGTTGAATCGAAAACCCATTATAACTTTTTTAAATGCAATGTTACCGTGACGGTTTCCGTACTAAAACTGCCTGGTCCAGTATTTTAACAGTTAGGTTAGTGATCTGTCTTATGCTGATCGGTAGGTAAATGACAGGGTAGGTGTTTCCACTATCTTGTACCCAGGCGGCACTATGGGGAAGAATTGATGAACGATGTGGCCAGGCTTACCATTTTTATAGGAACCCACAGAGATGTTGCAGTGGATAAGGATGGAGTTAATGTTCAAAATTTTTGTATCATTTTCACCTGCATGCCACATATTCGCATCATAAATGTTGCTGTCAAATACTAACATGTCTCGGATAGTATTGTCGCGCCTAAAGTCGATTGGAACGTTCGATTTTATTTCGATTTTTAAGGTGCTGTTGTTTCCGCGTAGCAGCACCTGCTCATTACCTCCGCTAGACTCAAGTTGGTTATGTAGAAAGTCGGCAATGTCCGTAATTTCGTATGCACTCTCAGGTATAGTAATATGAGGTAGTCCGACGAAATGAAATTTATTGTTGGGAGGTCTAATGTTAGCAATAGTATTGTAGGTTTCGAAACTTAACAATCCCAAAACGTATTCGCTACCGTCGTCTAAGAAAATAGGGCGGTCAAAATTCGCAGTAAGGAATGATGAATCACCTGTCAGAGTGAATATACTAGACATGATGAAGCGCAACACTTAAACTGGCGACAAAAGCGGTTTCGCAAAGTTATATAGGAATTTCAGATACAGGTGACCGCATGTGTATAACATGAGTCGTTGATATCTATTAGAATTATACGTGATCGTGTTATTGCCACCGTCGCTGCGAAAGTATTTCACTAATTCGGTTGGAGGTTGTAAGCGACCGATGCTATCGAAATACAGAACAAAGGTATCCACTTTTACGTAAGCCGTCCAATGCGTGCCACGACCAACATATTCGTCCAAGTTAGTGACACCACATTCTCGTTTACGAATCTTGACAGGCAAGGCATCCCGCATAAATATTCCCCTAAAGTGTGGAATTTCTAGGCGTTTAACGTAGTGTGCAATATCGATGTTCGTTAACGCGCGGCGCGGTAGCTTCAACGGAAGTTTTTTGACTGATACGGTCGTAGATATAACCCTTTTCCACGAGCAATGGATTCCATAGCTTGGTTATGTCGCTCCTTTTCCTGGAGATTCTTTTTTGCAGCCTTTGAGTCTCCCACTGGTTTAGCGACTGCTGCAGCACCACTTCCAAGGGATCCCAATGCTCCTAATGCAGCAAGTATGGGTACAAGCGGCAATATGCCTCCTCGCTTCGGAAGAGGTAGTACTCTTGACCGCTTCCGCTTCCTCCTCCTCCATGTTTTCAGAGCTCCTCCTGAATGCGAGCGGATTGTGATACCGACCCGTTTGGAATGCGTTCGCCGTCTACGCTTCCGTTTCACACCCATTCCGACTTTCGTCTTCCCTTTCATAATTCCAGTCACAGCAAGGGCTGCAGCTCTTTCCCCAAGAGTAGAATCTTTTGCTTTAACACGTTCCCAAGCTTTCTCTGCTAGAACTTTATCTGCCGCGTGACGTGTCGAAAGATCGCTAGATTGTGAGTATGCGATGTCGTGTTGCTTGCAGGCCTCATCCAGAGGATTCCTTCTATCGCCTCGCAAAAGACGTTTTTTAAGTCGGGTACCAGGTCCGCAAAACTTGTACCCTGGTATGTGTAGTTCAAAGGGTAATTTGTCAATAAGGGTATTCAGGAAACCGCGACCTCTCCGCTTGGCGGTTCGGTGATGACTGGTTTGTTTGCGCTTAGTAGCTTTCATCTTAAAGACTTACACACGACTGATGTTCTTCAAACGGAATTAACAAATATAACGAGAACGCACGGCGGGTAGAGCGCAGTTTCCTTCCGAGCGAAAACGATGGAAAACGTCAAAATTGTGAAGCAAGGGTGTTCCTTGCCGGTAGTAAATCACACAATAAATTCCATATCCGAGACTTACAGAAAGCACAGCGCTTTACTGGGTAAAGGATGTAAACGATGTATGGTCATAGGTCGATCCGGATCTGGGAAAACCAACCTCATAATCAGTTTACTAGTGCATCGAAATGGGTTGCGCTTCGCAAACCTTTATATATATTCCAAAACACTCGATCAACCCAAATATAATTATCTGAGAGCAGCCTTTCAACCATTGAGAGACATTGGATTCTTCGAATATAGTAACGATTGTGAGGTGATCAAACCCCAGGAAGCAAAAGAATATTCCGTGATAATTTTTGACGACGTAGCTTGCGAGACGCAAAGCATAATTCGAGATTATTTTTGTTTCGGGCGTCACCGAAACATAGATTGTTTTTATCTATGTCAGACGTATTCATCTATTCCTAAGCAGCTCATAAGATATAATGCAAATCTCATCATCATATTCCAACAAGACAACACCAATTTGAAGCACATTTACGACGATCATGTCAACACGGACATGTCATTCGACAAGTTTAAAGCATTGTGCTCTTATAGTTGGAATGAGGATCACGGATTTTTAGTGACCGATAAAGAAAGCGAAACCAACGCGGGACGATATAGAAAAGGTTTCGACAATTACTTTAATATACAGGGTGATTCGGGAGGAAGTGGCAATATTTTGAAGACATATCGAGGAAGTCAAAATAAGCAAAATAAACTCATATGTTCAAGTCCGATTTTCATTTGTTTCGGAGATATTTTGATTAATTGTATAATTTAAAAAGCAAACAAAAATTTATTACAAAATGAATTACAAAAATAAACAAAATAGCATTAATTTACGACAAATTTTCGAAAACGCCACCGCCCACTTCGATACACTTATTCGCGCGTTTATAGACTACACTAGTAGCGAGTTTCAATGAACGATTGTTCGCTCTAATGATAGCTGCTGTATTAAGAATACGATCTAGTAACGCTTCCCTCGTTTCCACTTTAGTAGCATAAACTAACGACTTCATTCATCCCCAAAGGCAAAAATCGAGGGGAGTGAGATCCGGTGATCTAGGTGGCCAAGGATGCGGACCGCCTCTGCCAATCCAACGATCGCCGAAAGTGGTATTCAGAAAATTTTGTACATTATTAGAATAGTGAGGAGGCGCTCCATCATGTTGGAAGATAATTCGTTGTCGAATATTTAAAGGTGCTTCGTCCAATATTTCTTCTAAATGGTCTTCTAAAAAACGTAAATATCCTTGTCCAGTAAGGCGCGCATCTAATACGAAAGGACCGAATAATTGATCATTTAGAATACCGCACCAAACGTTAATGCTAAATCGATGTTGGAAATTGTGTTCTATCGTAGCATGGGGATTTTCGTCCGACCATCGATGATTATTGTGGCAATTGTTAATTCCATCTCGCGTAAATTGAGCTTCATCCGACCACAAAATGTCTTTACACAATCTTCTGTTTTCCCGAATCCAACGACAAAATTGTAGCCTTAAAGGATAATCGCCTTCGTGGAGATTTTGTACTTTTTGCAAATGATAAGCGTTCAAACCCTGTTGTTTAAGTGTTTTCCAAGCCATTGTTTGTGGTATTTCAAATTGGATTGCGATGCGTCTTGTACTTATCTCTGGATTTTCGTGTACCACATCCAGAATATCTTCTGCAAGTCCAACAGCGATTCCGTGTTCTCTTTCAGAAACAATACTTGCACTTGGAAATGTCCCAGTTTCGCCGGCATGTGTAAAAACAGTTTGAAATACTCGCTTGTTAGGAATTCTTCGATTCGGAAAACGACGTCGATACTCCTCCAATGCACGAACATTACTACCATTACAGAACCCATAAACAAATATCATATCGGCATATTCTTTATGACTAAATTTGTGGGGCATTTTTACAACTTCATAAAACTAATGTTGAACAACTGTCACTTTGAGATTTGACATTTTAAGAAAAAGTCAATTATCCCTGAAACAAATGAAAATCGGACTTAAACATATAAGCTTATTTTGCTTAGTTTGGCTTCTTCGACATGTCCTGAAAATATTGCCACTTCCTCCCGAATCACCCTGTATAAAAAACAAAAAAGAACCATTTTAGAGCATTCAACTGGAAAATCATCTATCTCACATCAATACACATTAAAAATGTAATAAAAATGCAACGTTTGAAAAAAATCGTTAGAGCCGTTTTTGAGAAAATCGAAAAAGTTACAAGAGTAAACACCATACTTCCGGTTATGCGATTTTCTTCAAAAGCTTGCGGTTGCATCTAGATGGAACACAAAACTTATATATGAAGTTGCAACGTTATATTTCTTTTCGTTTTTGAGATTCTGTTCACACACGCACACACAGACAGACAGACCAATGGACAAAACATGTTTTTTAGGTTCAAGGGACTCTAAAACGTGAAGATCTGTTGAAAACTCAAGTTCGAATTTTTGGGGTGAATCCAATACTTTTTTTATTGTAAAAGGAAGAAAATTTAGAATGGAGAGATCAGAGACAATATTAACAATACGCTCAAACGCTTAAAACGCTTTTAATATTGAAACCGGAGTGAGACAAGGCGACTCACTTTCACAACTTTATTCAACATAGCATTGAAAGGATCGATTACAGCGCTAGGAAATGGAGGAATTATTGCGAATGCTGCGTATGCTGACGATACGGTAATACCGTATGATCGAAAACTTTTATCATCTAAAGGGCTGTGGATTAAAAAAAAGATATTGGAGGTGGTGAGCAAATGCACTCAATAGTACAGAGTGGCGCACGGCCTACTGACGAATTTTGATGTTAAATAACTTTCGTGAAGAAAAACATGAACAACAATTTATTAAACCGAAATAAAGCTTCAACATGGCAATTTTATTTCTTAAATATTACATTAGTCAGATGACCTCGCTGTTGATTCACATACTGTCTTAAGCGCTCTTGAAAATTCCTAAAAACTCTTCTTAAAAGTTCATCTATCAGTAACTGTAAGATTGGGGGAACGCGTGAACATAAAAATATCACCAAAACGAGTTGGTTTCATGATAAAAACGCACTGTTTTAGAATGGTGTTCTATTGACCAAGTATTCATTGGTTGACGGGTTTTTTGTTATACCTGTCAGAAAATGTAGTAAATAAACTAAAAATCTAATAAATGACGGCATATATATTCTCATTTGTTTTGCAGTTCAACCCAAATGAAATGTGTCAATCGGTCGTGCGCCACCCAGTATAACCTATACAATTTTGACAGAATACTTAACTTGGACAGAATGTGTAATACTGAACACAAAGTGGTGATTTGTACGAAAAATGGAGGAAATCACTTTGAACAGCTGTAGTTGTTTTTGTTATTAAAATTTTTCTATTTAACAGGATTGTTTTTATTTGTTAAAATGACATTACTGATATAACCTTAAACTGACATTTAAAATGACAACAAAAATGTTTAACAAAACAATTTCACAGCTCTCTAGAGGATAAAAGTGTTCGATCATATGTAGTTGCTAGAGATGGAAAGAGTTTTATCAACGCCCTTCTTAAACTCGAAAAGGAAGTGAAAGACAGAATGTTAACAATAAACGAGAACATAGCAAAATGCATGGTAATTAGACGGACAGACAGACAAACGGAATTGAGAAAACATGTTTTCTAGAACCCGTACTAAAAGTACCACCAATAGCTTGTAACTAAAAATTACATCTTATATATTAGCGTGCTAAAAGTGAAATCAGCTGATTTTGGATTTACTCCTTTTATACTGGAAGTGAAGTTTGTTTAAATAACTAGAGCATTATGACAATGACAATTATTACTATAAATAATTACTTTTGACAACTAACTTTGACAACTATTGGCTGCAGAAATAGTCACCGGTGCTGGTTACTTATCCACTGCCATTTTTTTTATTATGACAAAAGATCTGTCAATCATGTTTGCTTTGTGGACAAAGATTTACGTATCTTGATTATGACATTCATTATAACTGTCAAAAATATAAACCTTTCTTAAATCGACATTTATGTATTAATAACAGTAAATATAAGGTCGTACAAACATCTTTTATCTACGACCACTACTAAAAGTAGTCCTTTTAGCGCTAGCTTGTTTCACTAAAAGTGACGTTTTATAGTTTAGCGTGGTTATAGAAATCAGCTGTTTACTTTTAGTCCATGTGCTAAAAGTAAAGTGAGGTTATAAAACTACAATTTCGAACTGGAAGTGAAGTTGTAAAGTTATTCTAGTTGCTTCTTGCGTTACAGGTAAAGTGTTTTGAAATAATTTAAGCGTTATGTAATGAATACAGTTAGATGTGGAGTATTAATAATTACATTTCGTAACTGACCTTGACTACTGTCATTCGCAAACATTCGCCCGCGCGGCATGGCCTACTGTTTATTATGACATAAATTAGAAGTGTCGTATATGCAAACCTTTGTTAAATCAATATTTATGGATTAATAACAGTAAAATTAAGGTCGTAGATAATAGCTATTTATGCAACAAGTGCTAAAAGTCGACGTTTATGCACGCGTTGTATACAAGATTTTATCTACGTCCTTAATTTTACCGTTATAAATGCATAAATATCGATTTAACAAAGGTTTGCATCTGCGACACTTTTAATTTATGTCATAATAAACAGTAGCCACGCAGCGCGGGCGATTGTTTGCCACGCCACTACTGTCAAGGTGAGTTACGAAATGTAATTATTGATACTCCACATCTGACTGTATTCATTACATAATGCTTTAATTATTTCAAAACACTTTACCTGTAACGCAAGAAGCAACTAGAATAACTTTACAACTTCAGTTCGAAATTGTAGTTTTAGAACCTCACTTCACTTTTAGCACATGTGCTAAAAGTAAACAGCTGACTTCTTTAACCACGGTAAACTATAAAACGTCACTTTTAGTGAAACAAGCTAGCGCTAAAAGGCCTACTTTTAGTAGTGGTCGTAGATAAAATATTGTATGCAACGCGTGCTAAAAGTCGTTTATGCACGAGACATGTTATGCAACTCAGCCTTCGGCTTCGTTTCATAATTTTTACGTCTCGTGCTTAAACGTCGATTTTTAGCACTTGTTACATAAATAGACATTATGCAAACTCTTGCTAAAAGTGTTATTGCACTTGATATGTTATGAAACTCAGCCTACTGTTTCGTTTAATAATTTTCATGACTCGTGCACAGTCACTTTTAACACTTGTATCATAAATAGTTATTTCGTCATCTAGAGACCTTGAAACATGAAAATCTGAAGGAATCTCGGAAGGTGATTGTTTCATGATTACAATTCCTTCGTTTTTTTAAATGAGGGCACTTAATTCAAAACAATTCATTTTAAATATTTTATGTTAGCTCAATTTAAGCAGAAAATACACTAAAAAAATAAACTCTGAAACTTCTTTGTGGCGTCAATCTATAATTCATATTCTTTTTTGGGTATTTCGCCACTCTGCAAATTAATGTCAAGCAATTCATTGGAGGTTGGTGGTTTTCAATCTCCATGAAAAAGCTAAGTTTTCTTGTTCCTTTTTAATTGTTAATCGTTGATAACGAGGGCAGATTGTCCCTCGAAACGTTCGTTATTTAATACGTTATTTAATAATTTTAATTTGCAGGGTGGCGAACTACCCAAAAAAGAATATGAATTATAAAAAAATAAATGTTAATTAGTTTGCCACAAAGAATATGTGGCTAAATTGATTTATTTTTGTGTGTAGATAATTCAACTGATATTCTAGAACATCCTGTATATGTAACAACCGGAATTTGTGGGAATGTATGGCCACACATAATATCGTGTATGCAATCAAAAGCGTGTGGTGTGCAGCATTCGTGCGGACATTCCCTCAAATCCGGATTATTAGGTAGGTACTAAATTTCAGTGCTTAGTCTAACGTGCGTATGGAAATAACATCGAACTCCGCAAATCACGGATCTGTTAGGTAGGGAAGGTGGAGAGTGCCATGTAAATTATCGATCATGACTGTTGATGCTGATAGTGATACCCGGGTTCTAAAGGGTCTAATTAAATTTTCCACGTCAACGGTTCGCCCCGTGTCATCGCCATAGGTAATGCGGTGCCGTCGGTAGACGACGCCCGGAGGGTCGTTGAGGGACGCCCTAAGTGGAGGGCGGCGCTGCATGAGTCCGGATTAAGAATTTGATTAGATTCAATTGATTAATAGAATCTGCGATTGAAAACAGTTATTCTTTCGGGCTGCTCATTTGAAAAATAACAAGAAAAGTGAAGAAATTAGTATTAGGCTAATCGTGTTCATGTTTAATTCATAAAATTAAATTTGTAGAACAGAAGTATTAACAATTCCATACCATTTACAAAATAGTTATTTGTTTAACTGGGCAGAAAATTAGCAGATTCACTGTTAAGGCTCGAATTTAAAGCAGAGGCGAAACTGAGACTGAATACAAATTGCTAATAAAAATAAATTTTTGTATTTATGTATATACTTTTAGCGGAAAATATGGTGTTGCAAACTTCAATTTGATCATGACATGCTGCGAATGAGTTTTTTTTTTGAAACACGATATATCTTACATTTACTGTGATAATTATCTGGGCTGGATTTTAAATAAAATAAAGATAAAAATTATCGCTGTAAATAATAATTGAAAACAACATATTAGTTAATTCATATTCTTTTTTGGGTATTTCGCCACTCTGCAAATTAAAATTATTAAATAACGTATTAAATAACGAACGTTTCGAGGGACACTAATGTTCCAGTAGACAAAACACTCAACATCATTAAACATAGGTTACAAAACGATAACACATTACATACACGAACAACATTAAACAGTGATACCATTATGGAACTTTTAACACTATGCATTAAAACGACATACTTTCAACTAAACAATGAATTTTACCAACAAGATTTCGGGATGGCAATGGGTTCTTCTCTATCGCCTATTGTTAGTAACATTTTTATGGAAGACTTTGAACAACAACATGTCTACACATACACTAACAAACCAGTAGTTTGGTGGAGATATGTCGATGATGTTTTTGCAATTTGGCCTCATGATATGGATAAGGTGGACAAATTTCTTGAACCTATTAACAGTAAAGAAGCCTCCATCAAATTCACATTAGAAACAGAGCAAAACAATCAGTTACCTTTTCTTGATACACTAATCACACGCACAATAAATACTTTTGAAACATCAGTATACCGTAAAAAAACAACACTAATAGGTACTTACATTTTAACTCCAACCATCACAAAAACATAAAGACAGGTGTTGTAAAAAGTCTTTATGACAGAGCCAAACTTGTTTGCTCTAATGATGAAATTTTCAAAAAAGAGAAAGAATTTATTGTTAATGTTTTACAAGATAATGGCTATCCAGAGACTCTTGTTCGGAACATTTTCAATACACGAAACAATGCCACACGCGTACAAAGAAATGACACTCAAACATATAATACTCTAACTATACCTTATATTCCAGGCATATCTGACAAAATTAGACGAATTGGGAATAGATTCAATGGTAGGACGGTATTCAAAACGTTGAATACCTTGCGGTCAGTTCTTACAAAAACTAAACCGTTCAACGAAGAACAACATTCAAAGAATTGTATATATAGTATCCCCTGTGAATGCGGGAAATACTATATCGGTGAAACATCCAGACCTTTAGCAGTTAGAGTTAAAGAACATAAAAATATGATGAAAACCTATCAATTCAATAAGTCGAAGCTGGTAGAACATGCTTGGGATGACAATCATAAAGTACACTGGCATAACACAAAGATCTTGTCTAAAGAATCGATGTCAACTAAACGTAAAATTAAGGAGACGACATATATTTTACTTAACAAAGAAAAATGCGTGTCGTCTTTCTCAATATTTTTAGACACTAGTTGGCTATCCATTCTTAAAGATCAGATCAAGTAGGTTTAGACAATCAACAAACGTCAATGTCAAGCAATTCATTGGAGGTTGGTGGTTTTCAATCTCCGTGAAAAAGCTAAGTTTTCTTGTTTTTTTTTAAATTGTTATTCGTTGATAACGAGGGCAGATTGTCCCTCGAAATGTTCGTTATTTAATACGTTATTTAATAATTTTAATTTGCAGAGTGGCGAAATACCCAAAAAAGAATATGAATTATAGATTCACGCCACAAAGAAGTTTCAGAGATTAACATATTAGTTATTCTAATTTTTGTAAATATTTTCAACGTTTTACAGGGTGTGTCATAGTAATTGTACAAACACGAAGTGTACGTTCTAGTCTAGAGTTAACATATGAAGATTTAGCCAAATAGCCTTAATAAAATGTTGATAGTTAAACCGATATAGGGTGTTAAAGGAAAAACTATTTTTAATATTGTTTGCAAAAAACGAAAACTATTTTAGATACCAGTCTCAAAACAGTACCATCGCGTAATGAAAACTTAGAATGCAGATTTATTAAAAGCGGCCGGATTTCATGACTTTAATAAAGTATTCATTTTTATTCAGAAATAAGTGAAGGCTGTGCAATATTTTAGTGTCAAAACGATTATGCATGTGTTACACATACTGTTACGGAGAAAAAGGTTGTTCTGAATATTGGTGTCTTTTATATAATATGCAGTGCCTTTTGTGAACAATCTTAAAAATATCCAAGAGATAATTCTTCTTAGTCCTCGAAAACCTACTTTTACCAATATTGAGAGTGAAACCTATAATAGTTCTTTTTATTGTAAAAAACTAAAAATTCATTTTAACTTCAATACCTTATATCTCAGTAACTGTTGACATGTTACAGTATATTTGGTTTATCTTTATATACGAGGATTGTTCAATAGAAACACGTTTGCATCGTGTAGGCATGAATTGATCATCATGGCACTTCAATGCAGTTAATGAAATCGTTTATTGACGTATTAGTGGAGTGTCTGTCAAATTTTTTCGCGATTGCTTCTTTGTGTACATTTTTATAGAGCTCGGAAATGGCGTTTATTATAGAAAATCCGTCCAAATAATATGCGTACCGTCGAAGCACGTAACCACTAGAAATCCTTGAGAAAAGGAAAGCTGTCGATGGTGACTAGTTGTTCTCACATGGCGGTAGTTTAATGGTGCAGAAAATTCGACAAGAAAGAGAACTGACTAAAGGCTTCGCTCGTGCAGTGAATATTTGAGTTGCAATTTCAGATGAAAGTGTGAGGCATTTGGAAACTGCTTTACGTGCAAACACACGCATTAAAGTCAGATAACTGTCAGAAAAGATGAGCATCAATATAGGAAGTGTTCATTTCATTATTCAGACTCTTATCACAAATTTCATGTCTTTGGTCCATTGACACAATCACTAAAGAGGCAGCGATTCATTTCGGATGCTGAAATGCAGACTGGCATTAGAGAATAACTTTCTCAACAGCAGCAAAAATTTTACCAACAGGAAATCTGGAGTGTAGTACAACAGTGGGATTCATACCTTAATGTTAATAGAGAATTTTTTTAAATTGAGTTAATAGAAATGATGCTACAGCTTCTAGACGTGTTTCTATTGAACAATTCTCGTATATCTTTGAGAATCTGTAGATTTCCTTATTACATTATTTATGAAATACACTCGGTATACCTGAATATACTTAAATATATTACAATAACGAATCGATTTAATTTTCAGTAATCACATTTGTGACCCGCGGGGGTTGCTAGTTTCCTACCGGGGGCCTCCTCGGGTGGCGGATAGAGGAGTGCCTCTCAGATATGGGTGGTACCGGGGAAATGAAATACCCGCGGGGGGGAGGGGACCAAAACTAACATAGCAGCGTCTGACTCACATTGAGCTGCTGCAAACAGCGTCTGACCCAGAGTGGGCGGCTGACCATCACTCGACAACCCGCCCGACAAGCGTGTCGTTTTAATGTCAACTCCCTTCAAACAAAAAACATGCCAGACTTTAAAAACAAGCCGACACGACCCCAGGTGGGTAGGACCTTTGATCCAAACTCCCACACTAACCAAGAGTCAGGCTGTCCCAGTGATTCGGGGGGGGGGGGGGGCAAAAGTAGGACAAATGTACAAGTAAAGAAACAAAGGCAAGCCCATAAGTTAAAGAAGAACTAGAGTACGAACTAAGTTTTATAAACTGGGACGTCCTTGGAATTAATGAGGTTAGAAGACGAAATGAAGAGTGCCTTCAACTGAAATCAGGAAATATCCTATACTTCAGAGGTCAGACCAACTCCAGCGTCGGTGGAGTGGGTATATTAGTTAAAGAAAAACTGAAAAAGAAAATAGGTGTTATGAAGTCCATTTCCGACAGAGTGATATACATAACAATTAAATTAGACAAATGGAATACTTTAAAAATAATACAAGGGTACGCTCCTACGGGACAACACACATACGATGAAGTCATAGAGTTTTACGAGGACGTATCAGAAGCCCTTAAAACGCATAAAACGCAACACACATTGATTATAGGTGACGTCAATTGTAAGATAGGCGAACAGGGGGAGGAGTATGTAGGAGCTCATGGTGTGGGGGTAAGAAACCCGAGGGGATCGATGCTAGCAAACTTTCTGGAACAAGAAAAGTACTATAACATGAATACATTCTTCCAAAAGAAAGACAACAGAAAGTGGACGTGGATAAGCCCCGACGGGAGGACCAAAAACCAAATTGACTACGTGTTTTCAAAATACCCAAATATAATCGAAGATGTAGAAGTTTTAAAGAGATGTAATGCAGGAAGTGATCATCGGCTGGTCAGATCGAAAATCAAAATAAGCAGAAAGGATATTAGAAAACAGAAGATGGGAAAACACTGCAAGAAGCTATTAACTGTGAGAAACTAAAAGAACATAAAGAAGAGTACCAAAAAGCGATATCAGACAGACTAAAACTGGAGTCGCCAGAAACGAGATCAATAAATGACGGAAACAAACAATTAGTTAAAATATTACATAAAGCTGCGAAACCATACATGAAGCCTAAACCTAAAAGAATAAATAAACTAAGTTTGGAAACCATGAAAATGATGGAAAAACGTAGGGGACTGATCTCCCAATGATATAGGAACACGGTAGGATACGCAGAAGTCAACAAGATGGCAAGAAGAATGGAAAAGGAAGATATCAGACAGCACAATATTAAACTTGCCCAGAAACTTCTAGAAGAGCACAAAGGAATGAAAATTTTCAACAATACACGTACCTAGAACAAACAATAGCACTAGGTAAAGAAAATCAAGACTTAGAAATCCGTTCCAGAATACGACTTACCTAGGCGGCTTTCGGAAAGATCAAAGACATATTACTGATGCCAATACCTGTAAAACTGAAAGCAGATTTATATAATCAGTGTAGCTTACTAGTGACTACCTACGGAGCGGAAACTTGGACCCTTACCAAATCCATAATAAATAAACTGAGAACAAATCAACGGGCAATTGACCGCAAAATTCTTGGTATAACCCTAAGAGACCACACGACAAATGACTGGATAAGGGAAATAACGCAGGTACAAGATGTAATTGAAAGAGTGGCGACGCGGAAATGGGAATGGGCCGACCATGTGGCTAGATGCCAGGAGAAGTGGAGTAACAAGACCATCATATGGAGACCCTGGGAACAAGAGAAGTGATGGACGTCCACAGATGCGATGGGTCGACGATGTCAAACGTACAGCGGGTGTGAATTGGTACATGGTGGCTCAGAATAATAATAAAATGGAAGGACATGAAGAAGGCCTATACCCGTATGGTAGAAAATGGTTAGAAAAAGAAGAAAGAAGAATCACATTTGTTATTTATAGGGACAACTTTGTTTCTATTCTATATAAAACCTAATGTAGATAAACATATTGTACATCTTCTACTTTTAATTCTGAAATAAATATTTGCCTGTGGTCATTCACGCGTACAGATAAACGAAATCGAAGAAATCTCGCTGATTTCATATCGAGTTACAAGCTTATCAGACCTTTCTAAGAAGTAAAAGAGAATTTTTTTTTACAAAATTCTATAAATAAAACAACAAACATTCCAAAAGATGCTCAAATAAATAGGCGCCTTTCTTTACTTAAACATTTTCCCATACAAGCTTCTACTAATATTCCAGATTATTAGTCTTCTCGTCCTTAAAACCATACAGATTTGCTTTAAAGTGTTACCACAGCAAGAAACAATCATTTTGGGCTAAATCAGGTGAGACAGTTGGTCAAATATGGTGCTTCTACCATTCAGATTGAATACATATTTTCAGGTGTTGGTGATCATGACAACCGTCTTTTCCAGATGTTATCAAATGCCAGTCCTACTATCAGTAGTTTCCGGAACAATTTACTGCTGCAACAATATTTAATACCTGCCACCCATCAAAATAAACCCATCATATGTTTCCCTATTATACAATTTGTCAGGATATCTTTAAATTGTACGTTCGTACGGCTAATTAGCGTATTTTCTAAATTGAGACCCCACTTGTATATGGGTTTTTCGTATTATTTCGCTTGAATTTGATCATATCGAGTTATGTGCAAGCATTTATTAGCTTTCTAGCGTACACAGCTGTGTTATCTGCTTATCGTCGTCGGTTCTGAAAGACGCTCATTCTGTACTTGTTACTTATATTTGTTGCCATGCTATGTTACAAATAACGATCCGTCTACGACCTGCTTTTAGGCTTGCTTTTGGCGTGAATTTACAAGCAACGGCCATGGGTGCGAAAGAGTAAGCAATTATGTACAACTCACCTGCCCCACTACATTATCGATCGCGCGCTGTCTGTGTGCATTTACAGTAGAGTTGCATCCTTGCGTCCGCCACCGACAGTTGGTTTTGAAGTGGGCCTTCCGTAGTGCGCAATGCGGGGTGGCACTTGCGAGGGTGTTTAGCGTTTTGTGCCTCCTTAGTCTGTGTATGCGAGTACCGTTGTTAGAGTGTTATTAGGACTCCCGTCGTTTCAAGTCATTTGGCCGTGCATTACGCATTTTATGGGACTATTTTGCTGTGAGGGCGTGAGTGACCATTTGGGGTGTCGATTATAGTAAATTTTTTGAGTTTCCGCTTTTGCCGCGGGGTAGCAGACTCCTATATCTCGTCAATTAGATGTATTTCTTTGTGGGAACTCATTAGCCGTGTTAAGTGTTCACGAAGCTGTCGTTTTACCGTTATGCCTTTCCGTGCAAACTTTGCATTACGTCTTGTATGAGAGGATAAATCCCTAAGTGTTCAGCTCCTGCAGCTACCGCAGCTCGTTGAGATGTCGCAGCATTTTCTTCCCGTCTCGTCCTATGCAGTATCTGGGGACGATAGTCGTTGAAGCAGCTTAGGACATCAGTTATCGCACAGCCAAGCTTCTTACAGGTATTGTTTGTATTGTTTATTAACATTTAGTGTGCAACTTACCATATACATACAGTGTGCTTCATCGAAATATCGGACAGTTGGTGTAACGTCTCGGTTATTTAGCCTTTATTGTGTACCTTTTTGCATTTGTCAAACCGTTAAAGTTGTGTACCTGTCATTACATTTCATATACCGTCAGTTTACATGGATATTATTTAGATTTACGTAGTAGCCTTTGTCATGTGTCGCAACCGCTACTCAATATGGCTGAATCTTGCCTTTATTATCGCTATTAGTTTAGAGTTTACTGTCCATATCGTTTTACAGAGTTAAGGTCAAATTTACCGAATTATGTCAATAGAGTTAAGACGTTGCGCCATTTGCCGAACTGCCCTATATATATATTTCATATTTACATGTGCCTTTTCTACTTATTCTAATACTTTTGTCGATACATGTGATGTTAATTTGACTGTGGTTTTCTTTGTTATTGTGCATGCGATTTGTGTCTTTATATTTTACAGTTGTAAGTGGAGTTTGTCCAGTTGATCAAGTGGATTTGAAAAAGGTAGGTCCGATGGTACTGGACCGGCTCGCTTTCCAAATTACTGCCGAGTTTAAAGTTTAAAGGTGCTTTCCTGTTCCTCAGTGAGTTTACCCGTGCATTCTCTTTTATCGTGATGGAATTGTGGTGGCGCTTAATTATTTTAGATCTGTTTACCGTTCAGTAGGCCGTTGCCCTTGTGTTATCTCCTATTGGACCGCCCTCGCTCCACTGAGCCTAGTCGGCAACTCTTGTTACGGGCTGGGCAACGGTCCTATATGAGTTACATTACCGATTTTGTGAGTTATTGTACTCACTAGTCGTCTAGCTTTATCGTGGATTTTCGTAAATACCGTTACCGCTGTCGTAAATGTCGTTTTAGCCTGTAACAGATTCTAAACATTTAATTGTATTGGGTTAGAAACTCAAAATACTTACGAAGATCTTCTAGCAACTACGAATGAGTTGTATCGAGTATGTAATACAAATGACGGTTCATCACAGTATATCACGCAACTAGCTTAGAAAGGTGATGTTTTACTACACAAGTGTAGCTGGTGCGAGTAGGAGCGTTAGCGAGTACTTAAACAGCCATTCGATTTCAGTAAAACCACTTCTCTAACGAGTGTTTACTATTTTATAGCATTTCATATAGAAATGTGAAATATTAAATTTGTATGTAAAGGTGTTATTAAATGTCAAAACATAACCAAGCTGAGTAGAACTCGTTTTTTAACTTAAGCACAATAAGCAGCTCCAGTTGATGCTATGCATTTAGCAGTACTGTAAGTCTATGTTGGATTCGAGGTTAACAGGTCATGTTTTGCGTCAGTCTTGACACAGACTGACGAAATACTAACTTCGAATATGGCATAGATTGACAGTAGCACCAACAATACTCTTCAGTACTGCCAAACGTAAAACGAATCGTCGTTGCTATGCTGCAATGGTTGCTATGTTGTAAAATACTGCTTTATTCAACGATTTTGAATGCAGAAATGTAGTACATTACCATGTGAAATGCGATAAAACACATTTATCATAACGCTGTCATGTTTAAAGTAAACAAAGAGAGATAAATATATTTTTATGTAAACATAGGCTATAACTATGGGAATTAATAGTAACTTCAGTTAGTCACTGCTTTAATCGTCATTAAGAATATTGCTAATGAAGTTTTCATCGTTGTTTTCTATTTCTATCATATTTTCACAAAACTCCTTCCGTTTGATATTGTGTTCGTCAAATAGCTGGTGTGTTTCCGTATTTTATAATATCGGTATTAATTTTTAATTTGTTTTTGTTACAGTCCTATCACTTACAGCTACGTCTTCTACAGGTTTTCATTAGCAGAGGCCAAACATTTCCTTCAGGTTATTTGCTTCAGCCGGGACAATTACATCTCATGGCTGTGAAGGAGAAACGTTTCTATCAAAATTTTTAACGATTCATTTGAGAGTTGTTAAAAAAGGAGGCTTATTTTGATGTCTCCTCAAATAAACCTTTAATCGCCCGAAACGAATTGCTATCTCATTTAATACCATTTAACGATTTTTGGACTACCTATTTCATAAATATTAATTTGGAAAAGTTAGAAACATATTCGGGCAATACAAATTGGAGAAATGCAGCCTGCTGATGTGATGTTTTACTGCATACGTTTAATAAATACTAACCGGTTTGTTTTTCGCTGGTCGCATGCTAAATACAAATGTGCGGAAATCCATATTTTAAGACTCAAAGCGACTAATGTGTGTTTCCAAAATTATGATATAAAAAGAAAGCCGATTGGCATTATATTTCTCCATATTTACACAAACCAAAGACTTAAAAAATGACATTACATATTGTAGAGCTATGATAATAGTTAATTCAAAGGCAAATCTATGAACAAATTATCAGGTAATTTAAATCTCGCGCTTTTTTTTTTTATTAGAAATTATACCAGTTCAGCAATGTAATTGCTATTCATGGTAAGTTTAAATGACTACAATTAACTAACAGCTAATAACATAAGGGCACTTATCGCTCCTGTGAAAACATTTTGTATAGAAAAAGAATAGTTTTTTATAATTATTGTTCACTTGTTTATCACTAGTCACTATCACTTCCTGTAGTAGATGATAGGTAGACGTCTTGAGGTAGTCGTCGTTTTAGCCTGGTGTGTAGTTTTCTATGTCCTAGTTTGTAAAATGCTGCGCCTGAGCAGTTATTGAGATTTTGGTGAAACTTTTTGGTTAGTTTCGTGATGTAATCCTGGATGGTTAACATGCCCAGTTCAGCATGTCGCGCTTTAATTAGGCGTCACTAATGGTGTTTTGTTTTTAGATCGTTGTTTCGTGACGTAAACCGACGCCGTTTGGGTTAATTCAGTTGTTATTCGCTCACTTAACCTCACAATTTTCATTTGGCTAATTATTGGCAAAATAATTTATCTGGAGTCTTGGATATGCCTGCTGCTTACTTGAAATGGTAACGTCTCGCTGGTACATAAAATTCCGGTTCCTCAAGCTGTCAATGAAGTTTTTACAGTACCTTAACTTTTTCAGGTGATGGTACGTTCTTCCGGACGGAGCCCCAAGCTGGATATTTTCTGGAACTCGCTGCCTTCGATGTTGGTGATGCTGGCCTTAGCCCTTCAGCTCCACACGATGCCTCGCAGTCGTCAGCTCTTGTCTTGGACCCCTGGTTTAATTGCAGTCGACCCTCGGAAATTTGAGTTGGTCTCCGACTCACGTTCGGAAGCTTGCTGTGGTGAAATAACTTTTTGTTGTGGAAAACGTTGCCCACAATTCCACTTATGCTCCACAATTTGCTGAATATAATGGTATAATTATTTTTACTATATTTTATTTTTAAATAGGTAAAAGTTTATAGAACTTTACTTATTCAATTAAACTGACATGTAAATTTACTTAACACGCATGTAATAAACCCTTTGGTGATATATTTGTTGAATTTTTGATTGGCTTTACTTTGCACCAACCTCTTAATTTATGCTAATTGATATTTCTGTGACTCTAATTTACGAATTGAGCTCTGCCTTATTGCCATTTATTCTAAAGTAATTCAATTTAATGTCGGCAATGCATTACCAACGCAGTTATGAATTAAAATTCCTAATGTAACTTCTTGCAGTTGCCTGCTTACCCCAGCTCTATGCTTTAGTGACTTGCTTTATTTATCTATGTTGCAAGCAAAGTTGAGTAACGGGCTAAATATCATCTCAATATATGTCTATTAAAGGTTAACAAACACAAACTAAATCTATGACGGGTGATTTTTATGTAACATGTCTGTAATGATATTTTTGGGTGATGAGAAAGAAGTGTCTGCAATGAAAAACAAGATTAGGAAGTAAAGTAAAATGTTATGTTTCAACGCTCTAGTCTTTGCCCAACAAGGCATTTTCCTCGCAAGAGTTTTCTCGGTAACTCTGTGAAATACTTCCACGACTTCTTTGAATTCCTTATCAGAAGAAAATCTTCTCCCTCTCAATTTTTTTCATCTTAGAATTGAAAATAAGTAAGTCTCAAATCAGGGCTGTATGTTGGATATTAAGTCAATGAAGAGATTTTAAATTTTTAATTGTTTCTTCAGTAAAAGTTGAGTATTTCTGCATGTAATCGAACCACGTTATATTTCCAGTTGTCTTAAAAAACTCGTTATTTGCAGACAACGCTTATCAATGTTTCTTGCAAATTTATATTCTACAGAACTTTTGCACTGATGTAAATAAACCTGCAATCCAGCATACTGCCTTTTTTCTATCTTCGTATTTTTATGCAAAACTTTCGGAACAGTGTTCCTGATACTCCAACTTCATTTTTAAGAATTTCAACGTGTGAGATTCGAAAGTTTTCATGGCTGTTGTTATTATGGATGGAATGACTTCCAGGACTGGACCGTGTCATTGATAATATAATAGAACTCGACATTTCGCGGTCTTTTTTCTTCTTTATGATCAATAGAAGGGTTTTGCTTCTGGCGTGGTTTATACGTCAAGTTAACGAGTTTAGCTTTACTCCCGGTGAAGCTCCTTATACAGCAATTCGGCCCAATTTCGAAATTCGTTTGTTACATAATGATAATGGCCAGGAAAATCTTCGCAATTAGCTTAATATTTACATTTAGTATTAATTCATGTGAACACAGAAGGGTACGTATCAGTTTGACTTTTCTCTTTAATTTGCTACATAATAAAGTTGAATGCTCATATTTGTTGCAAAAGTTAAACTTTCACGTGCCTCGAATACATTCTAGACAGTCATCGCTATTCTATTTACCTGGCGCTCGAACTAATATTATATTTAAATCTCCTGTCTATACCATGTGCAGTAATTATAACCGTATAAGCAGCCAATGTGATATCAATAATTCTACATTACCAAAACTAATAGAACTTATTGGTGAATAGACAAATATATTTAAGTTATTAGTTATTATATTAAAATAAATATCAAATAAATTTGAATTTATGATTAGTTACTAAGTTATACTTACTCTTACTGGTTATCCGTATATCTAATATTGTCTTGTTATTGGTTATATGCTGTTAGACAATAAATTCATTATTATTATTATTATTATTATATTCTGTACGGTATAGATATCTCTCATAAAGCGTCTATGTTTTTTCAAACTTTGGCATAAAATAGCTAAACGTCTGTGCACTTTGGATTCTCTTTCTGTTGTCGAGACCATATAGTCATACCTTCTGTTAATCGAATCAAACAGTCCATACTTAAAAAAAAATCCTTCGTTGCCTCACTCTACCTTGTGAACGCATTCATAAGAGGAGATAAAATCTTAATGCTGTGTCTGGACATTTGTTAGATCCTTATTAATTGTTCAACAGGTTTAGCTTTCGTGATTGGTCTCTATTCATTTCGATCACCTACACAGAGTCCTAAAAACATTAGAGATGGCAATTGCGACTCATCTTCTTAAGTTTCATTCTTCGAATGAGGTCCCTACAGATAAGAGTGGTTTTAAGACGGTTATGGATCTTTCATCTTATACCCTCTCTAAAGAAATGTTTACTTTTCAAGTGTTTTAACTCTTTGCTAATTCCTAAAAGCACTTCTAGTGAATAAGTTATCAGTTCGGTAGAATCTTTGATGAGAATGCTTTTTAAAGACCTTGTTCGCTTTGAAACTGTCAGGTGTTTACAATCATCTCAACCTCCCAAGACTTATATTGGAAAACGAAAGGGATGCCTATAACAACTTTCGTGCCAATTCCTATATCTCGACTTTGTTCGCAGATGAAGGTAATGCTACAAGGATCGACCCGAGTGCACCAATAAGGTTAGATCTTTGCTCCTCTTCGACCGAACTTCCAAAATCAAACGGAAAGTCACATCTGTTCCGAGTTTCCAACTGACAACTAACAGAGGTTGAATTCTCGCGATTCAAAGCCCCCTCGGCTTTATGGTTTTCTCAAAATTCAGAATATTTCTTCTAGGCCCATTGACAGTATCATAGATTCCTCAACTTACTCATTAGAAAAATATCTAACTAATATCTTTATGAGGTTCATTGGTAAATCCCCATCGCATATTTGCAATTCATCACGTATCGTCGAGCTTATATCGACATAAGTGTTGAACCTAAAGATTTGCTGATCAGCTATGACGTTACTTTAATTTTTACTAAGTCGATATTCCTATTCTATAAACATAATCCAACAGTTGTTATTTGAGCATGGTGAGGTGAGATGATTTTAAATCTACTTGGCGCATAGAATTTCTTATTTCAAGGACAGTTCTATAAACAAATATCTGGTATAGTTATGAGTTTAGCTCTTCATCTGTCGTCGCTAACATCTTCACGAAAGTCGTCGATCCTTTAACTATGAAATCTTTAGAATTGAAACCCAAGGTAGAGAGTAACGGTTCTCTCTTTCTTAGCTGTACATGTTTCTCGCCAACCCAATGGGAAACTTAGATATTCTATAGATCACAAATCCACCCACGTTTTCTGGCGCCAATTCACATGTCTACCGTGGTACTTCCACATCTCAAAACAAATATTCGGAAAGCTCTTAGATACAACAGTTGCAGTGTTGGGGATATGCATCTCTATCCACAGTCAACTAAACCTTCGAAAATCGATCTTTTCACGGTGCTAGGTTATCTTCCTTTTACCGCATAGGTAAGTTTTTTTCGAAAACAAAACTTCAATATTATTCAGACCTTCGAGTTAGATCTTACAGACTTTTTCTTCACGCGAGGATAAATTAAAAACCATATCATAAATACTCTGAACATTGGTGAAACGTATATTATCTGAAAATTCCCTTCTTTAGCAGAATGATTATTGAAGACATTGGGATTTACAGATTTACTATATTTCTTCCATGTGAAAAGCGCTCATTTCTAAATCAACCCGGCGTCCTCTTCATTCAATCCTGACTATAATTTTCGCATTCTTTTTTCCGATCGGTGGAGAAGTTTGATCTCTGGTGTGATTTACATGTTGAGTGACCATGCTCCTTTGATTTACCTCTGATGAAGCCCCTTATGAAAGTGAGCAAAACGTTGATCTCTTCTATATCATAAATCACACGGTCCAATTCCAAAATTCGTTCGTTTAATAACTGAAACCATTGTTTTTGGATTCACCAACACTAGCTCAATCTTTTGATGGTTTCCTCAGTTTGTGTTTTTCCAGGTATATAGTACTTTGAATCATCTTGAATCGATTTCATCTTTAAAATTTTCCAAATTCCAATGTCATAGTAGAAACCGCAAACGAAGTGATGGGAAGAAAGACGAGAACAAAAAAATGGCTAGTTCTATCGCAAATGTGAACAAACCTTCAAAAAGAAAAAATAAGGAAGATGAAAATGGATACAGACAGGAGAAGAGTTTGAACAGAATCTATACAAAAAATTGAGGAAAGAGACTAAACAACTATTCAAGAAAAAAGAGAAGAATCGGAGATAAGATAATACAAGAAGTGGAAGGCAGCAGTGGAAATAACTATAAATTATTTAACGTCATTAAACAACAAACAGAAAACAAGGAAATAATAAGAAACATCGAAAAAGGCAAATGGGAATAATTTTTCAATTCTTCGAATAAAAACATAAACAAAATAGAGACAGAAGAAATTTGATGGTACAAAAGATGGTGAAAGTTAAACTAAGAAGACGTACCCGCAATACAAAAATATACAAAAGCGATAATGAAGCTAAAAATAAATAAAGCAGCCGGCTCAGAGGAAATCTGCAACGAACTGATCACACACGATAGCGTTGCGTACCGATTTGGTGCAAGCTGTGATGTTTGTTTCGCATTAAACTTATATCAATTCATACATAGTGCCGCACAAGGCTTTGCCGCAAGCTGTTATGTTTGTTTCGCATTAAACTCATATCAATTCATACATAGTGCCGCACACGGCTTTGCTGCAAGCTGTTATGTTTGTTTCGCATTAAACTTATATAACTTCATATATAGTGCCGTCCACGGCTTTGCTGCAAGCTGTTATGTTTGTTTCGCATTAAGCTGATATCAAGTCATACATAGTGCCGTACACGGCTTTGCTGCAAACTGTTGTGTTTGCTTCGTATTAAGTTCTTAGACAGTGACATACTCAGTTTATTCTTGCCTGTCTGTTAATAAACTCATATACAGTACTTAGAGTGTGTCGCTGCGAGACGTTCAGTTAGTTATTTATAATTAAAATCGTAGTCTCGTGCCTGGTACACCCACGTGTGAACCTCGCGCGTGTGTAATATACCTATAATAAACTTGTAATATATTTGTCGCCGTTTAGCGAGTAATAATTTTTGTCTTGTTGTACTCCTCAGTATGCGTCGTAATTTTTAGGTTAAGCGCTTCTCAGCTAGGCGTATTCTTTAAGTAGGTTAGTACAGATTGCCATATGTGCCGGCTACGGCGGTACCATGTAAACCGTCAGTTGGTCATGTGAAGTGGCCCAATAGATGTATTAACTGTACCGTGTTATTTTTTTCCTTTTGTGTCTTGTGCATGTTTGTTTACAGGGTGACTGAGTTACTATTGTTACGATCAATATAAGGTGAGGCCCAGACGTGGTGGATGAGCGCCGCAGGACAGTTGTTGCGTTTGCTGCTGCACTGTGGTTTCCAGAAATAGTTATTTGAGTATTTTTGGCCCCGTTTGACCCTCAAGGTCCGGTTGAACGTGGGTCACCTGATTGGGATCTTGTGGCGCCTATTTATTTGATAACACCCTATATATACCTCGACACGCTTGCTCTGTGGTGTACCGTTTTGAACCACTCCCATCTCTCTGAGCGTATTTGAGCTGAGGCCTTTAGCCTGTTTCTTACGATTTCTAGGGTGAGCGTGCGCATTTCCCGGATTTGTCTAGTTATTTGATACTCACACAGCCGTAGTGTCAATAAGTCAGTTTGATACCGTAACAATAGTGTTAGTAAGAGACATAGTCCAGTCAATCTGTCGTCAAAAGGGGGTGTCACCTTGCATCAAATCGGGTAGTTCTGATTTTTTTATATGTCTTACATGGTTGAGGCCTAATGATGAATCTAAGTTTTCGACCTCGGCCGGGTGCCGGAAGTACTTCAAATAACCAAAAAAATCCAAAATTTTCGACCTTGTTTCGGTTTTCGTTAATTTTAACCCCGAAGAACTGGTTTTGTAAATGTTAAACCTACATTTTATGAAGTAGAATTTTTTTTTCTCCGACCAATCGTTCAGCCGCGAGAGCGCTGCGAAGTTGTAGTTCAGTCAAAAGGTAGAAAATAGTGAAAAGTTTTGGTGGAGTTCTGATATTTGGTTCCTATATGGTTTTTGGGTCGCTGTATACGAATATCAGGTTTGCCAACAATAATTTTGACCGGAAACAATTTTTTTTTAAACAAAAACGGTCTTAGTAAACGATTTTTTTTAGTTTTTCTAAAGTTACTCGAAAACTATCCAATTTCGTCAATTTTGAACCTATATGAAACGAAAGAAGATAAAATTTCCTACATTTTATGTACTAGAGGTTTTCTTCTCCGATCAATCGTTCAGTCGCGAGAGCGCCGCGAAATTAGGTGTTAAAAGCAAAAAAAGGAAATTATCCCAGTTTATTTCAAAGTAACTCGAATACTATCCATTTTTCGTAAATCAAAAATGGTATATGAAATGAATCTTCATAAATGAAATGTTAGAAAACTTGATATTCGCGTACAGCGACCCAAAAAACATATAGGAACCAAATATCAAGACTCCAAAACTTCCCCTATTTTCTACCATTTGACTCGACTATAATTTCGCGGCGCTCTCGCGGCTGAACTAATGATCGAAAAAAAAACTCGACGTCATAAAATGTAGAAAATTTTATTTTCTTTCGTTTCATATAGGTTCAACATTTACGAAAAATGCATAGCTTTCGGGTAATTTTAGAAAAACTAAAAAAAATCGGTTTTTTACACTGTTTTCGGTCAAAATTTTTGTTGGCAAACCTGATATTTGTGTTCAGCTACCCAAAGAACATATATTATAGGAACTAAATATCAAAACTACACCAAAACTTTCCCCTATCTTCTACCATTTTATTGGACTATACAGGGTGATTTATAACGGGCGGATTAAACTTCAACAGTTTGCTGGGGAGGTCATTTTGAGTAAAATATGTTATATGAACATAGGTCGTATTCCATTTAGTTACCCAACTATAAAAGACCAAAGTTTTATTAGGGGGCGGGTAAAGGTAAAACTGCTCAAAGTAGTCAATATTTCAAGCGTCATTCTTACTACGTATGTGAGCCAATCACATCAATTTTTTTTTGTATCGTAGCCTGTAGTTTTATCTGTCTAACATTTTCCTCAAAAACGAAACATAAATTTCAAATTTTGTTTGCGCCAATGTCCTAGACTTCTTAATATCTAGCGAAAGAGATAATTTCATAAAAATCGTACAAAGGGAACTTGAGTTTCAAACTTATTTTTTACATTTTTATAGAATTTATTCTATTTTTTATCTCATACACTAGAACTGTGAAAAAGAATAATTCTGATATAAAAAAGACTAAGATTGGACAAGCTGTTTGGGAGAAAAACTCTTTGGAGATAAATTGCAATGTGTTTTTAAAATATTTTTTTAATGCCCTTCCTACCAATAAATTGCCATCAAATCCATATCGTTTGATAGATAAAACTACAGACTATCATACAAAAAAAACGTTTTGATATGGTTGGCCCACATACGTAGTAGATATGACGCTTGAAACAGTGGCTACTTTGAGGGGTTTTACCTTTACCTGCCGCTTAATAAATTTTGGTCTCTTGTAGTTGGGTAACTAAATGGAATGCGACCTATGTTCATATGACATTTTTTACTCAAAATTATCTCCCCAACATCCTGTTGAAGTTTGCTCCGCCCGTTATAAATCACCCTGTATACAGAAGATATCTTTTAGGTACAGTTATTTTTCAACAATTCTACAATGCAACTTAGCTTATGACAGAACGAGGTACCAAGGACCATTTTCGTCTCATATTATTATAATTTGAATGCAGATTGATTTGCTTAACATTATTTGTCTTCTACTACTACTAACCTTTCGAGGTAGAACCGACTAGAATCCATAAAAATGGCAAAATGTGAAAAATGTGTGAAACTTTGAAAAGCTGTATCTCGAAAACTCTTAGGTCTACAGACACCGTTATGGTCTTAAATTGTTTAAAATTTCCTCTACTTTAATACATGATAAAACCACTTTTGCTAAAAATCCAGTGCTTCAGGATGAAAATCGACAAAAACCGTACTTCGGTCGAAAATTTCTCGTTTTTTTTGTTATTTTAGGTACTTCCGGCACTCGGCCGTGGTCGAAAACTTAGATTCATCATTACGCCTCAACCATATAAAACATATAAAAAAAATAGAACTACCCGATTTAATGCAAGGTGAAATGTACAGATTGACTGGACTAACAAGCAAAGTATGAATTTAGCGGTACAGAAGCTAATAGAAGAGACACTGACAGAAGTCTTCATGAAAAAACAAAATATATGATATGCTAAGAGAAAGAAAACTAACAAGCTAGGATTAACATAAATGGAACATTACTGTTTTAAGGAAGTCGAATGCTTTAAATCGGTGGGCACATTAATAACAGGGACAGAAGCAAAAAGATAGAACAGCGCATACAAATAAGCTATAGAATCTACTATAAATATAAAATAATGGTGATAAACAAAAACATAAGTAAAAAGATTAAGCAAAAAATATATATAACTGCAATACGCCCTATCGTTATATATGCCGCAACCACAATGTTTCCTACAAAAACAGAAGAATAAAAGTTAAAGATATTTGAAAGAAAAATAATGATGGTTTACAGAAACTAGAAAAAGGAGAATATAGAAAAGTAATGACTAGCGAATTAGAAAACATTGCAACGAGAAAACACAGTGGGAAACATAGAGGTGCAGGGAGTGAGATGGTTTGTGCACATCTATAGAAAAGAGAGACAAGCAACGATAAAAGGAGTGATCAATTGGAAACCAAACCAAAATCGAAAAAGTGAAACATGGAAGATAAGGTGGGAAAATCAGAATAAAAACCACATTAAGAAGATGAAAATAAATGGTTGAAGACTAATAGTAAGAGAAAGTGGAGGAAAGTAGTAAAAGAGCAAAATCACACTACAGACTATAGAAAAGAAAGATAAGAAAAGCTAAGTAATTTACCACGAGAAGCGAATGTTTACCCCATATTCTTTCGATCTCATTTTCGTCAAAGATAAAACTTTGAACTATATGTAAGATATTAGTTTGATCTTTTTCCGAGTTAAATCAAAAATAGACAAATAGGAAGACATCTTCTCCGCATGCAAAATATGGTCTTCTTTCAACAAGTAGTTTTTGAGCTATACCGCCATACAGATGGATAGGCAGACGTAATTGAGAAAACATGTTTTGCGTCATCTACGGACCTTAAAACATAAATATCTGAAGAAATTTCGGCGGGTGATTTATTCACTATTGCAATACTTTTAGCCGAGGGAAGTAAAAGATTCTTTTCCTACTCCGGTGCAGAAAGTACTCACTTTCTGCTCTCAAATGGCTATACTATGATAGGCTAAAACTGACATGTATGTATGTATGTGTGTATTGTTGGTAACCTCATTTTTTCTTGAGGATGGGGCTGGTGCTTTATACGCTTCCTTCTGGCGGTACAATGCTCAACTTGGTCCGGATTTGGGTTATGTCATGTGTCATTTTCAATTCCCTCGTCTCAAAGACGAAGAAAGTATTGTAATCGCGAAAAAATCACCTTTCGAGATTTCTTCAGATTTTCAGGGTCCCTAGATGACAAAAACAGGTGTTCTCAATTCTGACTGTCTTCTACCTGTTGTCGGTATAACTATTACTTAAATAAAAGGAATATTTTGCGCATAGCTCAGGTTTTTATCCTTGACGAAAAAGGACATATTTTGGATCCAACATACAGAGGGTGAGCAGAGTAAAAAAAATTAAATTTTGTTTATTTGTTGCTTTAACTAAGAAATAGATAAAAGTAATAATGTGCACGTAGCTGTGGCTTTACCTTTGATAAAAATGGGACCCAACAGGTACAGAATAAATGTTGTCAGAGACAAAAAGGAGCAACGAATAAATGCGCTATGTAAAATATAGCTGCAAAGCAGAAATTCGATGTGTCTCGGAGGCCGTGGCAGCGAACGCCCGCTTTACCTGCGGGTTACCACTGAATATTGCAATAACAGGCGCAGGCTCGTTCGCAGGCGCCGAAGTTCGAATCCCATCGCCGGTAATGTTTTTTTTTATCTAAAAATTGATTTAATTCGCATTACCAAGTATTTTACTTTATTGTTTTAGTATTATTACGAACGTGAAGATATTTTTACCCCTATTATTCTTTGATTTTTTAAATTGTTTAGTGCCACAACGTCCACCTGCGAGGGAAGTTCTGTGTATACCCCTTTTCAGATTGTTATACAAGTGTCAAATTAAAAACTAAATTTCTTGCAGAATGTGAAATCGTCGTAGGAAAAATCCCATGTAACATGCGTGCGGAAATTGTCATTGCAAAATTCGTACAATTTTATACTCATTTTGCAACATAACACGGCTTTTGGAAAATAATTTTTTTATAAGAATTACCTACCTACATAAAAGTGAATCTGTGTTTTTTGTTGTAACTATTTCTATATTTCCATTTTATTTATTAGGACCTCTTAGTCGATATTATTTTGGGAACTATAATTTGAAAAGAAAAACTACTCAATTATTACGTTTAAGAAAACAACGTTGTACAAAAACTTTTTCGGTAAACATGTAAACCGAGAGCTAATTTTCTGGAAATTTTTTTATGTCAAACAAAAGCTTTCTTTTCAAATAGGGCAATTGTTGTATCCATTAATCGACTTATACGTACAACCATATTATTCCTCAGAAATAATGATTTGTATTTTCACGATGTGACTAAATTCAACCGAATGTTATTTGAAGTTATTTAAGAAAAACGGGGCATTTTAGTGTCAATTCTAATTATGTGAGAATATGGTCTAATGTTTTTTAAAATCTTAGAAACTGATACTTTTTTGAAAAATCTTAATATCGAATTTTTATGTGACTATATAAAAAAATACGCGTTAAAGAAACATTCGGCTTGCTGTAGATTTGTATTCACTAAAATGAGACACACTACTATAAAATTCCAGCTGTGTTATTTCTACATAAAATTTTAATGCGATTTTAAATATGCACATCGTAGAAACTTCATTGTGGTGCTACCAAAAACATTTACATTGTATTACAGCACCACCTCACAACGTGAATAGTGTAAAGCGTTTTAAGTTAAAGCTGTAATTTTCACACGAGTCCCCATTTTGTATTCTGAAAGCTTAAAATTAAATTACCAAATCGTCCGACTGAATTTGCTCGTGCCTGTTTTGTGCGTATTCTGTAGAATGCTGTGAAAAAATTAAAAGAATGTACGAGCTAGGTTTATGATTATAATATACGCGTTCGTTCTATAAAAACATTGTAACAAACTGAAATTTAAAGTTTGCAACTTCTTAATTTACCTACTCGTATATATGTAATTTGTCATCCTCGGAACATTTATTTCTCGTATTCTTCAGCAAGAGTAATTCTTCTCTATTGTCAAACTCATGCGCATGAGCTAATAAATTAGTTTAATGTCTGTTCTAATTTTTTGCTGAAATAAAAAAAACATAAGATATTTTGAGCGTACTGAATCATTGTAGGTAACTTAACGTATAATCGGTTTTCAAAGTTGTCAAAGAACGTTTGTTTTCGAAACATATCGCCTTCTAGAAATCACTAAATTACTAGTATCAAATCTCGTAAGTTATAAGGTATTATCAATATAAATGAACACTTTACAGGTAATACACTTATAGGTACTGTTATAATATTAATATAAATTATGAAACCACGATCATTATTCGATTTTATTGCAGAGTACCTATTACGCCAAATTCTTTCTTTCGTAAACAATGCACCAAATCTTTGCTTGTAAACAAGTTGTCAAAATACGCACTATGACTAAATGGATGTTAATATACGCAGTACAACTCTCTAAACTAACAACAGATCTTAATCTGCTCAACAGCACAAATCAAATTTGAAGCAGTATCCATCGGCAAAACGGAGTGCCCAAAGCTTGCATCCAGAGCGTTTTGATTTTCCAGGAACGATTTGAGTTCGAAAGTATTTTGTAGTATAACTATTTCATCAACTAAAAGTTGTTTTTAAAAATTCCCCATTGCTGAAATGTTCTATTTACTTTGATAATTAGAAGACAACGTTTATACCCTTTGCCATTTTTACAATTTACGAATTCATCATTCTCCACGTAAATTGCATATTTTACTTCCCTGGTCTAAAACACAACGAACGTATTGTAATCGTGAAAAAATCACCTTCAGAGACAGTTGTTCAGATCTTCCCGTTTCAGGGTCTCTGGATGACGAAAAACTTGTTTTCTGATTTCTGTCTTTCTGTCTATCTATCTATCTGGCTCTCCATCTCTTGGCGGTATAGCTCAAAAACTACTTGCTGGAACAAGACGATATTTTTCATGCGGATTATGTCTACCTGGCATGAACCGGATATACAGGGTGTAGCAATACGCCTAAAGTCGGGGTAACTGGCAATCCTTTTGGTTAAAATACACTTGGACACGAAGACTAAAGCTACTGTTGCGAGATTAATAAGAACACTTAAGTACAAATACTTGCATTTATTTTTCTGCCGTTTACAGAACACTTAAGTTTAATACCGTTGCTTCTTAACTTTACTTATTAACATCTTCTTATTAACTAACTAAATTCTAAATCCAGTTTAACCAAGAAAACTCGGTAGGCGTTTACAAATTTCCCAATAAGCTTATCAGAGCAGGTCTAAATTTTGGACTTTTGGCACGTACATACGGACGTGACAGTTCATAATAGTTCTATGAATTTAACAAAATTAATTATCGCTAATAAAGTTTTAGAATTCTACTAAAAGAATTTGCTCCCACCGGAACGTAATTTTTATGATCGCGTTGCAACAGTTGCACTCCTGACCACGTACTAACCATATACCTTCGGCCAATATTTCGGCTTACGAAGTAAACCCTGCATACATTTACTCTAATGTATTCGTGAGATTGAAATATTTCCAGCTTCCCAGAGAAAGGCACGTTTATAAACATCGGCTAAATATTCGCTTGTTGTAATTTTAATATACCATTTTGCCTACGAAATTCTACCTTAAAATATTTATGATACAAATGGCATAGCTAACTAAAGTACAGTCTATTCCTACAACCGCGTATAGTTCATTTCACTAAAGAACGCAAATCGTAACAAAGGTGAGTTTTAGGTTGATTCTTTCTGTTTGCCAGTAAATAAAGCTAAAATTAAACATTTCTTTCATTTACCACTTTTCCGAAATATAAACTAAGAGAGGTACAGTTTGTTAAAGTTTTAAATTAAAAACTAAACTTTGGCTGAAAGGCGGCTGGGCAATTTAATTTTTGTTTATCTCTGTTGTCAAGCACTCACCTGTCAACTAGTTTTTCATTGTAATTTCGTAGACAATGAGATTTTATGCAACAAACCATATTCTTTCCCAAAAAACGATTAAAGCATACACATAGGCTTACCCCGCCTACGCTTGCTACAAACAAACACGGGGTTAGCTTTCTTCACCTTTGTTACATAAAATTAATTTTATAATTGACACTGGATCAACAATCTCAGTTCTCTCGAAGAAGCTTTTACACAAAACCCATTCTTATATCGACAACTCACTTCATAAACAGGGTTATACTGCAAATTCAATACCAATAGCAATTGAAGGTATAATTACAATAGAACTCCACTTCCCAAATTTCGCACAACTTGTTAAATGGTCATTTCATGTTTTTGATATATCGTTACCAATTCTTGAAATGGATTTTCTTATTTTTTTAAATTTAATCTTTAATTTCATAGAACACAAAGAAGCTGCGTGGCGCAAATGGGTAAGCGCCAGGCTTGCATTAAGCAAGTCCTCGGTTCGAATCCCGCTGGGGTCGGAATTTTTCCGTATCCTTGGCGATTAGAATCGGGCTCAGTGAGACCATTCACAGTTGGGCACCAAATTAACTGTGCTCTACTCAGAACCACAGACCTAAGAGATAGAGTAACAAGGTCAACACATCACCAAGATACACAATTCACACAATGGTTGCTGCGCAAGCACCTAAGGCGCGCTCCAACTCTGTATCCCAAATCCGGGCAAGTTGAGCATTGTACCGCCAGATGCCAGCGCATAAAGCACCAGCCTCTACACCGCAAGGTAAATGAGGTTACAGATTATACATACAGATTATACATACATTATACATACATTTCATAGAACACAAAATCCAAAGTCAATAAAATTCCCAGTCGCACAAGTACAAGTCTGTAAATCCATTTTCCTTCGAATTCTAACAAACAGCGCCTTCTTATAACTAATTTCTTTTTTCACTTATATCGAGTTCATGTTCTGAGATATTGCCGTCTTATAATAGCGAGTCTGTCGCTGAACGTACATGTAGGTCACTTGCATTAACATACAATGCCACCTCGTCCTGGCACAAATGCTGTCCCTAGTTTTCCTCAGCCTGCTTTCATTATTGATGCACATCCGTGGCCTACGCTGGCCAAACACATGCACTACCAACTTCCACAGCCTGCTAATGTTGCTCACATGCATTCAGGGCCTTTGTTGACCGAATGCGTGAAGCAACCGTTTCCGCAGCCTGCTAATGTTGCTCACACACATCAATGACCTGTGTTAATCGGATGCGTGCAGCGACCGCTTCCGCAGCCTGCTTTCGGTGTTCATACACGTCTATGGCCTGCGCTCGCCGGACACGTGCACCCACTGCTTTTACGGCCTGCTTTCAGTGTTCATGCACGTCTATAGCCTGCGCCGACTGCTTTCACAGCTTATTTACAATGCTCACACGCATCCACGGCCTCTGTTGACTGGATGCGTACAGCCACCACTTTCTCGGCCTGCTTTCGGTGTGCATGTACATCCATGGCCTTCGCTGGCCAGATACGTGCACCACCAACTTCTGCAGCCTACTATCGTTGCTCGCACACATCTATGGCCTGTGCTGGCCGCATACGTGCAGCAACCACCACCGCGGCATACTTTCGTTGCTCGTACGCATCTATGGCTTACATTGGTCCAGTGTACGCAACAATAATCCTTGCTTAATCATCATTTGACCACTTAACATGCTATTCTTTCACCTTCTGATCCTGATAAATCTGGATGCTTTCTTGATTTATCCAACATCACCCACAGCCCTAAGCGGTTGCCACCTGCCCAAAACTCACCACTATCAACCGCGTGTGCTTGTACACCAACTAGCAACACTTTATTGCATCTTCCTAATCTTCCAAAACATACGGACGGTCATATTCATTTAATTTCTACGCTAACACTTGAACCAGGCAAAATTCCAATATCAAGCGAAACATCATATGAAAACTTGTTATAACAATTCCCGTCATTACTTAATGATTTTGATATTAACGATCGAATCAAACATCGAGTCGTTCCCAGATTCGTTGCGACCGGACCTCCCAAGTTTACCAAATGTCGGCGTCTCAACCCAGAACAAATATTGTTTTTGGAAAGACATCTGCAGGAGTTGTTAGATGGCGGTATAATAAAAAGATCATCCAGTCCTTGGGTTGTTGCCGTTCACTTATTTAGTCTGAAAATCTGATGGTAGTTATCGAGTGTGTGGCGACTATCGTCCATTAAACAGTGTCACAATACCAGACATCTATCCAATACCATCCATACAAGATTTTACTCATCAAATCCATGGTTCAAAGATATTTTCTAACTTGGATCTCAAAAAAGCACACTTCCAAATTCTTATCGCTTCTAAGGACTCACACAATACAACAATCATAACGCCACTAGGCAGCTGTAAATACATGAGAATAAACTTTGATCATCGAAACGCCCAAAGTAGTTGGTCAAGACACATGTGAGAAGGGTTTGAAGGGATAAGTTTCCTTTTCGGTTATTTAAACGATATTCTAATTTTTGGTCAAAATCGCAAACAACATATTCAACATTTAAATCATATCTTCAACAGATTGCAAAATTACAGTCTATTATTAAATATAAATAAATGTATTTTTGGTGCCGCAAAGTTTGATTTCTTGGCATACACGGTGTCTAATGACGGCATTAAACCTCAAGAATCTAAAGTAGATGCTATTAAATCTTTTCCACTACCAACTACTAAGCAGCAGTTACGCAACGAATGATTACATATTACCATAAATTTGTCCCTAATTGTTCTCCATTACTTACACCATTACATTCAATGGTAATCCCTGGTAAAGCCAACTATAAACTTGTCTTCTTTAATTCAATTCAACTACAAATATTTGAAGCAACGAAAACAGCTCTTGCAAAGGCCACATTATTGTATGTCTACCTTGCATTAAACTGTGAAAATTTCGAACAAATATATACTGGGCGAGTAGCTTAAAAAGTAAAATTTTAAGGTTTTTGCTTTAACTGAGAAATAGATAAAAGTAATAACTTGCATATAGCTCAAGCTTTACTCTCGATGAAAATGAGACCCAACAGATACAGGGCAAATATTGTAAAAAAGACAAAAAGAGTCAAGAAAAAATGTGTTCTATTTAAGGTAGCCGCATCGCAGAGATGCGAGGGGTCCTCCATGGCCGTAAGTAACAAACAGGCGGTTGGTGTGTGTGTTACTGCCAATCATTGAAATCGCATTCACAGGCGCTGGTGTTCGAATCCCACCGTCGTTAATGTTTTCTTTTATTTGAATATTGTAATTCGGATTATCAAGTGTTTTCTTTTATTGTTTCAGTATTATTACTAACGTGAAGATATTTTTACATTTAGTTTTCTGAAATTTATTATTGTCACAATGTCCACTTGCGAGGGACGTTCTGAGTAAAATTTTTTACTGATTTTAAAAATTACAATTACCTTCATTAGGTGGATGAAAAGCAACATTTATTGAGAAATGACCCATTTTTAAACGGGGTTTTCTGTTAATGTTGCGATGAACATTTCTTCCAACGTTTTCTTTGGAATCTGAAATTAACTGATTACTAAAACTTTAAGGCTTAACTTGACATTGTTTAACAAATATTATTATAGCTGCTTTGGTAAGTAAATAACGTATTAAAGAGATTACAGCAATGACTATCTAAACAATGTCAAATTATTTAATCAATTGGTTTTTTATATAAAAGTTTCATAATTTTTTTTAAATATAAATAACTACACAAGCAACGATTTTTGTATTGTATGAAATCAAATGGTATGGATTTCGCGCAGGATAAAATACATTCTGGTTGCAAAGAAGTTTCAAATAATCTTGTAAAAAGAAATGTAGGGCTAAGTCATTGATGAGATTTTGTAAATCTGTTTATTCTTGTTTTTTGTAGGCCTATTTTAGATGGGATGCGAAGCCGAATAATCCTTGTGTTCACGAGTTACATAACATATGATCAATATTTTGCGACTTCTTATAATGTACTACATACATATAATGTTGAACCAACAAAGTTTTCAATTTAAAGTTAACTGATTATATTCTAGCGTGTATCTTACCTTGGTTAATGGCCAGTGGATTTTATGTTTGTGTTAAATTTCACGAAACTCTTCTATGCGTTCGGAAATGCGATATTGATTTGTAATCTATTTTTGTTATATTACAAACATGTAACTTGATTTTGAATAAATTGTATTTTGTTTCGTCGAAAATAAGTTAGTTAAATATTTAAGCAGTTAAGTCTCTAACGACATAAGATTAGTTTAGCGACACTCTTCAATATAAAATGAAGTAATAAATATATGAGAAAGGCGATGAATCTTTGGCAGAAGTCAAATATAATTTCAGTCAGTATGACAGTATGACTTCGAGTAGTTGTAACGTTTTTACTATGCGAAAGGAGTTATAGTAGAAAGGAACCATTAGAAGAATTTACACAAATAGAAACGGCCATAAACTCTAATTGACCCTATTACATCTTAAATTATATGAATGATTATGGCTCACATTGGTAATGATTAGAGAACGGAATATATGCAGCCTATTATTACAAAAATATGCGCATATACAGTGTGTCCGCGGATTGAGTTCACATAAGGTATAACTGACAAAAAAATTTCGAGTTAGATGTTAATATTCTAGGAATCGCTTCCGCTTTTTCTCAAACCAAGATTTTGAGAAAATCAATCAAATTAATTAATATACAGGGTGTTTCTAGAATCGATTTTTGAAAAATGACAAAGAGTAAACTACCTTTTTTAAAAGATATAACAAAAAAAGTATTAAGAAAAGTTGTTTAGAATTAAAAGTGATGGTAGACTTTCAATTTTCAGATAAATCGGCCTACTTTGATTCTCTTTTGATTTTTTATACCACATACACTTTATCGTAGCTGTAGGAGGCAGTAGATTATTTTTAACATTTTAGTTCATGAACTAATTAGAATGCTTCCTACAGCACGATAAAAAGTATGTTGGTATAAAAAACCCAAAAATATTTAAAAAATCAAAGTAGGCTGATTTGTCTGAAAATTGAAAGTCTGCCGTTGCTTTTAATTCTAAACAACTTCTGTTAATACTTTTTTTGTTACCTCTTCTAATAAAGGTAGTTTACTCTTGGCCATTTTTTAAGTATCGATTCTAAAAACACCCTGTATATTAATTAATTTGATTGATTTTCTCACAATTTTGGTTGGAGAACAACCAGGAGCGATTCCTAGAATATTAACATGTAACTCGAAAATTTTTTGTCAGTTATATCTCATGTGAATCGCGGACACACCGTATATGCACCTTATTTTGTAAATGTATGCAAAGAATATGCAGAAAATTTTATATGCATATGTATATGCCATCTCATTTACTTTATGCAGAATTTAAAAACGCTTTAGAGTAAAAGCACACGAAGCGTCTTACGCCGAGTTGTCTAAAAAGTTGACGCGCTAAATATAACGGTGACATGTTGCTAGTGTTCTTATTGAAGATAATGGATTCTGAGGAAGAATTTATACCATTAGTCGATTTAATTTATTGTTGACTAAAGTAGTTTCCGTACCCTATACGAAAGAAGTAATCACGTAAATCTAGAAACTCTAGGAACACCCGCTTGTTACGGAACGTCAGGAAACAAGTCTGTTTTATACTCTCTTTGTTAATAAAATTAAAGAGGACGACGCGAATTTCTTAAATTTTGTACGAATGTTCATTTTATGAACAACTTGATTTAATAAAAAGTAATATATCAAAGCAAGATAAGGTGATGAGATGCAGCATTTCTTCAAAGGAGAAATTAGCAATAACGCTGAGGTAAGAAAACATTTTTTTACTAGCTTTCTGCACCCAAATTGGGCGCGAAATAATTTATTTAATTCAATTTGTGCAAGAGCGATCCATTTTGTGTGTCGAGTTAATTTTGAGTTTAGAAAAGCCACATAAAAATTTCACTTATAAAAATTTGAAAACCCTACTACTGGCTTACTTGCTTCGCCCTGAATCGATTGACACCAAAATCAGCCAATTCGGCCCACGGGTTCGCTCTCAAAGTGGCGTCAAGCAAGCAAGCAAGCAATGAAAATTATTATGTTGGATTGAATATACATAATTACATAATAAAAATATATTGTTATGATACACTAAGGGTAGTTGCAAAATAAAAATATAAAATTGATAAATTTGGAAGATTATTACAATCAAAATTTGAGGTGTTTACATAAGATTGGGTGTTAATTTCAAAATGAATAATGAAAATTAATTGAGACAATGAGTAAGGTAATTTGATAAGTAAATAGCAATTGAGTATTCAATTTTGATGGTTGAGTTCAATTTTAATAAAGTTTCAAACCAAGGTTACAATTGACAAACGTGCTTGCGATAATAATAAAGAATTGTAGCATGTAATAATAGTACATTAATATTTTTAAGAAGGCAAGAAGAATTGTAACTACGAGAGATATAAAAAAGTGTTTAGTTAAATAAACAAACTCATAGAAAATGTATATCGAATTTTGAAATAACTAATTTTGAGAATAAAAAGTTTGAAATTATGCCATATTTTGTATAATTGTTTGGTAAAATACAAAATAAAGGGGCTATTAACAAATCTACGTGGTGAAAATATGAAAATATAACCTGGAATTAATAAAACCATACAATCGGTAAAGAGATTGTGCAAAACAGTGAATTGAAAATAAATAACACAGAAGATTACATTATTTGAAGGGATTTGGATTTATTGATACATGCAAGATATAATTACGATTCATTGGTGACGTTGGTGGTTGCATGGAAGACGGGTCAAACATTTAAAAGGAAAATGTCGGAATTAGCTGCTTGATTTGGACGGTTATGTGGGTATTGCGGGATACAGAGTACTATCTGAGGAATAAAGGTTAGATTGGGATCATTTATAATACTGAAACTTACCAGGAATCGATTGGAGTGACGGTGACATTGATAAAGGGAGCAGGACTGGATTCTACGTACAATAGGAGGTATTGACAGGTTAGATGCGGTTTGAAGGTTGACGGACCATCATAGTTGTGACTATTGGAGGAATTAGCGGTAGGCGTTGAAGACTGTGAACATCGGGAGCTGTGGACGTTGGGAGCTGTTGGTATTTGGATATTTGCAGTGAAAGCTGGAGAAGTTTTAAGGTTTGTGTCAATAATTCATATAAAAGCATTTTGAATAATAAACAATAAAAGAAAGAGTGAAAATAAACATAATACAGTACTTACTTTGGTGAATTGATTAATAGATGTGTCAATGTAAGGGATAATTGTCAATACTTGGTTTGATTAAGTGTAGAAGTCAAGTTGACACTTGATGTCATTCAGTAGTCAAGAATTTATATAGAATTTTAAACTTCAACTAATAGATAACTAGATTGGCGAACCACCCTGATAAGAGTACTCAATTGAAATAATTAGTTAAAAGTAAAATTTAACATAATTGATTTGAAAAAGAAATTAACTAAGGGCTAGTTCAAAGTGGAGCTACTGCATAATTATATAAGTCGCCCAACGTGGTGCATTACAATATATTGTTTGATGTGTGTTTGATATTATTATTGGATTTTTATAAATTCTATATTAATAACAACAAACTTTTACATTTCATTTGTTATCACTATGAGATATTAGCCATGTTCAGTCCGAGACTACGAGATTAGCTTTTTCATTTTTAGTTGTGAGGGTAAAGCGGGTTAACTTGATTGAGAAAAGTCAGTTGCGGTGGTCACCGGTTTTGCATTATGTAACAATGTATTACTATGATCACATTTTAGTAGCCTTATATGTAAAATAATAATTATTAGTAATTTATAACATAACCAACAATACAGATATTAATTGTAGAAATGGCCAGCAAATGTGATAATTTAAATTTCAGATTTCTATAAAATAACGGGCCTTGTAAATAATTGATAGTATTAAGTTTTTAAAATAGCATTATTTTTGTGTAAAAACAAATTAAAATCAAATTAAGCTTGGAATTTCATGCAACTAAAACAAAACTGTAAACAAAACAATTGGGGGCAGCTTCTTCAAGAGGTTAGCTATGTTTGTGCTAAGCTCCTCCAATAAATAATATTTTATGCGCTTTTAAATATCCAAGTTTTCCAAACAGTTGTGTTTTTATTGAGAGAGTGTGCCCAGGGTGATTTGTGAAAGTTTTACTTTGTATTGACCCTCCGCAATAGGTAGAACGAGACATCAAATCGTTAAGTGCAAGGCAGAGTATTTTGAAGTGATTTTACGGAGGTCCAGCAAATATTGTAAGTGCCTATCCAAGAGCATAAGTGAGCAGCGTACGTGTGGTGCACCAGAGTCCTGTTGTGGGCTCCCAGCTTTAGCAAAGGATATTTAAGAGCCATCCAAGTTGCAGCCGACATCGAGGTGAAAAATTAGAGCAAATTCGTGCCTTGCTAACAGCAGGCTGGTAACGATTTTCTGTCCAGGGCATTATGGGACCTTCACCGATATCATCTTAGAAGCCATCAAAAGCTCAGATTTTGCCAGCTAAGAAGTGACCTTTTGTGATTCTACTCGAATAGCATTTGTTTGCGCTTAACTTCCGGTAGCGGCGTCTCTGGAAGTATTTTCTTTCAATAAAACTCAATAATCTTTTCCACGTACATTTATTTAAATTGGCGACATGTTTCGAAACTAAACTGGTTGCATCTTCGAGCCATAATGAGCATTGGTAGTAAAAACACGTGTTAAATTTGTAGGTTAAAATGAGGTTAGGTACAACGTTGAAGACGAGGAAGCAATAAAATTTAAAAAACACTCCACATTGGAGAAGAAAAATTAATTAACCAGAAAACTACGTTATAAAGATCGTTATACTGTTTAATACATCACAATATAAGAAAATTAAAAATGAAAGCAAGTGAAATAGATGCTAACGTTGAAGACGTCAGCTCTAAGAATTTATTTTTATTTTATGTGGTTTTAACAGCCTAACAGGAGGATGATCGTCAAAGAATTCTCTTCAGCTGAGGAAAATTGCAACTGAGTTTAACGTTGAAAATATCGAAGAATAAAACGCAGTCCATGGTGATATTGAAAGCAGCTATGCGCAGTAAAATGGTCCTTGATGATACTTCCATAGAATAAGTAAGGACATTTTAAATATTTCAGTGTCGATACATCAAGCAACAGAAATATCAGACATGAGGTGAAAATTCAGGCTAAGAAAGTGGCAGTAGTTTTTGGCTGTTTGGAGAAGTAAGTATATGTCTTTGAAAAGCAAAATCTTCGTATATTAAAACTTGCCTAATACCCATCTTAGCTTATGCCGCAGAAACACAAGCAGAAAAAATAATAACAAAAAGAATAGCTCGCACTGCTGAAACGAAGACACTGAGAGAAATAACAGTAAATAGCCTTAGAGATAGAGTGCGTAGCGAAGAAATACGCCAAATATGTGAAACTTAGGATATAGTTAAAGGGACAATAACAAGAAGACCACAATGTGAATTTAAAAGAACGGTTTACACCGAGAAGAAGAAGAAGCTCGTCTACCTCAATTACGGTTACAGCAGTTCCATTCAAATAGTTCTTGAAGATAGTTAATTTTGACCTTACCGTTGCACATTGACGGTTTAAAGTTTGCTGTTCGAATTCGGCCATCGTGTTTGTACAGAATTTCAAATAAAGGAACGGATTTTAGGAGGCAGGTAACCGATGTCTCACTTACTTGCAATTCGAATGGAGTGCTTTTCTTAACAAAAGAATGGGTCTTATGAGCCAACCGATGATTCAGACCGCTGTGATGCTAAGGGTTGAAACTTCCACCATTGATGAGTGCGGAGTGTAGTTCGCGAGTCAAGCCTTGCGTACAAACATACTATACTACGGGTGTTGCTGTTACCAGAAAAAATTTGGTCCATTGTTGGCTTCTTGGTGTTCTTATTGACTTGGAGCTTCTGCTGGTGCCAATAGAAAGTTTTTCGTCTGAGCCCTTTTCTTTGTTTCGATTATGAAGTATTCTGAAACTTTTATTCAGTTTGTTTTGACTTTATTATTTTACCTCAATTATGTGTGCTGTAAAAATGTAAAGGTTTAGGCTCATTTCAATACCCCCAACTGTGGGCGGGTTGCTATAAGGACCTCGCGTCCCTCTTCAGCCAATAACGGGAATTTCAGGATGGGTGAGAGAATGGAGGGGTGGAGAATGGAAGAGAAGCCAAGAAAGTTGAAGAAATACTATCTCGGCATTCGCCTCAGAGAATGTACTCTGTTGAAAACCACCTACAAACCTGAATCAGAACAGACAGCTACGGGAATCGAACCCACGACCTCCCGAATGCTAAGCAGATGTGGTAACCACCAGTCCACAGAGCTCGCTGTGCGTGCTGTATCTAGACCGAAAAACCATGCGTAGTTTTTAGGCTAGATTTCCCATTCTTTCTGTATAGAAAAAATCGAAGTGGTAATTTAACGACACACAATCTATTGTAGACAAACAAACTATACTTTGAATAAGTTTTATTCAAAGTAAAAGGGGCTGCAACAGTTCAGTAAGGAAATCGCACTATCTCAGACAATAGTGCTTGCGGCACAAGTAACCTGCGCAGACAGTACAGCACCCACAAAAAATTAAATGCACACACCCGCGAAATGTGAATTGTAGTAGCCGCAGCTGCAAAATATAGATAAGTTTGAATAATATTTTAACATACAGAATTTATGTAAACTAACTTCATAATTTCTTAACAGTAGTTCATATTCAAATTAGCATTTTTTATCTGTCTACAGTATCGTTGTTGTTTATATAAATAAAGGTGTATTTGTTATTGAAGATACACAGGGGAGGGACTGAAAACGCTTTAATTTCCTATAAAACGCAACCATTGCTAAAGTATAGTTATAAGTACCAAGCAATTAACTTTATTTTGAACATGTAATATAACTTAGAAGTTGTTTCCCGGCATTTTGGTGAATCCACTTCCATCTAAAGATGAATACTAATTAAACTCAAAAGAACACTTTAAATGTGCTTGCTGCATAATTTATCATTGAAGTTCAAGGGAACTTAGGGATCAGAACTGCCGCAAAAGTAAGTCGTGGAAAGATATACCTGTTTAAATTGAAATGTCTGCAATTTCAATATATTTCCTGAGATATAAACAGTATAACTAAAAAAATAATAGAACAATATATTTAACTCTGACACGTTTCAGTCTGCTGACCACCATTATCCAAACTTTAGTTTATTAAGAGTTAAAATAACAATTTATAATCACACGTTACAAAATCGATTATTTAGACAAGTTTAGTCATTGCAGATATGGATTTTTGTATTTTTAATATTTCTAAAAATGTCATGGATTCAGTTTATTAACGGTTTGTAATACCTACACATCTATTGGACTAAACAAGTGCCCCGTGTCTATACAGCCTGTTTTAAACAAAGTGTGCACTATTGCTAACTTCTTTATTATTGGACGTACGATATCGGTTAAATTAGCAAACTAGTAGCATTTTTTCTGTTGATTAGAATGGCGAAAACAGAAAAACAATTGAACATCGCCTTCTCGAGAAATTTGGAAAAGTTTACTTTTGTTAAATGGAACACCCTGTATATTTTTATATAAAACGATTGCAAATCGCGATCTAAACATAAAAGTTCATATAAGGTGTGAGCCTAAAACTAACAATAACCGAGTTATTACAACTTCTTACTTTTAGACGAGGTGGCTGTGTGTTTGAACATTTGTTATAAAATAATTTTTTTAGTAATAGGTTTTTTCTTTTAGTAAGTTGTTTTTACTTCCTTTTACTACTATAAAGGAAGTATTGGATTCACCCCAAAAATTCGAAATTGAGTTTTCAACAGATCTTCACGTTTTAGAGTCCCCTGATCCCAAAAAACATATTTTTTTTTCATTGGTCTGTCTGTCTGTGTGTCTGTCTGTCTGTCTGTGTGTCTGTGAACAGAATATCTCAAAAACGAAAAGAGGTATGGCATTGAAACTTCATATATAAGTTTTGTGTACTATGTAGATGAGACAGCAAGCTTTTGAAGAAAATCGCATAACCGGAAGTAGGTGTTTACTCTTGTGATTTTTCAGTTTTTTTCGATTTTTTCAAAAACGGCTCCAACGATTTTTTTTAGATTTTACATTTTTCTTACATTTTTAATGTGTATTGATGTGAGATAGGTGATTTTCCAGTTGAATACTTCTAAAGTGGGTTTCTTTTGTTTTTTTTCTATTTTTTTTATTAACTCCTATTTTAAATAAAACACCCGGTATATTATTACATTTTTGAATTCACCTTAAAATTCTAGAGAAAATTTGTCTCTTCAACTAACACTCGATTTTGTACCGTTTTTGTAGAATTTGTAATTTTTGAAAATTTTTAACAAATGGTTAAAAATTAAAAATGAAATTTTTGACTAATTATAAGATCACTGTAAAAGGAAGTTGTGTGAGTGTATCACACCAGATTTTTTAATTGTCTAATAAATGATGTTATTTAGATTTATTTACAATGTTTATTTAAACATAAATTTTATTTTATGGATACACAACCACCTCGTCTAAAAGTAAATAATTGGAATAACTCGGTCATTTTCAGTTTTAGGCCCGCACCTTATATGAACTTTTATATTTAGATCCCGAATTTCAATCGTTTTATATAAAAATATACAGGGTGTTCCATTTAACAAAAGTAAACTTTTCCAAATTTCTCGAGAAGGCGATGTTCAATTGTTTTTCTGTTTTCGCCATTCTAATCAACAGAAAAAATTCCACTAGTTTGCTAATTTAACCGATATCGTACGTCCAATAATAAAAAAGTTAGCAATAGTGCACACTTCGTTTAAAACAGGCTGTATAGTCTTTTGCAAAAGCTGTATTTTTCTTGTTGTCCAGTATTGCCAGTTTATATCCTTTCATGCGAATTTTCACTTCCTGCAGCTACCACAATGTCCTATGTATATAGCACCAGAATAATTCTTGGCTTTACGTATCTTTAAGCTGCAAGACATTATATATGCTTTTCTTGTTTTGTTATACCTATACGCCCTGAAAGTATCCGACACCTTTTCAAGGGCATCCTGTATATTGCAATGGTATGTCAAAATAGTGTTGTAATATGTTATTAATTTAATTTTTAAATAAGGGTACCACGCAAGAATTTTTCGTATTCGTGTTATCAAATCTTAGGTTGATTAAAAGTTACTTGTAAATTGATAGATAAAAATAAATAGTTGTATGCCCTTGATAATATTTTATTTATCTGCAATTAATCCAATAATATGCTAGCTCAAATCGATAAAGCAAAGACTCGTCTCAGTTGGGTCCACCCTGAATGCATAATTTATTAAAATTATTAAATACGTTTCTGTCTCCGCATACGCTTAACTGCGCACAATCGAAACTGAAATTGGGTCAAGTATAGTGAAGTAAAATCGATCATAGTTCTATTGGTAACTATTTAAATTAGTTGGTTTTCGCGGCATTAACCCTCATTGGTTTCTAGCATTTCTTTATGGGGCCCGCTTCTATCTCCCAATTGTTTATTTTGGCGTGGGTCTGGATCACACTAACGGATAACCTCAAATAATGGATTTTGGGCTTTTTGGCATACTGGAATCACTCGTACGGCGATGGAACTGGCCTGAATTGCCTTGAGTATTGCTCTTCTTATGCAGCATGAATCTCCCGGTGCTCACTTAATTATTTTTAGGATTAACAGTACCTGGACTGGCCGATCTTAAATCGGAGGGTTCGTAGCTACTCTGACTTTGCTGCGGGGCTGCTATGGGTCGGATCCTGTTGTTGGGGCACGGGCTACCGAGTGGCACTGATGTTTTCCCCAATGTGCCCGCTAGACTGGTCGACCTCCTCGTAGCTGTCGGAACTAAGGCTGCTTCGGATCGAGGTTATGTCACACAACATCGGAGACCTCAATAATTTTTGGTGGCGGATTTTGATAAAAATAATACCACATGGGCATAAAATTGCTCAACACACTAGTAAAGTTTCAGACATGTATTTTTATTTTTAATATCAGAAATTTTAATTTATCTACAGAGCACAATTTCACACGTCAAGCCATTAATTTATTCATTTGTCTCCTCCCGGTTATGAACAAAAGCTAGTTAGTTTCAAATTAATTACGGATGTTAACATGGTTCAAAATTCTGACTTTTAACAATAAATTCTACTTAAAACTAGGATTTTCTACACTAATATTACATCTAAAATAATTGTTTACATTTATACTAATTTTGCGTATCTATTTGTCACTGCACGTCTTTTTAATTTGCGTTTAAATACTCACATGTCACTGCACTGATTAGAGTATTTAATTCGCGCATTTCCTGCACTGGCTTCCTTTGAATTCACTGTTTTATTTTCCACACATTTTTAAGTTCATATGCTGTCTCCTTTTCTGCACTTTCTATAACCCTAGCCTTTTGATTCTTACCGTTTCCTTCAAATGCTTTAATGCCTTCATTCTTATCTGCTCGTTGCATGTTTATAAGCTTATCTATCTTTCAATTACCTTTCTTATAAAACCCTGACTGGATTTAACTATTAAACTGTACCTGAATTCTACGCTTCATTTCCTTGCGTTTGCGATCCATTTTGTAATTATTAAATTTCATTCGGCTTGGCATTTACTTTAGCACAAACCTAATCAATTAACTGAGCTTACATTCAACTTAGATCCCTGTTCGAATTGAGCTTTGCTTACTGCGTTCATTAATTAATTATTCTGCAATTACTGGCATCTCATGACAAATGTATTCATTCTGGCAAATTGAAGTTTTAGTTTTATAAAATATCTCACTCTGAGCTTTCATGAAATGTCCATTAATTTGGCAATGCTAACAGAGTTGATTGGTAGGGCTTAAAACCATAGCAATATGTATATAATATACAAACTAATCTGTCTTTCGTTACGTTTTATTAAATAAGGGTATACATATATTAAAATTAGTTAAGAATTTTATTAATAAAAGGTTTCTTATCAATGTTGTACTAAATGCTAATATGTAATTTTAATTGTAGATAATATGATGGAGTATTACATATAGTGCTGTAAAAGTTAAAACTTCCAATTTTAACAGTTTAATTTTGATTATAACCCTACCTTTAAAATATAAAACCAAATGTAAATACAGCCGAAATTACACCAAGTTAATTTATTCTAAAACACCCATTATTAATAATTCACTTGCATTGAAAATACTGAAATATAAAGTCTCTTTATACCGAAAAATTAAACATTAAATTGTTAGAAGTATACAGTTCTCAAAGAAGACTGCAACAAACAATCCTCAAAAATAGAGTGATAATAGAAGAAGTGTTTGCGGTGCTTGACAAAAAATTAAGAAAATATAACTACAGCAGCAGAAGGAGCCTTAGGGAAAAGGAATATAGATATACATGCAACACAAACCGTAAACCGTGGTTCAGAAACGAGATAAATACGCTAGCGATAGGGAAAAGCATTCATCCAGTATAAGTGTAGTTAAGAGAAAACACAATACATAAATGAATGGCAAAATTGATTCAAGACTTGGAAAGTGACTTATACGTTATACAACGCACAGGAAAAGGTATGGAAACTTTTAAGATGTTATAGAAAAGTAAATATAGAGAAATTAACGATATAAGCAAACATGAACGGACAAGGCAAGACGTCATAATAGATGAAAAAAGTAGAGCAAGTGATGTAAAAATTAAAAAAACTGGTGTGATACACTCACACAACTTCCTTTTACAGTGATCTTATAATCATAAGCATTTGTAAGCAAATTCTTCGGAAACCGTATAACCCAGTCAACAAAGACCCGTTTTCAGCGATTGAAAAAAATAAATCGGAAAGTTTTAAAATTTGGTGAGAATATTTATTTGGGCATACTATTAAATATACAAAAGGTTCCGAAAAATTCAAGGTGAGCCGGCGCCGCCATCTTGGAAAGAATGTACAGTTTTATAGTTTTTTGCAAATATTCTATGAAATATCAACTTTATCACAAAAACTGATCTTACAAAAATTAAAGAGCATTAAATTCTCTACAAAAACGCATAACACATTTTTATTGCCAGTGGAATAGTTTCCTCGAAAATGGCCAGCGAATGTTGCGAAGAACACATGAATGTTACTGTTCGACAGGAACCATTTTTATCAAATGAAAATAACAAAAGCAAGTTAATGGACGTGCTGACAAATAAACTGAATGACCATGGGATTGCATGTCGACAAAGCATTGATGACGCAGATTGTCTCATCGTTAATGTTGCTATCGAAGCACTTTTTTTACATGAAAATGTAGGTATTATTGGTGAAGATGTTGACCTACTCGTATTATTGACTCCACTAGCTCCATCGTAAAAAAATTTTTGTTGGTCAAACCAGGAAAAGGCACAATTGAAACAAAAGTATATTCGTCACAGGAATTGCAATCATCGGGACTTGGGAACAGCATTCTCTCCTTACATGCCTTTAGTGGCTGTGACACGACTTTAGCGATGTTCAACAAAGGAAAAAAATGTAAAGAGTTGCATGACATCTCAGACATTTTCATCAATTCTGACTCTTTGCCAGACGCAGTCGCTCGATCTGGGGAACGTTTTTTCCTTGTCATCTATGGTAATTTGATCAGTAGCACATATGTAAATTAAATATCAAACTTCATATGTGATTAATTAGGTCAATCCGCGGTTTAATTGGAGCATTTGATTCGCGGTTTAATTAGCGGTTTAATTAATTGATTAACCCAATTAATTTGATATCAAAATTTGATTGACAGCTATCACAATCAAGGTGTCTCTATTCTACTCTGGTCCGTCCGGGACGCTGTTTCAGCAGCCAAACCGTAAGAGATAGAGAAAAAAGTTATTAAAGTTATTTGTTTGGAATGGTCATGTCAGGTCACGTGACAATTCCGGTTTTCGAGAAATTACGTGATTTCTCGAAAACGCGTTCTATTTGAAAAACGGTCTTTTTTGTTTTATTAAATGAGACATTTGTCTCACTGGTTGCTAGTTAGTATCTATTATTTGACTTATCCAAACAATAACATAAAGTTGTTTCCATAGTAATGAAAGCATCAGTGATCGGCAAAAGCTTTTGGCGATCCCTGGTGCCCGTTTTCCGATCTTGGTCGGCAAAACCTTACTGTCTGACGATACAATTCTCCAGAAACTTAATATTTTCTAGTCAGTCATAAAAAAATCTTTGCCGTATAATATAACGCAACTAAACACAGAACAGTTGTTGAAATTAACTATTGACTAATTTAAGCATAAAAAAATCTTTTTTTATTAGACAAACTTATATAAAAACTCTTTAATAATAATAATATTATTAATAAATTTCCTTATTTCCTATTGGATGTACATTTCAATAACTGACAAAAAAATAGAATAAAATGCAACACAGCACGCTTCGGCAGTAACTGAAACCTGGCTGACTCCGGTCATCGACAGTAATCTCCCTCACATTAATAGCTTTTATTTCGTTCGAAGAGACCTTGGTGGCCGAGGCGAGGGAGTGTCTATTTACTTTCTTAATGTATATATTTATCAATTATTAGCTACTAGTGATAATGTTGAGCAATTATGGGTGGAACTAAAGCTTCACAACACAAAATTCGTGTTTGGGCTGGCTTATAAACCTCCAAAATGATGTTATGATTTTTTTTTTTTGATTAGGTAAAACAATCCCTCACGCTAGCCACTGTCATTTCTGAAAATTACGTATGCCTTGGAAACATTAATATTAACTTATTAAGATCATCTCAGCCTAATTCAGTTTATTTTAATAATAGGCTAAATGACTTATAAATCATTAAACAAATTATTAATAAGCCTACCAGATATAATGGCATTGGCACTTTTCTAGTTCCGGTAATGGTATCTGAGGCGATTTCAGTTATCGCCTCTGATGTCAAAGATGTTGAGTTCTCAGACCACGAATAGGTTTATCGCTAGTTATCTATCGCTACCCTTAAAAAATTGTCATCTATAAAACTGTTACGAGTTTTAGAAAGTTCAATTTAGATCTCTTTCTAATGACTTGATACAAATTAAATAATGCTCGAATCAAAACAATTAGATTAACCACTGGCTACCTGGTTCACTGAAAATATTAAATTGCTTGTGCCTTTGAGAAATAAAGCAAAGAAAAGGTCAACTAGGATTAATACAATGCTGCTCAACTTCACAACTGTAATAAAGCATGAAAAGAAGGCTTATTTTAAGTATGCTCTGCGGAATACTTCCCCAGAAGCAATGTGGACGAAATGAAAATCCTCAAACATTGTACTACACCAATGCCATACTTTTCCTGGTGATCCCAATTAGATCAATACCTTTTTACTTCTCTCGTCTAACAGACGAAGAAAGTATTGTTGGGTAGATAATTAAAAGACCTTTCAAATGTGGTATCGCATGACCCACCTTATTGCAATAAAACCGGGAAAATTTCAGACAAATATATAGAGGGTAAGCAACTTAAAAAAATTAAATTTTGTTTATTTTGAAATAGAAGGAAGTATTAATTTTCATTCAGGTTTTACACTTTCCAAAAATAGGACTCAACAGATACAGGGTAATGTCACAAAAGAGTCGACACGTTTCAACAATAAGCAGTTCCCTTAAATAGAGGAGCACCGCACTCATTTCAATTAGGCTCGATGGCGCAGTTCGACTTTTCTATGAAGTTGCGATCGCTACGCAGGTGCAGTTACGATCGCTATGCAGATGCGGCGGGTTCAAACCCCAGCGGGATAAATTTTTTTAATTTGCAAATTGATCTAATTCGCGCGAGGAAAGTTTGGTGTAAACCCATTTACAGATTTTTGTTATCTGTTTCCATATATTTGGCGAAAGTAGTGAAGCAATTTTCTTTTTCCAATACCTATTTATAAATCTGTATTGTATCTGTGAAAATCTCCATGAGAAATTGTATCGCTCGTGCTGGGGCACTCGCGATTCAAAATTCTCACTCGCAAATAATGGTACATTTCTCTCACTTATAATATAATCTACTATTATTCATTCGGGGAAATTATCTCACTCGGCTGTCTCGTGAGCTAAAGTTTTGCCCGTATGGATAAAATGCCTCTTTATTCACTTGTACCATACATAACTACTTTCCAACACCTACCTATAAAGTTGTAAGTGCTTTATCCATTAAAGCCACGTTGCCGGAGTAACACTTTAATGATAATAGTGGATAACATTTACTTTACTCACTATCGAATAAATTGTGGTTTTTGTAAATAAAAAAACCATAGGAAATAACTCAGTGCACTTTGGTAACTAAAGATATTGTGTCAAACTGTCAAGTGTCAAGTGGTTTGAAAATATTAAGTTCACATTTTAATTAGGAAATCCTCAACAATTGCAGAAGTTGGAAAATAGCTATTTGTGCAGCAAGTGCTAAAAGTGGATGTTTATGCACGAGATATGTTTTGTGCATAAACACTTTTAGCACGAGTTTGCACACAATATTTTTTCTACGGCCTTTAATTTACTGTTATTAATCCATAAATGTCGATAGTCATAGTAAAGAGATCGCCATGACGGTGCAGGTGACGGTTTCTGCAGTCGGTAACTTTAACGAAGGATGGCGAAGGGCGAAAGTTGTACTGGGTATTTTCCAGCTGGTAAATATCGGCCTATGTTGGATAACTCGTCGTGAGGGTCGGGAGTCCAACAAATCTGAGAAAGATACTAAGGGAATGGGCGCCAGATCCTCGACGCAGACAAATCCCTGGATCGGACCACTCGAAGGTAGAGATATACCAAGCAAACTAAAATAATAACTAGTAACGGGATTTATTCTACTCTAGTTCTATAGTGCTTACTCAGATCATAAAAAAACTCACATAAATACACACTCTCGTTTCCGGAACAAAGATGCCATGGGGGATTGGCAGCCAACAGCCATCGGTACAGTCAGCACGCAAGCTCGCACGTGCACAGCACGGTTCCATGCAGAAGAAATGATCCCAAATAGCAAAAATGGTCCTATGCAGTAAGATAATTCCAGACGGTAAAATAAAAAGGCTAAAAGAATACAAATATCAATGTAGATAACGAAGCTAAAGGGAGGAAGCCGAAGACAACTAACTTGAGTTGGAGAGTAGCCAGAAGTGCAGTCCAAAAAAAAAAGAGTCGGACCCCCAGTCAAATCCGCCAAAGGCGTGCGAACGTCGGTAATATCATACAAACTACCATTACGTTCAGAGCGGTTACGATGCCTTACAAATCCTCCCAAAATGGGGTTAGTTATTACCAAAGCTGACGAAGCAAAGTCCCCATGAGGAGCGACCAACTTATTCGAACCAGAACTGGAATGGAACAGCCGGAACATTTTGTCAAAGCAGTTTAATTCAGCTTATCAAAACTCCCAAAAATTTGAAAAAGCACCATCAGAAAAACTGAGGAATGCAAAGTGTGGTTTAAATTGATAAGGATAACTGTAGATTGCTGAATTTGTTAATGGTGTAATCGCGAAATTACATTTTAACCAACTTTTGTAGGTTATTTTGACGTCGGTTGAAGTTTACCTATCACCCCGCTGCCTAAAAAAAGTTATAAAACAATGGATTACTTCACTGTCGCTTTCTCGGATTTTAATTGCGATTTCGACGTTCTTCACTGCTGATTTAAAAAAAAATACAGTTTTATATATAGGTGTTAGAAAAACAAGCATGATTTATCTTGTCACAAACGTTAGCAACGGGTTTTTTGGCTCGAACGAATAGAAAGTTTATTTTTGATATAACAAGATGTTTTACGGATTAAAATAAGAACCAGTATTTACAATTTGCTTTTATTTACTAACATGTGAGCTAATGAAAACGAAATCAAAGTTGGCTTTGGTTTATTACTTCTGATGTTTTTAATTTACATATGACAGTTATTATAATAGTCCACATTCAACATAATGTGAATTAATAATCGACATATGTTTCAATGTTCAAAGCCAAGCTTGATTCCTTTTTCGTTTGCTCACATGTTATATTTACTAACTACTACTTACAATTACAACTACTATTTCCATCCAATCAATATACCAACAAGAATATCAGCAACAATTAAATTTAACTGAAGTAGAAATAAATAACACCAATACCAAGCTAAAAAACATACAAGAACCTGGAAAAGATGAAATTCGTAATAAACTATTAAAATATGGTGGCCAATTAGTACTAATAACTGAAAATCATAAACTTTTCAAAAAATAGTAGAACTTATAGAAATACCAATCGGCTGCCGACTGGCATAAAAACAGTATCAGTATTCAAAAATGCGAAAAATAATTCCTTTCAATTACTGTGGAAGAACACTATTGAACTCTACAGATTGGTGGTGGATAATGTGAACATAGGCAATCAAATGAGCTACAATACAGTTTATGGGCTTTGTATGCGTTAGATAGAAACAGACCTATATGCGATTAACATCTAGTAGGGATGGGCGCGTGACGTGAAAACAGTCGTGTCACGTCGTGCCACGGCGTGTTACGTCGTGAACGTGACTAATATTTGAAAATCGTGACGTGAACGTGAGTGAACGTGAGTGAAAATTTCCAAGGCGTGATTCACTTTTCACATTAATTTCACGTTAAATATTTAGTAACGAATAAAAAACTGCAGGGTGCAGCAACTTTTAAATTTATTAAATCACAAATTGTGCCAAACAAGTTACATTATGTGGCTTTATTTTTGGACCATAATTATAAATCCTTAAAGTTCATACCTTCACATAAAAGAGAAGATTATAATGCAAATAAAACTATAGATGAAAATGATGAAATACATAGCAAACGACTCAAAACTGGTACATCAGCATCAGATTCTTATCTTTCTACACTTAGAGATAGCTCTGACGATGACACATGTAATTAGGATGATGTCGAAACAAAACTAAATTAGTATGTTAAATTAAAATTCGGAAATGTAGATGACATTTTAGGATTTTGGAAAAACAGTGTAAATACGCCACTGTTAAAAAACTTGAGAAATTTTAAACATACCGGCAAGTTCCGCTACAAGCGAAAGAGAATTTTCTACAGCTGGGCGAATTTTAGAAGAGCACAGAATTCGACGTAACGCTGAACATGTTGATTACATATTATTTTTAAATCAACATTTTAATGTGTAGATGTGTAGATGAACTTATTATTCTCATAAAAGTAATGTTTTGTTTTTTCTACTCGGCTAACGCTGAAATAGTATATTACATTGTCGAGAGATTAGGTAGTTTACCGAGACGCGTAGCGTCGAGGTTAACTTTATCTCGAGACAGGGATGAAACTTTCCACCGTGGTATGTATACTATTTTATTTGCAATCATCTAATTTTAAAAATAACTACAATTGAATTTTGAATAATAGATATCTTGATGTAGCTAATAGTTTTTTTACCATGAAAACAATCCACTCAATGTTTTGTTACCATGTTACCTGGCTAGTTTCAAGTAATCATCTAGTTCCCAGCTGTTGTCATGTCATGAAATTGACACATTACAATGTGATTGCGAATAAATGTTAATTACGTTTTATTATTAAACCAAAAATGTATTGTGTAGATGTGTAGATGATATTTTTAAACCAATTTATTGTGTACTTGGGTAGATGAACTTATTATTCTAATAAAAGTAATGTTTTTCTTTATACTCGCTTTAACGCTGAAAATGTTGATCCTTGTACGTAAAAGTACTTTCAAACCTACGAATTAAAAGTGTTGCCTAGCAACATATACCTTCTGTACTCATACCAATAAGGGAAACGTCAATTCCAATGACAGATTTTAGTATTAAAGGTAATGTCTTTGAAGACAGCTGCAAGAAATATATTTGCGAGAAATCAGTATTTATCCCTTGTCGAAGTTATTGTAGTCAATTTTCATTTTTTTCTTTTTATGTCAACTATTCAGATTGCAACATATCACGTAAATTACGTCAGGTGCAAAACATATTTTTAGTTCTCTTTAGGGTTTTTTCATTGGTTTTAAATTTGAACATTCTGTTCTATCTGAATTTAAATTTTGAAATAAAAGCTGCGTGTCACGTCGTGAGTGGCGTGTCACGCCGTGGACGTGAGTGAACGTGAGCGTGAACGTGACTCTTTAAAGCAAGCGTGAAACGTGCATGACGTGTGCAAAAATTAAGTCACGCTCCAATCTCTAACATCTAGTATCCGCATAATCAAGATGTTTGGTTTTTAGAAAACACTGAATTCTGGGATACTATATTTTAAATCATATATGTCTATTTCTGTCTAACGCATACAAAGCCCATGAACTGTATTCTAGTTCATTGGATTGCCTATGTTCACATTATCCACCACCAATCTGTATAATATAGCATACACTGTCCGTCATATATGTATTTGTAATACTTGGATTTTTTAATTATCCATTTATCAGAAAAATTTATTCCTGATACAAGTTTCTACTTCTTCTCAAACTAAAAATGCACTTGCCAAAATTTAAATACCTTCATTCGTATACGGGAAAAGGTTCAAAAATATGAAAATGGTTCAAGAATAAAGTACCCTTATTGTTTAAAATAGACAAAAATGTTATTGTTATTTGAAGTAGTTCCTTAGAATTAAAGTTAGGTGTCAAATATACAGCCACAGTCAATTTCTCCGAAAACAATTTTTACTGGTTTCTCCTATTTTCTTCTTACCACCCTGTGCATTACCAAATGAGATATTTCAAAGTTAACTAATCAACGGATACGATAAACGTTGGAATAATTAGGAGGGAGGAAGGATCATTTAAACAAGCATGCACAACAAGCACGTTTGGTTCGCGATGGGTTTTCAATATAGCGGATAGGTGTTTCCGCGTTGCCAGTGGCGTGCTATATTATTTAGTACTGGGACACCAAGTTCCATACAATTAAGCAAATATTTCTTAAATATTTATTGTAAAAATTTTTGCAAGCCGAGTCTGTAAGAAAGTTAGGTATAGGTAATTGAATTTAATTTATTATTACTACTCCAAAACGGACAATTTAGAATATATTTACTACATATTTTAAATAATTATATTTAGAGATTTTTCTATTTCTCTATTAGGGTTTCTACTAAATTGGAGATAGATTACAAACTACAAGGGTTAGGACATGATTTTACTTATAAATTTGGCTTCACTTCTATTTCAGAAGTTAAAGAACCATACATTTAACGGGCCCGGGTACGGAGGTAATTAAATTAGATAAAAATTGAGCAGTTTAATGCTAATCGACACGCAAAAAAGACATGCCTTAAGAAAGATTAAAAACATTAAAATATACTAATTTCTACCAATAGATGTTCAGTACTTGTTTAAAGGTTTACACAGCATTCGAATAATAGTATATTATGATACTACTGTACGCCTTTAAAGCACGTGCGACGAGTTTAAGAGCACGACGCGCTAGCGGAGTGCTTTTAACGTCGCTAGTGCTTTAATGGCACTTATACACGTGTATCATACGCTATTTTTTCTACGATCCTAACAGAAATATAAAAACTTAGTTGGTGACACTTTTTTTAAAGAAAGTATTGAACCACCCCAAAAATTCGAAATTGAGTTTTCAACAGATCTTCTCGTTTTAGAGTCCCCTGAACCCAAAAAACATATTTTTTTTTCATTGGTCTGTCTGTCTGTTGGTGTGTCTGTGAACAGAATATCTCAAAAACGACAAGAGGTATGACGTTGAAACTTCATATATAAGTTTTGTGTACTATGTAGATGCGACAGCATATAACAGCGTATAACAGGAAGTAGGTGTTTACTTTTGTGATTTTACAGTTTTTTTCGATTTTTTCAAAAACGGCTTTAACGATTTTTTTAAACTTCACATTTTTATTACATTTTGAATGCGTATTGATGTGAGGTAGGAGATTTTCCAGTTGAATACTTCTAAAATGGGTTTCTTTTGTTTTTCTTTTATTTTTTTTTAGTAACTCCTATTTTAAATAGAACATCCTGTATATTATTACATTTTTGAATTCAGCTCTCTATTTTGTACCGTTTTTGTAGAATTTGTAATTTTTGGCAAATGCTTAAAATAAAAATCAAATTTTTGGGTAATTATAAGATCACTGTAAAAAAAAGTTGTGTGCGTGTATCACACCAGATTTTTATTTAATTGAGTTATTACTTCTTTTAATGAAGTAATTGTTTTCTTTCGATGCCAAATTAACTTATGGAATCTTCTAATTTTACGACTTTTTAAAATATCTTTTCTTTGCATTTCAGAAATTGTTTCCTTTAATTTCTGTTTACGAGGAGTATCTGGTTCCTCTGACAGTCCTTTTCCAGTTACCTCGACTGCTGTACTTTTTACAACAGCGCCCCCGCCGAAAGGGCAAAATGGTGAAAATGAGATAGGCACGCCACTGTCACAACTATCATTTTTGTTTTGTAATTTAATGATGTCAAAACTTTTCTTAATTTACCTAATTAACTTATTGTATCGATAGACTGATACTTACTGATGAAATGTTATTCCAGCACTTGAATTTTTCTTGATTTGTGAACAACCACAAGCCGCGCAACTAACCATAATGACAGCTTATGAATCACTCGTGTCGTTTCAAGATGGCTACTTCCGTCCCGGTAGCTGTTGTACGGTTGAGATACGTAAGCTCCTTCCTCCCTCCTATTTATTCAAAGCGATAAACTTGTACTGTCAAACTGTCAAACCTGAGTTAATAGTTATTTAACCAACAAGTGTGTTAATGAAGGCGATTAATAATCGAAACTGTTTAAAGCACGAACGAGCGTTAGCGAGTGAGTGCCTTTAGTAGTTGAGATTATTAATCGCCCATTAACAAACGAGTTGATTACAAATTTTTTTCGTTGACCACAAAATCTTTTTTTGTGGCGAAAAATTTGATTAATACAACTAACCTCCATGCAAAATATCATCAAAACGTCAAAATCACAAAAACAGTTAATTAATGAAAAAGAGTGTATTAATCAAAAACAGTGTATTAATGACGTCTATTAATCCATCCTTTTTTAGGAAAAATAATTCATTAATATTGAAATTAACAAGCGGTCAACGAAAAAACAATATATTGTTTTATTATTATTTAATGTGTTTCTGCATTATAACTATATTTTGATTTGAATTTTGGTTTCTATATCAAATGTTTTTTTCGTTTAATGATAGTTTCATTTAGCTGTTATCAAACACATAATTCTTGAAATGTCAAGAACATTTTCCGTTAAATATTTATTCAACAGAAGTCGGTCACCATAGTAACAGGTGGCGCAAAAGTAATCACCCTATCGGAACATGCTCTCATTTTTGCAAATGGCATCATATGTCATCGCGACTTTGACATTCATGAAGCAAACAGAAGCAGAATACACATAGACAAACCATGGATCGCTATACTCCTCAAAAACGCGGAATAATTTGTGTCAATGTTTTTGACAAATAATCGGTCAGTGCTTTTGGCTCCACGTGAAATTTGTTGTCGATTCCCTGGTCGTGTGGCATCAAATGTGCAAACACTGTGGCGTTTAGCCACTCGCTTCGACGAGACTGACTCAATACGGGACAGTTCCAGACGTGGCCGGCCCTGGAGTAGCCGTTCTGTCGAGAATATCGCTGCTGTGGCTGCAGATGTCCAAGAGGACCCTCAAACGTCCACCAGACGACAGGACACGCACTTGGGCATCGGTAGACGGTCTTTACAGCGAATTTTGGTGAAAGACTTAAAGATGTTCCCTTACAAGTGCAACCGCACACACAGCATGAACAACAGTGGATATTCTGAAGCAAGCTTTTCCCGACCGCTTCATCTCTCGTTTTGGAGATCTGCACTGGCCCGCAAGATCGGCCGCTTTGACCGTTCCGGACTTCTTTCTTTGGGGTTTTCTGAAGTCACGGGTCTCTGCAAACAAGCCACAGACCTTGGCGGCCATAAAGGAAAACATCTGACTAGAAGTGGAGAATTTATCGCCAGAAGTTTTGAGAAAAGTCATGAAAAATGCTGTGAAACCAGCCCGAATTTTCATCAACTCTGGCGGTGTCCACTTGACCGATATTGTCTTCGAGACTTAATGGAAAAAAAATTAAACGTCTAAATAAACATAATCAACAAACAGAACCAATTCTTTTCATTTACAAGCAAAGTTACTGCCTTAGGAAATCGAGTGAGGACTTTTGCGCCACCTTGTATTTACATAGCAAGCTCCTTACAGATCACTCTTAATGTGTTCATTAATAAACTCTGTAAAGTAACTGACTTTGGTAAAGACAGTAGGGGAATTTGGCCCGCACTCAACACTGCCCCATGAAACTACACCAATTAAGGTTCCATTCTGAGCAAGAGGTCCGCCGCTGTCCCCATAGCAACCAGTTTCAGAATTGGTTGGCGGAGCAACGCATACCATGGTGTCCAAAAGCTTGTAAGGTTGAGGCACTTTGGTGAATAATTCTTCACATCCTGCGAAAGCAAGTGTTAATACTTGTATTAAAATACAATAAAATAAGGTGGTTTTTGAGGAGTAACGAAAATATAAATGTTAACTTGACTTTTAGATAAATTATATAGGATGAACAGGAGTTACGTTATATCCCATTTTAAACTTCTTAATTTGGAAACAACTCAGAAAGAAAAAAATATATAAGACAGTAGAATTCTCTTTACAATTGACAAATAATGCCTGAATATACAATATTAAAATGTATTGCCAACTGATTCAGGCTATCCAGAGCCTGCCGCAATTGAGTTTAAAAAACATCACTCGGTAAATGTGTACCTGCTCTTGTTATAACTGGCATTTCCAGACATTGAAGCGTATCGGGTTCCATTGGCGGAGAGGTGTTGGACATTCCGAAGCCGGTAAGCCAAGCCTTGCCAGAGGGTTGCTGCTGTGGTGGCGGAAGAGTGGCTGGTTGAACTGCATCGCTAAATGTTAAAGGTGACTGCAGTCTTAGCATAGCTATGTCGTTATCAACCAATTCTCCTAAAAGATTATTGAAAGTTGGCTGGCTATGCTGCTGCATCATCTCACAAACTTACCTATTATGAGTATATATTCTGGATGGTTAACAATCTCAGCTATTGGAACGATTTGCACATCTCGATGATCTTCCCCAAAATGAAGCAAACCTGCCACAGCGACTACATCTGCCGGATCGACCTCCAAAAAGCAATGCGCGGCGGAAACTATCCACCTTTTAGAAGCAATAGTTGCGCCACAATGGAGTATACCATTTCTCTGTATCGACACCATGTATGGAAACTGCCTTCGTTCTGCATCAGATCCCCCTATAATTCGTCCCCCCGGATGACCCACGAAACGTGCATTGGTCACAACTATATTTGTAAAATTTGATTTCAATTAGAAAGAAAATATAATTGTGAGAACCTTACGGAAAAGGAAAGAGAAGAGCAGTACTGCTAAAAGCTTCATCGTAACTGTATGTCTGGTAACGAGTAACTGAATTTTGTAAGCATTGAATCCACAATTAAATATATGTTACCTCGACTAAAAAAGAGATTTTGATTAGATAAGGCACATATAAAGTTATAGATAAGTAGTGAGTCCATTCAACAAATTATTATCAGTCGAAAACTTGAAGTTGAGATCTAGCGGTTCCTGTTTTCTAATATTTAACTGTTTACTGTTGTTAGATAAGTGTTTTTTACACAAGATTGACATAGATATACTTTAACAATTACACCTCTTTAGTCATAATATATATGATTTTGGTGAATGATTCACAGTCAAAAAATGCATCGTAATGTACCGGATTCGCACGTAACATAAGTTTTCTGACTTTACAAAGTACTTGATGTTACGAAATAGTATATTATGATACTAGTGTATAAGTACGCCTTTAAAGCACGTGCGACTAGTTAAGAGCACGACGCAAAGCGAAGTGCTTTTAACGTCACTAGTGCTTTAATGGCACTTATACACGTGTATCATAGGCTATTTATTCTACGATCGTAACAGAAATATAAAAACTTAGTTTGGTGACACTTTTTCCGTCACATTGTGTTAGATATTCTAGGTTACGTTGACATTCAAATTTTCGACAAAGCTTGTTTTACTATAATATTAAAACACGTCACCAATGGCAACGTGCAAAAAAGACGTAATTCGGGCGCTAAAATTAAGAGTGCTACAAACGTCACTTTTGACACTAGAAACTGCAAAAAGTTGTCATTTTGACACGATCGCAGAAAAAAGTGAATTGCTCCTTTTTTAAATCAGCAAGTCATTTGATTTGGAAAACAATGAGAGTAGTAAACAATCTGGTGTGATACACGCACACAACTTCCTTTTACAGTGATATAATTAGGCAAAAATTATATTTTAAATTTTTAAGCATTTGTCAAAAAATTGCAAAAATTATAAATTCTATAGAAACCGTACCAAATAGAGTGTTAGTTCAAGAAACACATTTTTTCTACAATTTTAAGCCGAATTCAAAAATGTAATAATATACCGGGTGTTTTATTTAAAATAGGAGTTAATAAAAAAGTAGGAAAAAATCAAAAGAAACTCATTTTAGAGGTATTCAACTGGAAAACCACCTATCTCACGTCAATACACATTAAGAGTGTAATACAAATTTTAAGTTTGAAAAAAATCGAAAAAATCAGAAATATCACAAGAGTAAACATCATACTTCTGTTATGCGATTTTCTTCAAAAGCTTGCTGTCGCGTCTAGATAGTACATATACCGGGTGCTGACTTGCGCGACGCACCATAGGAATTTGCATAGTAAATTCTTTATGTTCAATTATTTGCTCCCCTAATTATTTTAGAGCTAAAGTGTAAATACATTTTTTGTAGAGTAAAAAATACTGCATCCATTTATACTATTGCTAACAATTTTTCATTTTCCAGAACCGAAGAAATGCAAAAAATCAAACTAGCATTTTTACAAAAATCAGTGATGCCATGGAATTATTGAAACAAACCAATGCCAACACAAGTACGTGCGGGGCGATCATCCAGTCACTGCCGTCAAAATATTGAACGTATTGTCGTTTTTCTCGTTTTGGTGTAAGTTCTGAACCTCATTATTGCACCTAAAATTATTTAATAGCCTGCCTGGTTGTACTGTTTGGAATTTGCCGATACGGATATTTTACAATAAACAAGGAGCTTACTTAACGAACGTCCACCATACTCGTAAAATCATTTTTGTTATGGAGAAGGTGTATGTACCTTAGAGACATTAAGCAGAACATAATTAATAATTAATTATTATAAACGTCAAGCATCAACGACAAACAAACAAACAGCACATATTGTCGCGCCGCACGCATTTGAGTTGGCATTGGCTTGTTTCAATAATTCCATGGCATCACTGATTTTTGTGAAAATGCTGGTTTGTTTTTTGCATTCCTTCTGTTCTGGAAAATGAAAAATTGTTAGCAACAGTATGAATGGATGCAGTATTTTTTTCTCTACAAAAAATGTATTTACACTTTAACTCTAAAGTAATTAGGGGAGCAAATAATTGAACATAAATAATTTACTATGCAAATTCCTATGGTGCGTCGCGCAAGTCAGCACCCGGTATATGTGAAGCTTCAACGTCATACCTCTTTTCGATTTTGATATATTATGTTCACAGACAGACAGACCAATGAACAAAAACATGTTTCTCGCATTTCATTTGGAAATGTACTACATTTCTTCATTCAAAATCGATAAGAAATGTGGTACTTTTATCATTAGTAACACTTTTATGCCTAGCAACGGCGATTCGTTTTACGTTTGGCAAAGCTGAAGTATGTTGTTGGCGACTATGTAAGTCTATGTCAAATTCGAGGTTAGTAGGTTAGGTTTTGCGTCAGTTTTGACACAGATTGACGCAAAACCTAACCTGCTAACCTCTAATTTGACATAAACTTACAGTGTCACCAACAACGCACTTTAGTACTGCCAAACGCATAACATCAACTGGAGCTGCTTATTGTGCTTTAGTACATAGGAATGATGCTCATCTTGGTTATGTTTTGACAGTTAGTGTCACTTGTATGTAAACATTTAGTATTTTACATTTCTTATGAAATGCGATAAAATAGTATACTCAATACGTTAGAAAAGTGGTTTTTCTGAACTTGTAGAATAATATTTTTGGGGTGAATCCAATACTTCCTTTATCTTAAACGGAAGTAAAAAAGAAGGATAAGAACGTTTACGACAACCAACGATAAAATTAGTCCTGTACGAGACACTACTATTCTATAATGAACTAGAAGAACATAAAGAAAGCTATCTTGAAGTACAATAACAAAATAATGGCATCAAACAAGCTGCTTCTGACGGAGAAGTTATGCCTTTGTTTGTTACGTACTGTAATGATATCTATGTAATGCAGGCAATTCCGCGTAATATTAGGTAAACACGGCTTCAGCTAGACAGTCTTCTGCCAGTAGGTTAACTAATTTCTTCAGCCTACCAAATCTTGCTCTCTCGCCAGGTAAGGGCAATCAAACGCTTTCAGCGTGGTCTTTTCCGTTATCCAATGATTAGAACTCAACTCGAATATGCGTGGGTGATAACCCATTGACATAATTATAAAATCTTAAAAATTTACAAGTTTCAATTTATCAACCTTCGTTAATGCATTGAAAATGAATTTTGCTGATTTTCGAGTATGGCATAAAATTAGAAAAATTTGAAAAATTTAGAAGGGATAGAAATAAATAAAGTTTTTTAAATTGTTCCCATCTGTATTCTTATTGTTTATTACACGTCACGCGAAACTGTACTGCGAAGTTCTACTGCATAACAGATCATTAATAAATAATACGTACTACTCCTTTATTACATTTGTTAGCTGTTTTAAAAGAGTTCTGAGAATTACTAGCTATCCGATCGGCTGCTCCACATATTACTGTTCATAGTTTATATTGTTTACTCATAAAACGTGCTCTAATAGCAAATATAAGATCTGGAGCGAAGACGCATTTAATAGGGTGAACGGGGCAGTGTGGAAATGGGATTAGATGTGAATACATCTTTGAGTTGTTTAGTCGCTTGTATCCTGAGTTTTGTGTTAAGTTTAATAAATATATTTTAAAAGAATTTTTTGTTTTGGGGAGCTTTTACACTGTCTAAACTAAGTAACTTTACATTTTCCGTACATATACTGCAATGAAGTGTTTTGACTGTAAAGGCTCCACTTTGCTGTTTGTTATTTATTTTTGGACACAAATCTCAGTTTAATTTTTATACTGTGCTCACTTTGCCTGTCAGTAATTTAAGGCTAGTTAAAATAAAATGTACTAATTATTTAATTGCACAAATAAAATGGTTGAGTACCCCTTTCTTAATATTTTATTTAACTGCAATATTATTTAAGCTAGCTCTCGGCGAACACAAAACTGCTTAACTCAGGTTGGGTTGTGAAATGGGCTATATTTAAAATCAGTAGCTCCATATACGCGGTTGTGGTAGATAAAATTTACGATCTGTCAAATGACACAAAATCCTCGCCAGCGCAACAGCGATTTTAAATATTTATAAAAGAACGTGAAGTTTACAAGGAATCGTCAAGTAAATAATTTGATTATTTTGCTTGGCAACAAAAACACTCGCCTTCGTTATTCTATGATGACGTAGACCCACGCCAACTTTCAACTGTGTCTGGTGGCCTGGAAATTCCCGCAAACACGCAGATTCTGATAATGCTATGCTAATTATGAAAATTGGGGGTGGCAGGACGCTTGGAAACACGTTGGGTACCTTCTACAAGGCCTAATCTTGGAGTTCCGCAGCTTCCTGGAGACCAGACACTCAATAAATAGCAGTATCCTACCTGGAAAGATTTTGTCGATGTTGCTTCGATGCTGGCACCAGTTGACGCTGCCGGATTCCTCTGCTGGAGTCGCTCCGCTGGGTGCAGATGTTGCTCTAGGTATTCTTGCAGACCCCGCAGACCCGTTGCAGTACAGACCTCTGGGTTCAGCTGCTTAATTGTGCTGGAAACGACCCTCGGAAATTTCAGCTGATCGGCTGCCGATGTCCAGTCTCTGGGGCGAATTGGAAAATTTTAATTTTTTGTCGTAAAAATCGCCAAAAACACTCGTACAGCTGCCTGAATACTTAGAGAATAAAACCGTACACTTTTTATTTGGTAAACTACTTGTCTATTATTTAAAAACATCAATTAAAGATGGAGCACAAATTCTACAAGATACATTTTTATTTCAATTGTCCTCTTAACAACAAAAAACATCGCGTTGCTATGTTACCTCGATAATTTTTGTTAATTAGAAATTAATTTTGATATCAAAATAGATAAATAGAGTAAAATTTGATTACATAGATCTAAAATTAATATTTTCTTAAATCTAAAAAAATGTTTTGATTATAACTATCATTGTTCCTTCCCTCACTCACACAAAGGTTTTACAAATCACTGCTCTGCTTTTCACTTTCTTTTATTAATGCACTGGAAATTGAGTTCAAATTTTCACACGTTGCTCGCTTTGCTTCTAATCCGTTGCTTAATTTCGGGATTGCTCTTTTGAAATTTTCTATTTTCCTTTATTCCGATCTCATTTTACCTTTCAGATTGCTTGTCATTCACTGACCTTTGTTTTTATTAATAACTTTGCTCATTTAGTCTGCACCTAACAAACCTTTTGTGTCAATTAAATTTTGTTTGGTCTGGCTTTAACTATGCACAAACCTATCATTTTAAATATCTTACTTTATTCAACTACAAATCCCAACCCTCTGAAATATGCTTTGCTTATGCGTGCCTTTATCCGTTTAATTACTACTTCTCGCATCTCATTACCAATGCATTTAATACTTTTATTATTGTTTTATATTGCAGTTTCATAAAATACCCAACTCTGTGATTTTCTGACTTGGTTAAATATTTTGCACTACAAACAGAGCCAAGTTGTAACCTTAAAACCATCTCAGAATAATTCCCACAATTTTTGAGAATTAAAATTACCACGCATGAGTGTTATTTCGCAGCTTACGTTGAATTGCATGCGTTGTCATTTTAATTAACACAAATGTTATTGCATGACTCAAATCTCTCTTTTAATCAGCCCAATCTGACATTTAACTTCTTTCAAAATTCTGGTCAATAATAAATCCTAACTTCTATTCTATTCTAACTAATTATCCTAAGAAGGGCGTCCCAACATTTCTTCAAGACTAAACTAACCTATTCCTCTCATGGGTCACTATTTTTAAGTACTTAATTGTTTCTGTTATGTACCGCTCTGCTACATTCGATTGGGGATGTCGTATGCTACAGAAATATGTCTTGATTACTTTTTGTTCCAAGTTGTTAATTAATCTGGCATTCTTGAAATAGCTTGCATTGTTGGCTAATATCTTCTTCGGAGTCCCCACTTCTCGTTGGAATTTCTCAATAGACTTTATCACCATGTTCTGTGTTGCTGTATTTCGCTGGATATAATTTGATGTATTTTGAAAACACGTCTACCATGATTAAAATGTGTTTGTACCCATATTATCCCGGTACTAAATTTCCCAAATAATCAATTGCAAGTAGTTCCAAAGATTCGCTGACTCTTATACTTTTGATTAAGTTCTGGTTAGTGTGATTCTTTTCTTTAGCAAATTGACAGACTTTGCAACAATTTGTGAAATGTTTAATCAATTTCCTAGGTATTGTTCTTTGTGTAAAAACATTCACGAAACATTAACTATGTTTTTCTTCCCTCACAGTGTTCAAATGTGTGATGTATTTCTTTTATAATATTGATTGCATCTTATTTGCATAATACTATTAATTCTTTACCACTCAATAATTTTATCAATAAACCTTCTGCTATCTTCTAACCTTTATGTTCTAGGTCTGAACTTTCCGGTACTAAATTTCGATTGAATTTCCAAATTTTATTGCTTGCCTAATAATTCTTCTTTTGAAAACCTTCCTCGTTGATAAATTTTCTCTATCTCTATCAATAATTGTTTCTGTCTTCTGTTCTTTGCTGCGTCCATCCTGCTTAAAAAATCGGCTACATTGCCCATCTGCCCAATCTGTCATTCTGGAAAGTTTTGTTTTTGAGGAACGATATTGCTGAATTGTCTGTCTCTATGTAAAACTTGTTTCCTGTTAAGTAGAACTTTAACTTGTTGATCGCAAAGATAATTCTCAACATTTCTTTCTCAGCGATAGTGTATCTTGTTTCATAACCCTTTAGAATCCGTGATATAAAGCAAATTGGAACTTCTACTCCTTCTTGAATCTATATAAGCTCAGCAGCGACTGCCATGTCCGATGCATCAGTCCTTAAAATAAAGCTGTCCTTAAAGTTTGGGTATTTTAATAACAACCCTTTATGGAATTTCTGTTTTAAATTATTAAAAGCTCTCTCTCTTTCATCATTCCGGATCCACTTAGTATCTTTTCTTAATAACTCGACCAATGATAAAGTTAACTCGTAATAGTTCGTTATGAACTTTTTATAATAATTCAATAGGGCAAGTAATCCTCTCAACGTTTTCAAATTCTTGGGGTAGGGCAAACTCTTTATCTCCTATATTCGCTTTTCACTAATTGTGATCCCATTAATACTAATCTAGTAGCCTAAGTAGCTTACATTTGGTTTCATAAATTTACACTTGGTCAGATTCAATTTCAACCCATTTTTCGTTTAACGTACTTATAACTAAATTTAAATTTAACAAATGTTGTTTCACATCACCCGAAAATATTAAAATGTCATTAATGTAGTGCACCCACAACTCATCGTATTTGTTTAAAATCTGTTGCATGCTCTTACCAATGCTGCACATGACGTCAAACCAAATGGAACTACTTTAAAATGAAAAAAAATCCCCTCTATATAAAAGCCTGTGTACTTCCTTCAGTTCTCGTGTAATGGAATCAGCCAAAATGAGTTTTTGAGATCCAATTTTGTAAACACTTTCTTATCCCATATTTGACTTAATAAGGCATCAATCGTCTGCGGACTATCATACTGGGGTTTCGTAATTTGATTTATTCTCGTGCGTTTAAACATAACCTAAGACTACCATCGTTCTTCTTTACCACCACCATCGGATTAACGAAGTTCGTTTTCGAATGCTCTATTACATGGTCATTTAACATATTCTGTAACTCATGTTTCACTTTCTCGCGCTGTGCAAACGGTATTGGATATGTTTTACTCTTGAAGCCCACCGTTTCGTCCATAACAAGTTTATGACAATATTTAGTTGCTTGTCCAGTTTTCTGATTTATTATTTCCATATTATTCTCTATTATTTTCACAATTCTGCTTTTATATTGTAAGTAATCACTCCCTATCTGTTTATAATCCAGAATTCCTTCTATGACCGTACAACTATTTATAATTATTTAGTCTCCTGCACTTTTGGGTAGGCAACAATTCGTATCGTCTCCTGCGTTTATTTAAGCTAGGCAACAACTTTCCGCTCTTGATCGCCATACTCGGAATTCGACCAAGGCTCAATTATATTATTTATTTGGATGCACCTTTGCATTCCATCTATTTTAATTCCTACTTTCTGAATAATATCGACACCTATCACAAATTGTACATTTAAAGCAGATACTATGTAAAATCGGACATCATACTCTCTTTTATTTATACTGATCTTTATTGCTAATACTTTACTTGTCGTAGAGATCTTCTTTCTCGTTGCAGACAATAAATCGATTTTATTTACTTTAATTATATTGCTTTGTAAAACATTTAGATGATTAGCTAAGACTTCTTTTTGTACTAATAAAACCATTGCTCCATTATCAATTAGCTCATAATATTCTTGATCTAAAAATTGCAATTTAATGAACCGTAAACATGAGCTTAAAACTTCATCTTCGCGTTCTTCTAACAAAAATTCCCCCGTTTTATCATAGGCGATAGCAAAGTTATCGAGTTGTGTATTTACATAAATACATTTTGTTTCTCGAGGGCTCCTCATGCACCTCCGCTATTTCTATTTTGATCACGTCATTTCTATTCTCCTCTCCTCGCTCAACAAACACGGTGTTTACATATTGTCGACTTGGTTGTTGGTTAGTGTCCAACTTCTGGCATCGCTTCTTATTTATTTCTTCGATCAGGCCATCGTAGTTTTTTCTTTCATTTTCCCCCCTATTAAAATTCAGTCTATTTTGATTCCAATTATTGTTATAGTTGCCAAAATTAATTCTTTGATCATAATTATTTCTGTTATTGTTGTAGCGACCTTCTTGTCTGTTATAATGGTTATAATAATTATTAAAATTGCTTTTGCCTAAAATTGTTTCCAAATCTTTCATCCAATTTTCTTTGCGCATTGTGCGTCTAATCTACAACCTGACACCCAGAACGTCATGCCGACGAACTTTTGTGGATAAAGCTATATTGACCTTTCCCTGCGTTCTGATATATAAATCTGCGCAGTATGTATTCCACAACTATAGCATGTTTATAAAAAACAAAGACTTCCACCAATACCCTACCAGAAGCAATTCGATGCTAATGATCCCACAGCATCGCACGGCTAGTTATGAGCGATCACCCAAATACACCTGCATTAAAATTTTCAACTCGCTGCCGGATTTCATTATCAAAAGTAGTAATGTTAATGAATTTAAGCAAAAGTTGCGCAATCACTTAACAAAAAAATGTTATTACGGTATAGGCGAACTGTTCCAGTAGTTTTTGTATGTAATTTCGTTTTTTTTAATGTGTTAGTATTAGTTTCGACGCGTCTACGCCAAACATGTATTTGGTCATTAAGACAATAAACTATTATTATTATTATTATTATTTTACTGTAATTTTGATATTCTGGTTTTGGACTCTCTCCTTTTTCATTATACACCGCCAAATCGTAATTCCGCACAATTTCTTGGAAGTCTTTTAGCGTCTTGACGTTCTGTACGGCTACTGCCCTGGTAGTTTCAGCTTCTAAGTGCCTGGACAGATGATGGATGATTTCTTCCTCTGATAATTTGGGTGTCAGGTACTGCGCTTTATTGTACCGGTGCATGGTGTACATTTCTTTCGATTTTCCCTTTTCCACGTATTTCCCTGAGGTCAATTCGGTGCGAAATTGAGTCTGGTGAGAGTTATTTCAATATTGTTGCACAAATAACTCTTTGAATTCCTCATACGTAGTATATTTGCTTTTTATAATACTGTGCCATATCTTTGCATTGTACCGCATGGCCATGTTTATGATTTGCAGCTTTCTACATTCCGTTGGTATCGTTTTAATGACATCGTCTAATTTTGCCAGAAAAATCATGGGCAACTAACCGTACTCTCCTTCAAATCTCGGTATCATTTCCGTGCACATAGTTGGTGTCGCAGCGCTTGCAGGGTACTCGTGTAATTTCTGGAACCTTTCAAGTACTCCCTGTAGCTCCCTCGTAATTCGGTTGTCCACAATAGCGATATGGTTTGCATTCCGGCTTTGTGTTTCTTGTGTCATGGCCCACCGTTCATCTGCCTTTTTTTCGAGACTACCTAGTTTTAGGTCTATCCTTTCTTGGTGTCGTATTAGCTGTTCTTGTGTCTAGACTTTGGCTTCTTTAATCCTACATTCCATTTCTTCTTCTTTCTTTTCTAACTTCTCGTCAACCAATTGTGACCCCTCCTGTTGTAGCTCCTGCCTTATTTCATTCTTTGCCGTTTGCTGAAATTTTCTAATTTCTGTTGTAACGTACTGATCTCGGCTTGCAATTCTTTTCTGTTATTTACTTGCATCTTATCGAAATCTTCTTTCAACTCCACAATTAATATTACGGTATGGTCAGGAAGCCTACTCTCTCTTTCCTCCGCCTAACTCCGGATTGTTTATTTTTTTTCACGTTCCTCTCCATCATTTCTCAATTTATTGTCTCTTCTTCTGCTTCGATTTTCAATCTATTGTCACGTTCTTCTGCTTCTCTTCGGTTTGTTTCTTGTAGCCTTCTTTCTCGGTCTTCTGCCTTTCTTTCTCAATTTATTGTCACGTTCTTCTGCATCGACTTTTTTAATTGTTGAAGCATCACCTCCATAATTAAATTTAAATCTGCTCCTTCCTTCGAAGTTTGGGCTTGTTTTTTTCGGCCTGGTCTTTTTGGCGTTGCTCTTCTGTTGGTGGTTCTGAAATTTTCACCGTTTCTTCTGTTTGGTGCTCCCCTTCCTTTCCTTCTTCGTTTTTCTTCAGTCTTCTTGAACGCTTATCGGCCATGTTATGTTATTTGTTGTTAACTTGATTCAAACCGGAGCGCTTGTACTTACAGACAAGATTACCCACACAAATAATGATTTCAAATAAGTTTTACAATACCTAAATATCCTGTGAATAAATTATTTTAATTAATTAGGCAATTTGTGCTTTCTCGTTGTCGATAGAAAGTAATATTTAATTGTAAAATTTGCCGACACGTTGGGAAGTCAGTTTGCAGTGAAACGTTGTAAAAGCTCCACGTTGCAGTGCCTGTTTGTAATGAACTGCCTATCTGTTTGTTTGTTTGTACAAAATTATAATCTTAATTAGGGCAATTATCCGATTAATTACTGCTTCTCGCATCTCATTACCAATGCATTTAATACGTTTGTTATTGTTTTAAATTGCAGTTTCATAAAATGCCCTAACTCTGTGCTTTTCTGACTTGGTTAAATATTTTGCACTGCAAACAGAGCCAAGTTGTGGGCTTAAAACCATCTCAATACATATGTTTATGTATATATATTTTTAAAGTACTTATCATTTTTTTTCTATTACAATCTTTCATTAAGTTTTACAAACAGCTACACTAAAATTCCGACCTTGCCAGTGGCCAGTACCATTCTGCGAACAGGTGCAGAGCGCCAATAAACGTAACCCACGAAATATTATTCATTTAGAGAAAAATACGATCCGACACGCTATTTCCTATTTAGTTGTAAATTTCCAATTTCACAAAGAGCCAGAATAAAAAAATGCACATTTTTCTTATTTAAAAATTGAGAAGATAAGGTAATCCCCACCTCACAACAGCATTCCGAACTCTCTTAAAAAATACAATCGACCAGTAGAAAGTCTCCAAACAGCGAATTTCACACAAATATTGATTTTAAGGTTTTTCTTATCATTATAAAATTTTTCCCATTTTGCATCCCCACATACAACTGGGCTACAAAACTCCCATATCCCGAATACCGATCCGCAGAAAGCCACTAAACAACGAATTTTACACAAATATTAATTCTAAGGTTTTACTGATAGTTATATCGTTACCCCATTTTGCAACCCCCAAATCCACCTGGGTCGCAAAATTTCCACATCTCGAATTCTCTTAAAGAATACAATCGACCAGTAGAAAGTCTTCAAATATCAGGTTTTACACAAATATGAATTTTACAATATTTTTGATAATTATAACAGTTTCCCCATTTTCCAACCCCTAAATCCAGCTGAACCGTAAAATTCTTAAAAATCCGCAGATTCATCCAGATAATGCCAAAAACAAAATTAGATTTTTTTTCTTTCCCCGTGTTTATGCGAACAACCAATTTGCTACAATTGCACCTCAGCTTTATACCCCTGTAACTTCGCCCCCGTGCATCGCAGACCCAAAAAAAAACAGCTAGTACGATGAGAGTTGGTTCATCCTCTGTCCAACTGGCCCCAAATCATAGTTGGATCTTTCAGAAAGTATGCATTGTAACAGCACCGAACGCTTTCGTGTCCAAAAAAATCGTTTAAACCCTCGTATTTTCGCCCCCTCAAATCTTACATTTTCACAACTTCTCCAGAAAGTTCGACCTTGATAAGATCTTCAAAATGACACCAACAACATTCACCTGCAATACGTACAACTTGCAAACATTCGTGAAAACTGCGTATTTTCCAAGCGTCACACAAATCGCTAGAAGAGTCCCGTACTAGCGTCACATCTCCAATTCGTTAAACATTTACAATGTTAAAGAATTGCAAGTTTAATTGCTTTTCGGAACTTGTATCACGCTTCGATTACATAATTTGTGTCACTTATTAAAACAATTCCAACTTTCAGATCAACTTAGCTTAAGCACTGGCATCCATAACTATAAAACTTTAATGGCTGCGAATACAAGTTTTAAGTTAGTACATTTGCTAATAATTTAGTCTTATAATTTCTTGATTACCAGATGGCTAACACCTTTGCAGCTGGCGAAAAGCTACTCTAACTTTAATATCTTAACAAGTTTAAAGTTTCCATCTAATAGTGCAAGTAATCATTTAAGGTGATCTTTATTAAAATAGATTTCTAATCGCATTTGTGCTGCAGATAGCTAAAGATTTGAAAAATAAATTTCCAATAGAGATTTATGGCTGTTTTGCATATAAACGTAAACAAGTTTGCTGCTTTTGCGGAATTACCTGCTATTGTGTGAAGATGAATACTGATACCATTCCAAACACAATAGTAGGTACTTCATGTTATTAAGTGTAACTACTGATTGTAGACAGTACAATATCTTGAGATTATTTTAAATTGTGGAAACATTTAGGTGTATAACATAAGAGTACGATAAAAACAATGCGCTGGGTGACTTCAGTGCTCGTATAGGAAGTTCACAATATAGTGAAATCGTGGGGGGCTTTGGAGAAAGCACGAGGAATGATTGCAGCAAGATGTTATTGATTTCTGAGAAGCACAAATCTTTGAAAATAATAAACGGTGTCTTATCTGGAAACTGGACACAACGCCCACTGGTGAAAAATCCCAACTCAGAATTTGGTCATAAAGCTCAACTTCGATTCTGGTCACAACGCCCAACTTGGTCACAACCCCCAATTTTGAGTTTGGTCACAATGCCACTGAAACCACCGTTTTGGTCATAACGCCCAACATAGAATCTGGTCACAACGTCTAATTTTGATTTTGGTCAGAACGCCCAACTTGGTCACCACGCCCAATTTCGATTTTGGTCAGAACGCCCAACTTGGTCACAACGCCCAATTTCGATTCTGGTCACAATGCCCAACTTGGTCCTAACGCCCAACATTGATTTTAGTCACAACGCCGTACTTGGTCATAACGCCCAACTTCGATTTTGGCCACAACGCCGACTTTGTCACAACGGCCAACTTTGATTTTTGTCATATCGCCCAGGCGGCACAGAAAGTAAGGAAAATGTGTCTATAAAATGCATAATAATACATTTAACTTTTAAGGTGTGGTAATAGGTAGGCAAATTTTCAAGTTCCCGTAAGTGGTATTAATATTATTTATTTTTGATAATAATTCAGTGGCGTAGTGAGTTTTCCAAAAAAGTTTCTAAATTGTTGTATTTTTTATATAAAACTTATAGTTAGCTGAGGCATTATGAGAAAAATATTTTTTTCCCATTTCAGTGACATATATCGTATGGGATAGATTTATTAATCTTCACTACTTTATAGCAACAATTCACAATTTTAAATATTTCGTCGTATTCTAGTTGAAGTCTTGTGCCATTTAGAATATAAGTGATTAAACAAAGTTTTCGTGTTGCTACAATACCACTGTTTGATTGACGGAATAAATCGTGTTTGATTGTTGCTTATGATATTATACAGTGTCTTTCATACATTTAGACACATGAAAAATTGTTTCAATATCCATTCATCAGAACAAATTATTCCCCATTCAAATCTCTGAAGCTTCTCAAACTAAAATTGCACCACCAAAATTTAAATATTCTATTTCATATACGAGGGAGGTTCGAAAATATGAAAAGGATTGAAGAATAAAGTACCTTTAATTTTCAAAATACACAAAAATATTAACTGGAAGTATTTGTTATAACATATCTATTAAAAATTATAATGATTTGAATTGTTATTTGGTCCGTTTGTTATTAAATTATTTTGAAAATAATTGTTTTTTGACACAAAATTAGAATTGTTAGCACTAATTTCGAATCACGTACTATCCTGGTTGCTAAGTGAGGAGGGGAAACTCTGGTTTAACAGTACACTTTTGTCGTATCTATTGATAAGTTAACTTTGAAGTATCTCATTTGGTAATACACACTACACAAGGTGGTAAGAAAAACATTTAATATACACATTTTTCTATCTTTCTGTGCCGCCTGGGCGATATGACCAAAATCAAAGCTGGATGTTGTGACAAAGTTTGGCGTTGTGACCAAAATCAAAATTGGGTGTTGTGACCAAGTTGGGCGTTGTGACCAAAATCGAAGTTGGGCATTATGATCAATTTGGGCGTTGGACCAGAATCAAAATTGGGCGTTGTGACCAAGTTGGGCGTTTGTAACCAGAATCGAAGTTGGGCTTTATGACCAAATTCTGAGTTGGGGTTTGTGACCAGTGGGCGTTCTGAAAACTCATGCGTTACTGAACAACACATTGGAAAGTATTTCTTTACAGGACGATTTTGAAAAACATTTCTCTTCCTGAAATCGTCAAGAAAGCTGGTCACGTCAAGACTCAGTTTGATCTTGAAAGTGTCAGTTTGTAGGACTAGTCACCTTTGAGATTTTTGCAAGACTAGTAATTTTTACTTTATTTTACCTAGGTGACCGGTTACCTTCACCGTGCGTCTTGATGAGATAGAATTTTATTTTTAAATTTTTAGAGAGATTTCAGAAAAAAATATAATACATTACACAGCATGATAGTGTCTATGCTTGACTCGGAGGCTTTGAAGAAGTACTGCGACGCTTTGCGTCCTCGTATTCTTCAACAAGCCTCGTCATCTGCAAAGTATCACTTTCATGCCTTGTACTGTAATATACTATTACAGGCCTATTTTGAAAAATTGGCGTTTTAATTGGTTTACAATATTTTTTGACTGTAGTTGTTAAGGAAATAACCTAGAAATAATTTGACACTTTTACAAAGGTATAATACTTGTAATGTTCCAATATTCACGTAAACTTAAGAAGAAACATAGGTGCTTAAAAATGGTGTAAGTAACTCATTCGAAAACGCCCTTTACAGGACTTGTAGGCTTTCAGGCCACGCCTTCGGCATCAGCCTGAAATTTGCCTATGCCTCCTGTAAAGATACTCTTTCCGGACTTGTTGCATAAATTACATGATTAGCTTATTAGCTATTAGCTTTTTAAAATACATATAATTATAATACTATCTCATAAACGATGGATATTAGAGAGAATGTGAGATTTCTAACAGTATTAAAATATGGTAAAATCTATAAAGTATAGTATAATTTTAATACTATACAAATAAATACAATAATTTGATTTGCTAAAAACCTGCGTTGTAATTAGTTATATTTAAAATCAACACACTGAACTAATTCTATTTTACTTAACATTGAATAAATATAAAAAGACGCAATTGGGAACCAAGTAGAGACGTATTGAGAATTATCATCAATTTCAATGATACCAGCGCAACACAAAAAGTAGTACAGTTGTTCTTAAAAAATTCTGGTGTGATACACGCACACAACGTCCTTTTACAGTGATCTTATAATTAGTCAAAATTAGATTTTGAATTTTAAAAAATTGCCAAACATTTTCAAAAACTAGAAATTCTACAGTTACCGTGCAAAATAGAGCATTAGTTGATGAGACACATTTTCTCTACAATTTTAAGCCGAATTCAAAAATGTAATAATATACCGCGTGTTCTATTTAAAATAGGAATTAATAAAAACAAAGGAAAAAACAAAAAAATCCCATTCTAAAGGTATTCAACTAGAAACTCACATCAATACACATTACAAATGGAATAAAAATGTAAAGTTTGAAAAAAATCGTTGGAGGCGTTTTTGAAAACATCGAAAAAACTGAAAAATCACAAGAGTAAACACCATACTTCCGGTTATGCGATTTTGTTCAAAAGCTTGTTGTCGCATATAGAAAGTACGCAAAACTTATATATGAAGTTTCAACGTCATACCTCTTTTTGTTTTTGAGATAGTCTGTTCACACACAGACAGACACACACACAGCCAGACTAATGAACAAACCATGTTTTTTGGTTCAGGGGACGTGAACGTCTGTTGAAAATTATATCGAATTGTTGGGGTAGATCCAAGGAAGTAATAACGTTATTTGAAGTATATCAACTATTATTCTTTTGCTAACAAAACAAAAGAAAAATTGTCCCGCCGTAAAGGGTCGACATTTTTCGATATAAAACTAATGTAGCAACTTATAAGAGGTAAAACATTTCCGACATTTTCTTGTGCACAGAAGCACCTTGTGGGTTGAAGTGTAAGTAACATGACTGTCTTCAATGGAAAGACCATCAAAGCCGAAAAATATTAGTTGCTCCACTCATTTTACATTCATTTGGCTTTCACTGTAACATTTTTAAGGTGGAAACGTTGATTTAGCTATATTTTACCCATTGATTGACTAATTTCTTAGTGTCCGAGTGTGAGTTACCATTTATTTAAATAAAAATTAAAATATTGCAACTGTTCAGTTGGTAATAAAATTAAAGTAATAGCGCTTTTCAAGGATTTGAAGATGTTAATGTCTTAGAATAATCGCTTTATGAAAGAGACGTTGTTCTGTACAAGTAGATAGCAAAGAAATTATGTTTTCAACACCTGAACATTTTGTGCAAGACAATTGCCCTACTATCTATGTTGAAATATTACTACTTAAGTATAGATACCACCCAGTCAGGCAATTGATATCTACAGCCAATAATGGTTCTTCGTAGCTAGGTGGTTTATTAATGCAAAATATAAAGAAATTACGAAACAATTACATTAATGTATAAATTGTTTTCCCTACTCCCGATGTAGTAAGTAGGCTATTATGACATCATTGACAGAGACGTAACTTGATTTTACCAGAATGTTACCAGTTGATATTGATGGACGTAAGTGTATAGCTCACTTTAATTACGTCCCTAGGTGAGTTTTAGTCCAAGCGCTAACTGCAAGTTTACCTACGTGATCTAATTTGATAATTCATTTTCAGTATTTAACGCTGTAGATTCAGCTGGTTTTATCGGGGGTGGGAAAAATAATTAACTAATATTTCAGTAATTTATATTTTCCGTTGATCGTTTATTTATGGGTTTCATTAATGTATAGAAAATCTACTAATAACCTCTATTAATGAATGTGTTTTATTAATAGACGGTATAGGCAATCAAAGATACCATCAATGTCAAAACTTTAAGTGTCAAATTCTTTTCATACAATAAAATTGGATTTTATTCAAATTAATAAGATACGACCAACGAAAAAATATTGTAACCAACTCGTGTGTTAATCGGCGATTAATAATCTCAACAATTCACGTGTTCGCTATCGCTCAAAAGTTAAAATGTCTCGATTATTAATCGCTTTCATTAACACACTTGTTTGTTAATAGTTATTTAACAAACAAGTATGTTGTTGAGATTATTAATCACCGATTAATACATGAGTTGGTTACAATATTTTTTCGTTGATCGTATCTTATTAATTTGAAGAAAATCTAATTTTATTCCACGAAAAGAATTTGACACTTAAAGTTTCGTCATTAATGGTACCGGGTGACCATAAATAGTTGTGATTTCTTTTCCGAGGTTGGCACTGTTTATGTTGGTGGCACTGTAAGTCTATGTCAAATTCGAGGTTAGCAGGTTAGGTTTTGCGTCAGTTTTGACACAAACTGATGCAAAACCTAACCTGCTAAACTTGAATTTGACATGGACTTACCGTGCCACCAACATAAACAGATTTGTAAAAACAATAATTCATTAATAAGGGTCATTAATTGACGATTCTCTATACATTAATGAACCCATAAATAAACGATCAACGGTAAATAACTATTAAAGTAGTATTACAATTTTAACATTAGTAATTATATTAGGACTGCTTTTATTACATCGTTTAATTATTTCAATATTATTATTTATTTATTTATTTATTTCGCACTTAGCCAACAGCCGTTAGGCCAATTATAGGCGTCTCTGTGCATTTATAGGGACTTCCAACCCTCCTAACGACTATCATTATGTTGTTATGAAAGCCGGGACCAACTATTTTCCGTGATAGCCGTACCACGATTATCATATGTAATGCAACTAGTGGGTTCTTGATTATCAAATAATCATTTTTGTTTACACGTCCGAAGGACGAGCGTGATTGCCTAAAACAATATATCGAGTGGAAACAGAAATGATTTGATAATCGAGAAGACACGAGTTGCATTCGTTTGAATAGTGTATTTTAAATATTAAAAGTACAGTTAATGTGGTTGTTATGACAATTGTACTGACAGGTAACGTGATATTTGTGAAGGCGTGTGATTATCACCTATTAATCAGGAAGGTATGTGATTATCAGTTGCTATGTACATTATCAAAAGTTAGTACATGCGTAACTATGCATTTTGTCGTTTTTCATTGGTTGATGTTAGAGGGAGTGGTATAATCATTCAAATCTGATAATTCATTTTTAGTATTTAACTTAGATTCAGCTTGTTCATATAGATTTAACGAGGTACAACTTACAGATCTTAAACGGAAGCGTGGTGAAAATCGGAACTAATGTTAGAATCTAGTAATTTCCAAGTTTTGTATTGGTAACACTTTTAACATCTATCATATTGACATTAAATTGTTAACCGTATTTAAGCTAAATCACACAATAAATCAGAGGCGTACTCAACATTGTGGTATGGCGCATTTCAAAACAGATTTATTAACAACACACACAAAAATAGCAACAATAACAATAGCAATAACAAAATAACAGAATTAACAAAATCAACAGCAACAGCAGTTTTCACACTTTTAAACACACAACCGAAATCCCTCTAACCACAGCTACTGATTACTTGTCATTTAAGATATAACTAAACTTTGTATGTTTGACAATTACTTCTTTTCACATATTGCCCATTTAACGAAATCAAATATGATCACAGTGCCTTTTATGGCCTACCTTGAGAGTCAATCAAGATTCTGTAAGCTATAACTGCAGCAGAATCAGTATTAGTTCTATTAGACAAAATTGTATTAGACACTTCATTTTTTTTTGACAGCGAATTTGTTACTAACTTCAGCGACACTAGCACATCTCCATGCTTCTAGCCGCTTTAATGCTAGAACTTCAGCTCCATCATTCTCTAATAATGTTGCTGACGTTCTATTAAAGGAATGACCTGAGTACGTTTCGAATTTTTCTATTTAAGAATGCTGCTATTTTACAAGACATATCGGCAAAGGTATTTTTGTCAACAGGATGGACATAACATTTTCCTGCTTAGTATGTCATGAAGAAACTTGGATTTGCACTGGTAACCTTAGATCTAATATTCATATTTTTCTTAACCAGTTGTAAACAGAGCTGGGCAGTAATTAATTACTTTTTAATTAAATTACTAATTAAATTCCTTTTTGTTTATTTGCCTTGGAATTGAATTACTTTTCAAAATGTGGTAATTCTAATTGGGAATAGCCATTTTTGTTAAAAAGTACTTGAAAATTACTTTTTGAAAGTAATTAATTACTACATTCAATTACTCAATTACTCTAAAGTATTTGAATTACCTGTGGTAATTAAAATTACTCGAGGTAATTGAATTACTTTGTGGTATTTAATTACTGAATTACTGACTTCGATAGGGTGTCAAATCTCTAGACCACAAAAAATAAGATAAGATCTTATTAAGATACATATTAAACAAATGGCAATAGGGTATTCCCGGCTCAATGTAAACCTAATTTACTATTTCCTTGGACGAGTCGAATAACAGCAACTTTTGCATTTTGTATGACGCGTTCAAGAGCTCTGGTGCATGTATGTAGATGTGATCTGTAGCTTGTAATAGTAACACTAATATTTATTCAGCAAGACGCTAAAATTATATTTGCGGTAAGTACATTACAGATTACAAAACCTGGACCATAGTTTATCAAGCAAACTATCATTAATTTTTCGTGTAGATTGACACGCTTATATATTCGCATATCATTAAGGAACACCCTGTATGTACGATTTACGAAGGTGCTTACAGTTTTAGTATTTATATCTCAGTGTAATTTTTAAATGGAAAGTATTTTTAATAATTTATCCCAACTTTTAAAAAAGCCATTTTTGAAGAAATATTCCCTTTATCCCTTTTAAGGTAAAAAATCCCTCGAAAAAGCAAATTTCCCTTCCAGTTCTCAACACTGGTGTTCGCTATATCGTTGGCACACCTCAAAGTACAGTGCATGACGCTATAGCACGATACCAGGAAACTGATAAAACATAAGAAGAGTCGGATCGGGTCGTCATCGTTCTACAAACGATAGGGATGATCGATTTATTGTTAGCACATATAAGTATCCGGTTTTTTAATTCAGCAGTGTAATATAAAAAAAATATATAAATTAAGTCCCTATACCTTCTCACTGAAGGGACTTTGTACTAAGGTACATTAAGTTTAATCGGTTTATTATAACTTAAGGAATCAATGCCAAATCGGTGTCCCATTTGTTTGGACACTCTGTATAATTGTTATCCTTGAATTTATTTATTTACTTACATCTTACATCAAAACAAACTAAAAACTTTTTTTTTGTGTGAACGTTGCATGTAGCTACAAGATTTAATTATCAAAAAACCTCCAATAGTGATATATAGGTTACTATAGTTAATAAAACATCGAAATTAAGCATTTTTAGATTACGATTACGAATCGACATGACACTAATGATAGTTGCATCTTGCAAGAAAGTTCTACTAAATACAACTATATGACAATAATTTTTAGTAAAAGTAATTGAAAAAGTAATTGATGTTGTTCAATTACAATTACTAAGTAATTGGTAATTGAATTACAATTTCCTGTGAGTAATTGAAATTCTGGTAATTAAATTACTGCATCTGGCGGTAATTGGTAATTAGTAATTAATTACTTTTTAAAAGTAATTTGCCCACCTCTGGTTGGTAAATAACAAAGATTATTACCCTCATATGTAGTAATTGTAAATACTTGCGACATTCCATTTTTCGAATCTAGAATCTTACCAATAATAACAGAGCAGTATTCTTTAACATTTTCCATCTTCATTTCCAACAATTCAATGCCTCGACATGCTCCGGCAACACAAATAGCCATAGCGACCTGGAACTTAAAAATCAAAGTTTTTGACGCCATGAAAATTTAACCATCTGAAATATGATCAAAAGTAGATATGTTTCATCTACAGTCTCTTGCAAAAACTACAGTCGCTTTATAATGTAACAGTCTGGCCATACATGGTCACGATTCCCATTGGTGCCGCCATTTTATGTCTTGCGTCATTTTGACATTAACATTTAAATTTCAAAATGTCAAAGTAACATTTTTATTCAAATATTGATCTGACATTCAATCAACAAAAATCGTTTTAAAAATGCGAGTGCATAGTTGTGGAGCTTTTTTCCAAAACGCAACATGTCCAAAAAGTACCTTTTGAAATAAACAGGAAAAACTGCTACCTAGAAATGCAGCTCGAAGTAAAGGAAACTAGATAGTAATTCAATAGTATACCTAATAGGGAAGTCATCTGAGAATTTTCACAAATCTTATGCTTACTATTGTTTAAAAATTTGGTGAAACCCTGTGTACATGTTGCGTTTTAAAAACAAAACATGGACATAATGCGTTTTGAACAAAAAATACCAGCGGATGTTAATAATAAAAAATTAGAAAACTATTTTATTCGTGAAATATACGTTTTACAACTATTACAAAACTAATAAGAAGGCTGTAACATAGCAACTTAATAACAGTATTATGTAAATAAAAAACGAAACGAAACCATTAGGACAAAAATTACATTTTTACCTCGGTTTCTTCGTCTATGCATGTGCACGCTTCTTCTTCGACTTTGGGAACATCTTTAATGAAGTCCCGTAATATGTCGAAATACCAGGATAGATCATTGTCTCTAATCCACTCTGGCCCGAAAGCTACTTTTAATAAGTTATTAACCGATTTTCCCTTATCTGCTTTTATTCCATGGGGTTCTTTAATTTCTTTCCAATTGCAAGATTCTAGAGTTTTACCTCGCTTGAGGAGACTTTTAAAGATTTTGGAAGGATCTCGATTTCGATAAAAAACTTCAGAGTTAATGGTCACTTTTTTGTTGTTGCCTCTACCGGCTTTCTTAATAAAAAACTTTTTTTGTTCACTTATACCTTCATATTTCTTCAATATCGATAAGTGATCCTTCAAGTCATACACACACCAGTCTTTTCCTAATACTCTAACATTCCCAAATTCTTTATAAAGTTTGTAGTAGTCATCTGGTAGGACTAGTTTTTCATGACGGCGCAATTCCTTCTCGACCCTGCCAAAGACTCTATCAGCAGGTAAGTAGGAGTGCCCTCTTACTGGAAAAGTTAGCTCTATTTCTTGAATATTTTCGGGAGACTCCTTGTATAACCAAACCATTAACATGTGGAGGATGTGGGTATTTTTATTTTGTCCCCCACACCCGTCTGCGAAGAGATGTAATTTACTAACGTTAGCAAAGTCGCCCGTTCTTAAATAGTTCAATATGGCTGATCCAATTTCATTGGAACCGCGACCGCTTTTCTCTTCCGTCCAGATGTAAAAAGTGGGGTTTCTTGCTAACACATCCACAATACAAAAAACATACAAAGCAATTTGATGTGAGTAGAAAGTTTCTTGATTCGGCAATTTTGGAAGGTTTTGCACTTGTTGCAAATCAAAACAAATCTTCATAGTTCCCTCTTCAGGTTCTTTCATAATTAGCGTAAACTGCCTCGCTTTCATCTTATGCACCTTTAGCTCACTGATCAACCTTGCTTTTTCGTCGGCTTCTTGTGCCTTGCTAATGTTGTATTTTAACCGTTCACAGTAACTACATACATCAGTGGCCGGGGAACCGAAGCCCAAATTAAAATCTCTGGAAAACACTTTATGGAAAAAGCTATACTTCACTTTTAAACTATCAACAACGCTGTCATTATACATTTTAAACATTTTAGAAATGGTTAAAGTTGATGGAAGGTACAATCTTTGAGACTTGGCTCTGTTATAATGGCTTTCACGAGCTTTAAACTTGCCAATAAACTGCTTCACACTTTCTTTTCTGTTTTCCTGCTTAAATGATCGTCTGTCTCCGCCGCGCCTATCTTTCACTTCTTCGCCTTTGTGTATATGCTTCGCAACAGTTAAAACTCTTCTACTTGATACTTCGAACAGTTTTTGAAAAAATTCTCTACACACTGTGTACACATCATGCCCTTTGCGAATTGTGTACTTTATTTGGAACTTGTGTGGCTTATGAGATCTGACCTGATCCCTTTCTCTGTGCCTTTTCGGATTGTGTAATTGAATTCGGTTCGCAATTCGAGCGTTTTGATTATCTCTATTGCGATCTTTATAAAGACACTTTTTAACGTAAAGTAAGGTTTCAACATCGACGTCTTTACACATATATGTGTTATTAGCTTTATGGTTGCATGGGATGTTCCAGTTCACAAGTAAAACGTCTTTAGCAGCATATCTAAAGCAAAATATTTGCTTGTAGATGTAGACCTAACCTCAATAATATTTAATTAACTTACCTCTTCCTCGTTTCTTCAGATTTCTTCCACTCTTTCTTTTGTATCTTTCTACTGCCTCTACTGTTCCCCTCGACACTGACTAAGTCCATTTTTAACAAAACAAACTACAACTTTTCACAGTAAAGCAAATATTTCACAGCAATGACACATGCGTACTTCAAGATAAATGCAAAGTGGACTTGATTCAGTTTGAAAACAAAACTTTGTGGACTTGTTGCGTTCTGTTAGTGGAGGTGCATATTCTCCTGCAAATTTGTATGGGATTTGATGCGGTTTGAACAAAATATAATATACGGGTCGATGTGCCTCTTAATGTAGTATGTAACGCCATCTGTAACTCAAATCGCAAAAAAATGGACATGTTGCGTTTTGGAAAAAAGCTCCACAGTTAGAAACTGATCATAATTTTTAGAAGCAACTAGAACTATATTTTATTGACGGTAAGCTGATAAGGTATAAAGAAATTTGTCAATTTAAAAATTGTTGCTTCAGATATGGGGTTTTGCTGTGCACTCGGATGCAAAAGCAAATCGGAAATGTGCCTGCTAACGGAAACTTCCCTTAGGAATACGGACAGACGGGGCTTATGGACAAAAAAATAATAGAGAAAATTGGTACTCTAATGGTAATTCAAGAATTTGTGAGAAGCATTTTGCAGATTGTTTGTGTGAAAAAACACGAATTGGTGGCAAAAAAGACGTAAGGATAATGCTGTTCCGACATTATTTAATTTCTCATCGTCTGCTACGGAGCCTACAGCCATTGAAAATACCAATGTCTTGATAAACAACTGGTCAAATTTTAAAATAACATTAGCCGTCCACAAAACTGATTTTATCGACCTTTAAATTTTAGGTATGGAGTATTGTGCGTTTGAATGCAAAAATAGGTCTAAACATGGTATTAAGATAATAAGCTTCTCCAGAAATAAAAAAAGCGGGGCTTGTGGCCAAACAGGTTAATCGCGCATATTAGAATAACATAAAAGATCAGAATAGAATTTAAATGTAAAAGCATTTTATATAAATAAAATGCATATTGTTGATTTAAAAGATATTGCAACTCTTCATCAATTAGAAAAGTTTATTATTTCCAAAGTTCTTGGTGTTCGTTTAAAACTAGCTGAAACGAAAGGAAAAACCAAAATACACAACAAAGTAAATACTGTTCTAAATCTGTGGCAATGCACAATGTAGGCTATATAAATTAAGTGGGAAGTTATGAAATAGTCATTTTAAGCGTATTCGACTATATATCCACTGTTTTGTTAGTTTTGGGAGCACTTTAAGTTCTGTAGATTTATTATTATTTATGTGAGCAGTAACTGTAAATAAAATGTATAATATCTCATTGATACAACATTGTTTGGTTTACTATTTAATCATATATTTACTTATACTCAGCATTCATTTAATTAAACTATGTATTAGCAATTTCCAACCCCAACCCCGCCACTGATTTTGGCCCGCTACTGGAGTCGGCCATATTATGTCTTATGTCAAAAGTGACATTTCATATGGCCAGACTGTTTATATAAAGTGACTGTAGCAAAAACTGGTTAATTTCTTCTCTAGAAAAAACACTAGATTCTTTGGCTTGTAGCCGACGTTTTTCTTTTCAGAAAAGCTATTCATTTATGATAGTTGAGTATATCAATGCTTTAATTTATAACAATTGTGGTTTTTACCATAGAATATTCACACCATAAACTTGCGGGTGACTTCATTCTTAAAGATTTTTCTAAAAAATATACCAACCGTCAGGTTTCTGAAATTTTTGAATAATGTATATGATAATTCCTACCGTTTCTTTGACTTTTCCGGTAATAAAGATGCACAGCCAATAATTTATGAATTAGATTTGGTTTTCTGTGATTGACTTTTCCATTATTTATATAAACAACAAATACTTCATCTGCATTAGAGTCCCTATATTAATACAGGGACTCGAATCTGCATAGCAATACGGCGCCAAAGCCTACCTATTGTTTTTACAACTGGCGATATGTCAAATATAAATTAATGAAACGTCAAGAACTAAAATAGTAGTTTGTATACTAAGGCACTGAAGTGCCGAGGAGTACATTAGGTTTTATTTGAAATCGAGAAATCGTGAAATTACAATATTTTAACCAACATTTGTAGGTTATGTTAACGTCGGTTGACGTTTATCTGTCGCCTAGCCACCTAGAAAAAAGTCGTAAAACAATGGAGTACTTTACTTCCGATTTCAAAAAATGATATTTTACATTTTATTTTAACCTAGGGAGCGGGAAAAATTTAATAAGCAATTCGTGAGGCAACTGCGTGACTCGGACTTTATTGTCAGCCCTCGCTATCTCTCATGCACAAACTCGTCCTTAACTGGTAAATAACACTTACCACCGTTAATGCTTCAAGTGTTGCTACATTTCGTAAAACGTTATGGTTCGGTTCTGCTGTTATTAGCTTTTGCATAAACTAATTTTGCGTATAAATTATATTTGCTTCCATGGTAACTAATAAAATATTATATAGATTATAGATTGTCCTAGTTTATTCACAATCACATTTCATTGTCCCACATCCATGTGAAGTGCAACTCAATTTGATGATCATGTTATTAAACAAGTAATGTAATTTTAAAATCAATACTCCGGTTTGTATGGTTTTGGTACTTTCTAATTTTATATGTAGACAAACATCGACACCCTTGCATTTTGATGTTTATTTCAGTGCAACAGGTTTGGTTATACAAAAACATAAGCGTATGTTTAAACACTGCCTTGTTAATTGCGGACAACGGATCGTAGAGCTGTTGCATATTCAGAATCACGTTTCTTGTTACGTTGAAATATAGTGATTTAAAGAGATTTAAGATACCCGTTGAATAAAACGCTACGGGCGTAGTGCTTAAACTTTTTCGTTCATGACTAATTTGTATACAATAATTAACTATGATCCAACACTTACTTATAATAAGCATATTACTATAGTCATTTCAAATAAATAATGTATATCATTAGTCACTAGTGATAGAAAAATAGAAGTTATGGAGAAATAATTATTACAGGTTTGTTACTATAACAACTAATCTAAGGCTTGGTTGTCATTTCTAAATGTTATTAATAGCATATCAAAAGTCATGTCATTGTCAAAAAAATCAGAAGAAAGGATTTAAAAAGATTTAAGAGAGATGTTGGATAAAATTTTGAATTGTACTCGTGTGAAATGCATATATCCACTCAAAAAAATTAACCTTCGTGACCAATTTGCTACATTCCACACATACAATTAGGAACTATTATTAATTTTAAAACATATTGCAATAATCCTGCTACGCCGCAATGCGATTAATTTTTATTAATTTAATCTTTTTTCAAACTAACAATTTTCTCCATCTTTCCACTTCTGTTTTCTTACTTGAAATTGCTATTCTCTTATAAGCCATATTTATTTACATACAATGTATTGTAAACATTGTAACAATAATTAAAAATAAAGCTTTTGATCAATTACAACTGTTTTATTTATTTAATTATTAAATTGGATTATTTTCAAGTAAGTTTCAACATAAAAATTCACCTTACGTGATGCTAAGTTTTCAATAATGTCAAAGCAACTTACCTCTAAGTTTACCTCATGTTGCAGTACTAATTAATTTATACAGTCTTATTTACATTCAGTTTTGCTCCACGTTGGGCGGCCCTTATAAGTATGCAATAACTGCTATGCTTATTTTAAGCCGCTGTGCAATTTATTTTTATGTTTAATTGCACTGTTTAATAACACGATACTCGGGGGTTGGGACACCTACCGAGCGCGTCTCCAGGTGGCGGATAGGAGAACGGCCGAGGTCCTCCGGACTAAGGTTAGTGGTTAGCTAGTAGGGATATCCCGGGCCTAAACTCCTGTGTGATGGAACGAAAGCTGCCACCGCGGACCATCCCCCCTCTTCATTGAGTTGTGGCCGCTCAATGAACTTCACAGGGTTTTAGGTTACCCTCGTGTTTGTGCCGTGCGAGGCGACCCGTGTCGGTTGGATGAAGGGATCCTGGGGATTGAGCTGCCTCTGGGACGGTTTGGTTTCCTGGAGCGCAGTAACACATCTCTTTGGCCCTCATTTCACTTAGACGGGAGGTCGAGACTAACCCACCTTGATCAATCGGCTGTTCCGTCGGGTCAGACCGCCGGAAGGGTGAGCTCTTTGGGGGTGAAGGTGCATGCAGTGGGTCCTTGAGGTCCCTAGGGGTTCCGGTTTCTGATACCCTGGGGCTCGCCTAAAGGTGCCTGCTCGTGTGCAACTCATCTCTGGGAGCTATATCTCCTTAGTATCCTTGGCGTCGAAGTTCGGCGTCCCCTTGTTGGGCTCCGTGGTGGGTGGGGAGCTAGGGAGATGAAATTTTCTTTCAGCATGGATGATAAGAAGTTTGAAGAAACCGTACAGGGCGCGTCTTCGGATACCCCTCAAGCAGGAACGCAACAACAGCAGCAGCAAAATACAGAAGAGGAGCAACAGACTCTTCCAAAGAGGAAGAGGATCTCTGGTGCCGAACAGAAGCGCAGGAGGAAGGCTCGCTTAACCGCAGAGAACTCCGGCGCTACTGCCTCTACCTCCACCCAAAGGCTGGCTCCTGAAGCTAACCCTAAGGTGGCAGGTTCAGGCAAAATGAAGGATAGAAGTGGGAAGGGACGTGGGCCCTCCTCAACCACTACCAAGGGACTGGCTCCCAGAGCTAGCCCCAAGGCGGTTGGTTCCGGTAGGCCTACACCCTCCACAAGTAAAAGGATTAGATCGGATGAAGCACGCCCTCCACCTCTAATCCGAAAAAGAAGGTCAAGCCAGACCAAAAGATAACCGAAAGGACAGGTGGTTACAAAGAGGCCCTTACGAGGCACCTCCGCGTGGCCATCGTGGATCTAAGGACCCCACTCGGTAAGATCACTTAGGTCCAAGCGGACCTAATAAAAGCCCAATTGCTGGTGGCTCTGGACAACCATATGTTCGCCCTAGCTGAAGGCCAAATTGCACCCACTTTTAAGGGCTGGCAGTACTCCGGAGAGATTCTTAGAATCACCTGCGAGGATGACCAGACCCTGAAGTGGCTAACAGAAGCAGTGTCAAACCTGCCCACTTTATGGGAGGGCGCCCGTCTCAATGTCGTCCAGGTGAATCGGCTGCCCAGGCTGGCGAAGGCAGCTCTTTGGATTCCAGGGAAACCTGAATCTACGGAGACTGTTACTCGCCGCCTGGCAGTGCAGAACCCCGGGATAGGTGTTCGGGACTGGCCCCTCTTCCACACAGCCGAAAAGGAGGAGCCCGTTGGCAGACTCCTAGTTTTTGGGCTAAACCAAGAGGCTGAAACAGCAGTCAAAAGTAAAGGTAGTAAACTGCACTATCAGTTTACAACTTTAAAATTAAAAATTCAGAGGCCTGGAGATGCACCTCCAGACTCCAACCCCCCAGGGCAGGGTGCGTCTACGGATACCCCTAAACCCCTTGTTGTTGCAGACCAGGGTGCGTCCTCGGATACCCCTCCACCGCCAGTAGGAGAGCCGCTGCTACCGCAGCAGCCATCCGAAGGAGAAGCTTCACAACCCCCCACCCCCATGGATACTCTTGAGGAGGAGAGGGAGCTGATGAGTATGCTTCTAGGGTCCGGGTCGGACACCGAGGTCGAATAATTTATTGTCGACCTCATGTCCACCCAACCTGGACTAAACATTATACAAATTAACCTGCAACACTGTCGAGAGGCTGCTGTTACTCTACGCAGACAGCTCGACAGCCAGCAGGACACTGTTGCATTAATACAAGAGCCTTGGATTGTAAAATCAAAGATCTGTGGATTAATTAACCGTAATGGCACTGTTTTTACAGATAGCACCCATGAGAAACCAAGGACGTGCATCTACTGTCCCAAGCATTTACAAGCCTTTGCTTTGCCACACCTCTGTACGCGTGATATTACGGCGATACAGATGAGCTGTAGTATAAACGAAGGGAAGGAAGATGTAATTTTCGCATCGGTATACCTCCCCAGTGACTTAATTGACCCTCCACCTAGCGCGGAGTTGATCGAATTGGTGAACTACTGTGAGAGGAACAACAAAAACTTAATTATTGGCTGTGATGCAAATGCTCACCACGTCTCGTGGGGTAGCAGTGGCATTAACACCCGAGGTAGGTTTTTACTTGAGTACCTAATAAGTACAAACTTAGAAATACTGAACCGTGGATGTGAACCAACTTTTGTCACAACGCGTAGCCAGACCGTGATTGATATCACTCTGGCCTCTTCAGATATTTCCAATAATATTGTGGGCTGGCAGGTATCACCTGTTGTGTCTATGTCAGACCACAGATGGCTTTGTTTCAAATTATCTGGAACTATAGCTCAACCAAAACATTATCGAAACCCTAGGCGGACTGACAGACTATCTTACAAGACAGATCTGGAAGCTCATCTGGCGGATTCGGTTTTCCCAGAAAAGATTGATCAGGTAGAGGACTTGCAAATCAGTGTGGATATCCTGCAGAACTCGATCCTACAATCTTACGAATCGTCATGCCCCTTGAAGATATCCAAAGCGGGTCGCACAACCTCCTGGTGGTGTCCAAAACTCGATAGGATGAAATCAACATTGAGCAAACTCTTTAACAAAGCAAAAAGAACTAGAATTACTAGTGACTGGGAGGTCTATAAAGACCAAAAACGTTTATACAAAAAAGAAATCCGCCAGAGACAGAGGGACTCTTGGAAAACGTTTTGCAGTTCCATAGAGACCACTGCCTCCGCGGCTCGGCTGAAAAAGATCCTTTCTAAGGATCCAAACCAACAGCCAGGCTGTCTCAAGCGAGGAGATGGTTCTTTTACAACCAAACCCGAAGAGACAGCGGAAGTGCTAATTCAAACACATTTTCCAGGCTGTATTGTCATCCCTGACAATGTATGGTTAAGACCCAACATTCCACCTCCCTCAGAGGAGGATTGGAATGTGGCAAACCAGGTCGTACGGGGTGACAAGGTAACCTGGGCTATAAACTCCTTTCTCCCCTTCAAGTCGCCAGGAGTGGACGGTATCTTTCCAGCCCTACTACAGTGGGGACTGGACCTGATGCTTGTTCACCTGGTGCGCATCTACCGGGCGTGTATCGCTTTTCGATATATACCGGAGAGCTGGAGAGAAGTGAAGGTAGTTTTTATACCTAAACCAGGGCGTACGGATTATACCCAGGCCAAATCGTATCGTCCCATTAGTCTCACATCCTTCTTACTAAAGACGCTTGAGAGACTTTGCGACAGAGAAATACGGGAAAGGATGCTGGCTTTAGACCCATTGCACCTGAACCAACACGCCTATATCTCAGGGAGATCTACTGAATCGGCGCTACATGCTGTAGTGAACCGCATTGAGAGATCGCTAGACAATAAAATGTCCACTCTGGGAGTCTTCATTAATATTGAAGGAGCCTTTGACAAGGCTTCATTTGAGAGCATTAACTCTGCCTTACGCAGGCATGGTGTGGCACCCACTCTCTGTGAGTGGATAAAACGCATGCTTACGATGAGAGCAGTACAATTTAATATAGGAGGCAACTCCATTAGAGGTGTTGTGACGAAGGGCTGTCCGCAAGGGGGGGTTCTGTCTCCACTACTGTGGAATACAGTGGTAGACAGCCTTCTAAGCACACTCAATGATGCTGGATTCTATACTACTGGATATGCGGATGACATCGTCATCCTCATTACTGGCAAGTTCGAGGGCACGCTCTGTAACTTGATGCAGACAGCTCTTCGAATAACAGAAACATGGTGTAATGAACAGTCACTCTCTGTCAATCCTTCGAAGACAGAAATGGTACTTTTCACAAAAAAAAGGAAGGTGGGACCTTTACGTAGTCCTCTCCTATTCAACACTTCTCTCAGCTTTTCAGACAATGTCAAATACTTGGGAGTTATTTTTGACAGACAGCTGAATTGGGAGAAACATTTAAAAGTTAAAACTGAAAAAGCATGCATGGCATTCTGGCAGTGTCGCCGCGCTTTAGGTAAATCCTGGGGACTCTCTCCCCGAATTACCTTGTGGCTGTATACTGCCGTGATTAGGCCCATGCTATGTTATGGAGCACTTGTCTGGTGGCCCAGGGTCAGACAGGCTACGGCAGCAAGTAAACTAGGACATGTGCAACGTCTTGCCTGTCTTAGTTCTACAGGTGCTATACGCTCAACCCCTACAGCCGCTTTAGAGGTGATCTTATGCCTTCCACCACTTGATCTTTTTGTGGAGGAAGTAGCCGTAAGGGCCGCCTTGAGGCTGCGCTACAAAGGGCTGTGGCACACAGCAGGCAAGGGAGGCAGGCATACCCGCATTCTGAATGAGGCCGTCGACAAGATCCCTCTTCTGGACGCCATGGTGGACTACCTCCCTCTGCAATATGCCTTCAATAGACAATTTAACGTTTATGAAAATGCCGGGTTTACCCAGCATATAGATATATCCATCTTTACTGATGGATCTAAAACAAAGCACGGAACAGGTGCCGGAGTTTTCTCTGACGATCTGAACCTCCGTCAAAGCATACCACTAGGCAAAATGGCCACTGTATTTCAAGCGGAAGTAATTGGAATAATGCATGGTGCAAAAGCAATTCTTGAAAGGAAAATCGAGAATCAATGTATTGGTATCTTCAGTGACAGTAGAGCCGCTTTACTAGCCCTGGGCAGTTGCACAATTACCTCAGGTGTGGTACTGCAGTGCCGTGAAGCTCTCGAAGATATCTCAAAAAATAATGTTGTTTCTCTTGTATGGGTGAAAGAACATGACGGTAACTACGGCAATGAGGAGGCTGATGAGACTGCGAGACTGGCTTCCGGACAACCTCTCTGGGGGCCAGAACCCGTAATCCCCATATCCCTGACAATATTAAGCTCTATGCTATATCAAGAAACCTTAAACAGCTTCATACGAAGATGGGTTAACATGCAAAGCTGTCGTCAAGCACGGGCTGCTATTACAGCGCCCTCGCCAAAGACAGCCAAATATTGCTTGCAACTGTCCCGAAGGAACCTTCGACTAGTCGTGGGTATCCTATCTGGACACTGCACTCTAAACCAACATATGCACAGGATGAGACTGGTGGACAGCCCAAACTGTCGAGGATGCAACGAGGATGACGAGACAGCAGAACACGTTCTGTGTCACTGTCCAGCTCTCGCAAGAGTCAGAGGATCCATGTTGGGGGACTTCTGGCCCGATATGGCCAGAATTAGCAGCATTCCAGTTGCGGTCGTCCTTAAGTACATTCAAAAGATTGGATGGCTTGAGTGATACCCAACTTGGAGAGCTGCTGGGAGGTAGCACAATGGGTCCACCTAATGCGACCTAAGTGCGTGTGAGGCAACTCACCCTCCATTTTTTAATCCAGAATCCAGAATAACACGATAATATACTGTTAAAAGATGTGTCCCAAAATTAATTGGAACTTAACACCTTTTATGTTTTATTGTAAAACCACTTTAGTTTTATTTGCAGGAGATGGAGTCTATTTTGTTGTTAAGAGATAGGGAAGAATAGCTAGGCCTGGCTACCCCGTTATGAACAATTTTTAGCCTGTGTTCAACCCCATCAATGAATATACACATTCGTAGTTAAAGGTATATTAAAATCTTAGTCCTATTACAGAGTATATATACAGAAAATGTATGCCATGTTTTTACGGCCTAATATTAAAAATACAATCATACGCATTTTTACTAGCGCAATTCTGAATGCTTGATTGACACACTAACATGCAGAATTGCTGCGTCGTGTTTCTGACATACGGTATACTATACATGTAAAAATGCAACGTCTGTTTGTCAACAAGAACTGTCGCTTGATTGCAGGCGTTGCTATTGTAATTTGTTATCATGACACCGAAAGCTGACATACTTTTATCACCTTTAGTGAACCAATTGCGTGTTTCCTGGATTACAATTTATATTAAATTATTCGCTTAAAACCATGTTCAAAAATAGTTTGAACAATACACTGTCTCTGTTTAGCTTCTCAAATGAATTGCTTACTTCTTATGTAATTGTTTAAACAAACTTTGTATGAATATTTCCGGCAAAGATGACTCTTAACTCAAGGTTGGGTTTTTACACTTTTTGATCCAATGACAAAGTTTAACTATAGCTTTAGGGCCCAACGCCAAATTAGTTATATGATAAATCAAATTCGTTAACTTCACTTCTGTGTCTGCCGTTTCTGCGATCTTCATTCCCTTTGATCCCCTTGTTAGTTCTGTTATACTTTACTTGACTTGTTCAATACTGATCCATAAGTTATTAACAACTTAGGCTGTAGGCATAATACCATCTTAATATATGTCGGGAGGGTTAAGCATCCTGACTACTGATTTAAAGGTCGCAAGTTCGATCGCCGGTTCCGGTGAGGTTTTAAAAACAAAAATGTGGATGAAAACCTCTACAGAATGCGATCATTCGGAAGTGATGTAAAGCCGTGGGTTTCATATTAATATAATGTGTAGCATGTAAATAATCCCTTGCTTATTTTGTTTGCGGCGCTAAGAAACAATTCGGTGAAATTGACCCCAAACCACTTGCCCAGATTTGCCAGCCAAAAGATTCTTCTTCTACTCCTTTTCTTCGATTCTTCCCTGACCAATGTGCTGTAGAAGACGGTGTTTTTGCTCGTTTCTCATCGCATATACAAGATATTCCAGTTGTCTGCTTTCGACGTCGTGCAACAGACTGGAGTAAACATAGCAATGCACTATTCCTTTCTTGATATCTAAGCTGAGTTTTCTGCACAGTAAAAGTGGTTTCATCTTCAAATTCTAAGAAGGAATGTGATCATATGACTACTGCAGTTGGTGTCTGAGGTACCTGGTACTCCGCATGTCTAGATCTTGCCTATAACTAACAAACAAACTAAACATATACGTATAGTTAATTTCATTTCTATAGTTGACAGACGTCGATTGAAATATGTAGCTATGGTAGCATTTTATTTGCTTATTAACTCGAAAGTACCAATGAAAATATCAAATGTCCTTTCGACATTTTTCCAACTAGATGCTGCATTGTTAAATCGTGGCCTACTGCAAGACCTATACAAATGAAAGCAACTTTATAAGATAATTTTATAATACTAGACATCAATTATCATAATCATAATAATAAATTACAGTCAGACTATATCACAACAAAAATAACACATCTCGATAAGGTATACAGGGTGTTTAAAAAATACGTTTGGATATTTTACCCACTTATACATCTGATCAACGCCAGCGTGGCTCGGTGGTTAGAGCATTGAACTGCGGCGCGGAAGTCGTAATGATGCGGTTGTCTAATGCGTGATGCTCACCACATCACCATGTGTCATGAATTTGACACGCGACATCCGGGTGTGAGAGCGAGGATACGGAATCTCTGACCTTCCGCCTTGCAGGCCAAGCTCCTTTGAAACAATTTTTTGGCTTAGCCTAATTGTTTCGCCATTTATCCAATTATTTCAGGTTTAACCTGTATATTTTTAGTTGAATTATAAATCCTTTTGCATTTCAAATTCTTCTATTTTCCAAAGCAGCGTATTTTATACCTGGATCAAGTTCATATCGTTTGCACGATGCCCTCTCGACCTGCGCTATCTCTTATCAGAGTGCGAGTCTCCCTTTAGAAACGAAATTTTCGTCCGAGGCACTTATTCTTCTCGCCTCAGGCGGCGCATTTCGCGCGGCCGAGGTTTGATTTTGTTCAAGTCAAATTACTTGCGCTCAACCAATTTCAATGAGCAGTGTGTTTCTAAGGGCTGATTATGATCAGGTACGATTGCGCTTTTTTGTCTTATTATCTCCATAGTAATTATATTTTCCTTAGCTCTTAATTATCAGTTTCAACCACGAGTTTATCTCGGAGGCCAAGTCGCTAACCTTATCGCACTTTCGACACCTGCTGGGTTCGGCGTATTTGCGGCCTTTTTGAGGATGCTTCTGCAGCAATTTTCGGCGCTTCCACGTCGATTTCAACGATATGGTAGCAGTTCTCGCCCCGCTTATTTTGAACCGAAGGGTGTAGCAATCCCCAGCCGGCATTTGCCTGTTTGCCGTTTATAAGCGTTGGAGAAGCGAGGTTAGTTGTGCTATTCGAAAGTATGGCGCCTGCTGCAACAGACGTGTGCTCTAGTGCTCTCTCATGTTCACGTTGTAAAAGTAAACTAGTTAACGGTTTAAAATGCAATAAATGTTTGAAACAATACCATCCCAGCTGTGCACGTGTTTCTAACAATATTCAGCTGTGTGAAGACGGCAAAATCATATGTTGTGCAAGTGATGAAGATTGTGGTGATGCCACTGTAGATGCTTCTATAGACGCTGCGTTCTTCGACGCACTAAGTGAACCCCCTAATCTGAATAAAAAGGTAGATGTGAGCATTTGTAAATATTTACTACAACAGAAAGACACACTAATCTTTGAACTACGTGATAAAATTGCGTTATTAAACAATCACATTGACGTGTTAAGCAAATTAGCAAATTCTTCCTGTGAATGTGCCAAAAAACTAAGTACTCCAGTTATAATAAATGACAAAAACGGGTTGGAAAATTCCCTCGCATATAAATATAAACAGACTTCGACTAGTGCATCTGCGTCGAGCGCATTGTGTGATAACGGTTCTAAAAACGTACCAAACTTGGATAAACCCATAAAATCGAATAAGGTCGCTAAACACCTTATCTCCGTAAAAACACTTTCTGCAGGACTTCTCAATGTTGAGTCGCAACAAATTTGTGACGAAGTAATCAATCTTGATAATGGTTCAAATTCTACAAACCCACCTGCTTCAAAACTACAACAGCAATCCAGTGAATGGAAAACAGTAACACAAAAACGAAGACGGCCCAAAGAACTAATCATTGGAACAAAAAGTGTTAAAGGCAGCGCAACGTCCGTGTTGGGAGTACCAAAATTTGCGAATCTCCATGTATACAGAATTGATCCTAAAACAAACGTGGAAGCACTTAACCTCTTCCTGAAGAAATCGTTCCCAGAAGTTTCTTGTCAGCAATTAGCATCCAAGTACCCTGATTTGTATGCCTCATTTAAAGTAACAATTTTCGCAACCAATCTTCCTAAAGCCATGGATCCCGAAGTCTGGCCACAAGGAGCTTGCGTTGGACGGTTTTTTCAATCACGACAGAAAACAGCAGAAACTGTTTGACTTTTATAAAGCCAAATGTTCAATCAAAGCGTACAAAACATGTGGCAAAGGAAATTATAAATGGTAGTGGTAAATTGAGCCTATTAAATTTAAATATTTGTAGCATTAAAACGAAAATAGGTGCTTTAGAAATGTTTTTGTCTTTTTTAAACGGTCCTGATATTGTGTGTTTAACAGAAACTTGGCTAGCAACAGTTGAAGTTCCCGCAATAGTAATAAGTAATTATAAACTAGCTGGTCATTATTGTAGACAAAGTTCACGTGGAGGCGGAGTAGCTATTTTTATAAAGGACTCTCTTAATTTTGAAATTTCAAAAGTACATGTTTCGGAAGATTCAATTTTTGAAACTACTTCTGTACATGTATTTATAGGCAAATGTAAAATTTGTATTTCTTGCTGTTATAGGTCGCCGAAGGCAAGTGATGAACAATTTCTAGCTCATTTGGAAAAACTAATAAATAGTAAGCTACCTCACTTCATCTGTGGAGATTTCAATTACGATTTTCTTGAAACCAACAAAAAGGTAAAGGATGTTGTTGCGCTGTTCCATTCATATGGCCTCAGGCAATTACTTTTCGACCCCTCCCGCATACAAGGTAACTCAGTAACTCTAATAGATAATGTTTTCTCTAACATAAATACATGTAATTTTGAAACTAAGACAGTAGATACCGTTTTGTCGGATCATAGAGCGCAAGTAATCTACTTTAAAATTGACGACACACGTAAAAATTCTAATAATTCAGTAAAAATTCATCGACAGTTTAATGACGAAAATATTTGTTATTTTAAAACTCTGTTGGCGAATGAAACGTGGCAGAATGTGTTTTCTGAAACAATAGAAAAAAACAAATTTAATATATTTTTTGAGACTTTCAAATTTCTTTTTAATACAGCTTTCCCAACAAAGGCTGTAAAATGGAGTCAACCTAAAAAAAGGTGCCCCTGGATAACAGTAGCATTAATTGAAGAGGGTAGGTTAATAAGAGATTTATATAAAATTGCAAAGACGTCTTCAGATCAAAATTTGAAATCTAATTATCGCTTATTAAAAAGCCAACATTTTAAAAATATAGACACTGCAAAAAAATATTATTACAATAAGAAAATTCAAAACTCAAGTAATAAATCGCAGAGTGTTTGGGAGGTGATAAAGGAACTATCTGGCCCAAAAACTACACGTGATAAATTACCAAAGGTCATGTACAATGATAATAATGTAACCTTTGACAATCCGCAAAGTATAGCAGATGAATTTAACCGCAATTTCGTTGTTTCAGTAAATGAATTAGTACGCGATTTTCCTCAAAATGAAGGCACTAACACTGCACAAGTTTGTAATCCAAATTCAATCTTTCTTGAACCGATAACAGCAGCCGAAGTGTGCAAAATTGTTTCTGCATTTTCAAATAAAAACTCAGCAGGGAATGATGACATTCCTTGCTATATACTTAAACAAGTAGTCGATTATATATCTTTACCCTTAACTTACCTCATTAACCTTTCTTTTGAACTTGGTTTCTTTCCGGACCAACTTAAAACTGCGGTTGTAGTGCCCATTTTTAAGAAACATAACCCAAATAACTTCAATAATTACAGACCTATAGCCCTACTGTCAGTATTTTCTAAAGTGTTTGAAAAGGCATTTGTACATCGCCTGAAAATATTTTTTAACAAGTACCAACTTCTCAGTCCGAGACAGTTTGGCTATTTAGAAGGCAAATCCACGCAGGATGCAGTGCTATCATTCTATGAAAAGATACTGTCACACTTCGACGCAAAAGAAAAAACAGTAGGAATTTTCTTCGATCTCTCACGAGCGTTCGATACGATAAATCACGAGCTATTAAAACAGAAGTTACAAAACTATGGTATAAGAGGCCCAGCCCTATCATGGATAAATTCATATTTAGATAAAAGATGTCAGTTGGTTCGTATTGCTCAAAATGGTAATACAGTTAAATCGGACGTCACCATACTTCAATGCGGTGTTCCACAGGGAAGCATTATTGGGCCGTTTCTGTTCATAGTCTTCATAAATGACTTAATCAAATTCTTAGATAACAACTTCATCACTCTATTCGCAGATGACACATCCGCCATTATTTCTCAGAAAAATGCAAAATTCCTATCTACTAGTGCAAGTCAGTGTGTTCAGCGAATGAGTGATTGGTGCAAAACAAATGGTCTCGTCCTGAACGCCAACAAAACAAATTTGCTACAGTTTGTCCCTTCCGGAACAATAACAGACTATAGTCTCTTAATTAGATCAGTAAACTGTAAAACAATACAACAAGTGAAAACGACAAAATTTTTAGGATTATGGTTAGACGAAAACTTATCCTGGCACTGTCACATTCATAATTTGACCAAAAATCTTGCCAGCAAACATTATGCAGTTTTCCAAATAAGAAACTGTGTAAACCCGAACACTCTGCTAACTTTTTATTGGGGTAGCATACACTCCCTCATTACATATGGTATTATGTGCTGGGGTAACTCAGTCGATACAATTAGAGTTTTTGTGATGCAGAAGCGCATTCTAAGATGCATGTTTCGCTTGCCTTTCCGAGAGTCATGCCGCAGTTATTTTAAACTGCATGGTATACTGACTGTATATTGTATTTATATTTATCAATGTCTCGTCTACGTTAGAGAAAACATTAACGCCTTGCCTAAATGCGGGGACATAAATTTTTATTCAACCAGGACGGCCCACAACATCTATGTGCCGTATCACCGTCTTAATCAGACAAGCAAAGCACCAGTATCCACAGCAATTAAAATCTACAATCACTTGCCAGCGGTACTTAAAAAATCAGCCAACCTAAGTAGATTTAAAGCCGAAGTAAAGGAATTCTTAAAAGAACGCTGCTTCTACTCTCTGAATGAATATTTTTCTTATTGCAGTAGCATCTAATCTGTTCTGTATATTTATAATATGTACCTGTGTTTGTATATTTGACTTGTTAATGCAACTACTGACAATTTCCGATACGCTATATGTACATACGTCAAATGGAAATAAAATTATTATTATTATTATTATTATTATTATTATTATTATTCCGGAATTATATATAAACTTGTCTTTGATACCTTGTTTTTCCATTTAAACAATTTAAACCCGTACTGATTTGAAATTTAAATTAATACATTTTGCCATTATTTACATGTAACATTCAATTTCATACATGCTCTTGCTTTTTACATTTAAATTTTTATGCTTATATCTAATTATGCCCAGTATTTAAATTTGCTATTTTGATATATTGACCCTCTGTAAAAGGTACAGTGACGCTTTTTTATTTTCAATAGCCTAACAGAAGGATTTATTAAGTGACTGTGATAAGCTTATCCCACGAATGTTTTTTGGTAGAGTTATTAAAATAACCCGAAAGGGGTTCTTGATTTTATGCGTGTCGCAACCTTCAGTTAAGATACACAATTTTATTATTACATTATTTACATCTTAATTATTCTGATTATTTACTACTGACACTTCAAAACTTTCTATTGATTATTAATTAAACGCTAGTCACTTGCAACTTATTTTTCTTCTTATTATTCGAAATCTATTGATTTCTGGCGCCCATTTCCATTTCCTTTCCTTTTTTTGAAGACATTCCAGGGCACATAGCTGATGATTTGAACTTACGATCTAAGGCCGCCGATATTTGAGCTAGTTCGGCCATCGCGGTGAGTAAAGAAAGAATTTTCAGAGCTGCCGTGGTGTATAAACGGTAGGGGGGTTGATCTGCGATTTTTACTACCATCGCTTAATTTTATTAATTAATCGCAGGTCGGCTTCTTTATTGTTTCACTGGCGACCAACGCTATGGGGCTCGATTTTGGTAGTTACATCAGCTGTGTTTACCTGGATGTCTTTAATTATCAATATTTAATTTTGTACTCATTTTCTTTTTCACTTTTGTCCCAATTTTTACTTCTTATGCATTTTGTAATTTTCACATTTTGTTGCAGTGCACGTATTTATATTTGACTTTCTTTTCTTTTCCTTTCTTTACTTATCCTTTCGTTCGGTTGTTTATTGACTTTTCTTCCCTCATCTTTCTTGACGAATGATTGGTTTAGCGGTATGTTTATAGGTAGTGTGATGGACTTTGTTGAAAGTGTGTGCTTTGGTAGTGTAGTATGTTTGGTTTTTTCCTTATCTTTCCTTTGGTTGCTTATCGGTGGGTCGAGGGCCTGCGTGAATTACTTGTGCGGTTTGGTGTAGTTTACTCCATTTTTGGGATTTTTATTTACTTGCCTCACCGTACTTGTGTTTACTAAGGGTCTCGACGGGTTGTTTCCGGGTTGTTTTTTCTGGATCTTCATTTTTTAAATGTGATTATTATGCATTTCCTTTTTGGATGCGATTTTTGTGTTCGTTGGCTGCGTCCGATGTGAGGCAGTCCTTGTTTTAGGCCCCTGTTCGGTGTAAACAGGGTGCCTATATTTTTTTCTGTGTCCGATGCGGTGCAGGTTTTTCTTCTGTCAGACGTGACAGGGGATATTTTTTGCGTGAATTTTGATGCGCTATTGCATTTTGTTATGCATTTTTTCTATGCAATTTTTGGCGTCTTTTTACGCATCTGTTTGAGTGCGGATTTTTTCCTTGCGATTGAAGGCGGTTTGCTTTCCTTGTGTTTCCTTTTCTTTAAGCGTGTCCATGTCTCCGTAAACCCGGGTCACGGCATGGAATAGTAGACCTAGCCAGTCGAAGCTTGGATGAGTGGGTGTGGCAGCGTGAGTTTTTCCGAACTCTGGTTTTTTGGTTCATTTTCCTCTCTTTCCTTTTCTCTTTTCCTTATGTCCTGTTTTTTCTTCTGTTTTTAAAAGTTGCTGTAGAGTATGTTTCCTATGGATTTTGCATTCTAGTGCTTTTCACTTTCCTTCTTCTTACCATTACTTCCGTCTCATTTGAGGATTTTTTCAAAAGCGCTTCGCTTATTTCGATTTGGACTATGGTATTATAGGATATTGTGACCGTGAAAACACCTACAGTGTTCCTTTTAAAAACTTGTTTTTTGTGCTTTTTGTAACGTATAGGGTGGTAGGTTGGGCATGCAGGGAAGGTCACTGTTTGGGAACGTCATCATCTAGTTCTTCCCTTTTGTAACGTATAGGGTGGTAGGTTGGGCACGCAGGGAAGGTCACGATAGGAAGCACTTTCATCTTGCTTTCCCTTTTAAGCAACGCTAGCAGTTGGGGTCGTTTCTCTCCATATTTTGGGACTTTTTTTTAAGAGTGCTTTCCCCATTCGTGCTTGTGTTCGCTTAGGACTTTAACCGATTTGTTTTTCAGATCATTGTTCATGGCTTGTTAGCTATGCTGTTTTTTATGTGATTTTTTCGAAACGAGTTTATACTTGTTTGGGTTTTTGAAATTTTATTATTATTTGGGTTGTTTTTTTTCGGCCTTGTGGAGATTTCTGGGGGTTGGGGCTAGCGATTGTGTTGCCATCCAACTCAGTGAGGGAGCCACATTCAGTCCGTCACCGGCGCGCTTTTTCCATCTTGCTGCGACGACTGGCTGAATGCCCGAGCGGGGTTTGGTGGTTGTGCGGTCGTTCCTTCCGGCTTCTGGGGTCTCTACCTAAACTCGGGGCGGGTATGGTTTTTAGGATTTTTTCCTGGGTTTTCACCCGAATCTTTTTTTGCAGTACTTACTGTGTTTCATTTTTCCATATAATTTTTCCCTCTCATGCTTTTTTGATATTGGGTTATCTTAGATTTAGAGTGAGTGATGATGATGCGGTGCGAGTTTTTCGGATTTTTGTGAGTTGTTCGGATGTTTGTAGTAAGGTGGATTGTGTCCTATGTGATGCAGTCGGTTTTTGCTGTGTTTAGCAGTTTTTTAGGCTTCTGTCCGATTTAGACAGAACGTCTATTTTTTGGCGGTGTCCTATGTGGTGCCCCTGTTATTTTTAAGCCGATTTATAAGGGTTGTTTCCCTTGGCTTATCTTCTCGAAAGAGAATTTTTTTCGATAGCGTTTCGCTTTGTGTGTTGGCATCATCGATCTCATTCTGAAATTCTTTGGTTCCCTACATTTTTTTAATGTTTTCATAGTTTAAACCTTTTTATTTCTCTTGGCCGTGGGGAGTGAAACAATTTTTTGGCTTAGCCTAATTGTTTCGCCATTTATCCAATTATTTCAGGCTTAACCTGTATATTTTTAGTTGAATTATAAATCCTTTTGCAAATTCTTCTATTTTCCAAAGCAGCGTATTTTATACCTGGATCAAGTTCCTATCGTTTGCACGATGCCTTCTCAACCTGCGCTATCTCTTATCAGAGTGCGAGTCTCCCTTTAGAAACGAAATTTTCGTCCGAGGCACTTATTCTTCTCGCCTCAGGCGGCGCATTTCGCGCGGCCGAGGTTTGATTTTGTTCAAGTCAAATTACGTGCGCTCAACCAATTTTCAATGAGCAGTGTGTTTCTAAGGGCTGATTATGATCAGGTACGATTGCGTTTTTCTGTCTTATTATCTCCATAGTAATTATATTTTCCTTAGCTCTTAATTATCAGTTTCAACCACGAGTTTATCTCGGAGGCCAAGTCGCTAACCTTATCGCACTTTCGACACCTGCTGGGTTCGGCGTACTTGCGGCCTTTTTGAGGATGCTTCTGCAGCAATTTTCGGCGCTTCCACGTCGATTTCAACGATATGGTAGCAGCTCTCGCCCTGCTTATTTTGAACCGAAGGGTGTAGCAATCCCCAGCCGGCATTTGCCTGTTTGCCGTTTATAAGCGTTGGAGAAGCGAGGTTAGTTGTGCTATTCCGGAATTACATATCAACTTGTCTTTGCTACCTGGTTTTTCCATTTAAACATTTTAAACCCGTAATGATTTGAAATTTAAATTAATACATTTTGCCATTATTTACATGTAACATTCAATTTCATACATGCTCTTGCTTTTTACATTTAAATTTTTATGCTTATATCTAATTATGCCCAGTATTTAAATTTGCTATTTTGATGTATTGACCCTCTGTAAAAGGTACAGTGACGCTTTTTTATTTTCAATAGCCTAACAGAAGGATTTATTAAGTGACTGTGATAAGCTTATCCCACGAATGTTTTTTGGTAGAGTTATTAAAATAACCCGAAAGGGGTTCTTGATTTTATGCGTGTCGCAACCTTCAGTTAAGATACACAATTTTATTATTACATTATTTACATCTTAATTATTCTGATTATTTACTACTGACACTTCAAAACTTTCTATTGATTATTAATTAAACGCTAGTCACTTGCAACTTATTTTTCTTCTTATTATTCGAAATCTGTTGATTTCTGACGCCCATTTCCATTTCTTTTCCTTTTTTTGAAGACATTCCAGGGCACATAGCTGATGATTTGAACCTACGATCTAAGGCCTCCGATATTTGAGCTAGTTCGGCCATCGCGGTGAGTAAAGAAAGAACTTTCAGAGCTGCCGTGGTGTATAAACGGTAGGGGGGTTGATCTGCGATTTTTACTACCATCGCTTAATTTTATTAATTAATCGCAGGTCGGCTTCTCTATTGTTTCACTTTCATGGGGTATAAGTGCCTCACCATTATTATTATACATCTGATCAATACAAGCAAAAAAAAGTATTAATAAATATGGGTCTGGAAACCCTTCGTTTCCGAGATACAGAGTGTTAAAGTAAAAAAAAAAATTCCGGCCGCTCCTGAAATAAATAATTTAAATCTATGTACGCCAAAACATGATCCTTAACAGCATCAATAAACCTTAAAAGTTTCACTAAAATCGGCTGATGAGTTTTTGAGATATTGGAGCATTTTGGTTTTTGTCTTAATAGGTTCAGAGGCGTGTCAAAATATGGGCTTTATTTTTTCTTGAAAACGAAGCGAGATACGAAAAAATTCAAGAGACAAAAAAGTTGCATTGCAAGTTGCTTTATGAAAAAAATATATGAAAATTGCAATAAATCTATTAGTCGTTATTTTTTTGTGAAAGCTTCATGGGCACGCCTCTGGAAGTACTGAATCAACAGTAATATGTCCAAACGATACCTCATAAAGTTGTGAAAAAACTATAAAAATTTCATTAAAATAGCCCAAAGTGTTTTTAGATAACAATAAAAAACGGATTTTTTTTTTGAAAACTTTAACACCCTGTATCTCGGAAATGAAGCATTTGCGGACCCATGTTTATTAGGACTTTTTTGTTTGGACTGATGATATCTATAAGTGGGCAATATATCCGAACGAAGTTTTCAACACCCTGTATATGGTGCAATATTGTGGAAAGTTAAAGAAGAGATCATTTTGAGTTAAATTTGTTTATGAATGGGTGTCCGATTCTTATCCTATTTTGGACATACGGAGTGTTAAAGTTTTAAAATAGAAACCATCTGCTGACATGCTCCATGACATCGTGTCATTGCTAAACTTTTAAATGTATTCACAATATTTGTATGTGATAATTTGTGAATGTCGTTTCTTAATAATCTAAATCTAAAAATGGAGAACTATGCTAATTCTGAATTCGCAGACATAGTATACGTATACGGACTATATGATTGTAACAGTGCTCTTGCAGTAAGAGGGTATTATTTGCGGTATCTTAATCGTATAAAACATAGCCGCAACATTTCTGCCAGAACTTTTCAAGATCGTCGAGAAACTGGTACTTTCAGACATACGAGAGGACAAGGTAGATCTATTGATAATAGATGATACGAGTATGAGGAAGATGTCCCAGACCTTATAGAAAGTCAGCGATATCTTAGCATAAGACAAATAGCACGCCGTTTCTGTTGCACACTCGTAGATTTATTATTCTATTTTAAATGAAACTATCCAAAATGCTCAATAAAACATGAGGTATTTTTACTTTATATACAGGGTTGAGAGATTGAATCTCAAAATTTTGAAAAAGTTGAATGTATAAAGTAGATAGTTCATGGTTCTTTTATGTCTTTAGAAAATACCTACTTATTTATGAAACATTTAAATTCCGACAGAAAATTTTAAGTTATCTTAAAATGTTGACTAACAATTTTTGTTTGTAATACAATACCGTTATTGTATTTTAACTGAATTAAACAAACACATGAAAAGTTAAGGATCATAACGGCCGCCTGCCTTTAAGAACCACCTGATATTTAAACAATGTTTAATGGAGAATTCTCAAAATGTATAAATTTGAATTTCGAATAATCTAGACGGCCTAATGACGTTAATAACTGTAATAGATAGGGTAAAATTTGTAATTGTTAGTATCAAATCCGTATTCATCCTGGCTTTTTGATACGTCGCCATACGACAAAATTAAAAATATTATAGTACCTATATTGCGTATTAAGAGCGGAAATAGATACTTTAGCACTGCAAAAGTGTAAGATGCACAAAAGTTCTTTACGTTCGAAGCACACATACTATTTTTTCTACGATAGCTCAGGGGAAAAATTATTGTTTAATACACGGCATAATGTCACTAAATCACGTTATCTATGCCAACTCAGGTAGGGAAACACAAGTTGACAAGTTCAAAAAACGAATTTCATACGCGCTACTAGTAACTGCATAAATAACAGTTTTACCTTTCGGAATGCCAGGGCATAATCCTTGCTTTAGGTTAGAAGTTAGAGAGATGATTGTTCTCAGCTGTAATAAAAACTGATTGTTGGCTCACTGAAAAACTGAGTTTGGTTTGACATAACGAACACGGGGTTTTCCTGCCTGTGTTAGCGAAGCAAATGTGATTTAGTGACCTTACGACATAATCAATCGCACTGCCATCTATTATAGCTTTTGTATCTAGTGGCAATGAATCCATATCCAATTTTGTTTAAGGGAGCGGAAATTGTCCTTTTCCGGTGGCTGCTATTGGAAACGAGCAGAAATGTGAGGTACTATAGTTACAAAAAAAAACTAGGGCAAGTTCTAAATCTAGAAGCCACGAATTTTTATTATCTTAATTTTATTATTTATTTATTTAATTAATTTATTTATTACTTTTACGGCGGGTCTTATGAAGACCACTAATTTGACGTTAATTTTAATTCCTTGTTAAAGTAAACAAAATCGCATCAAAATGGTAGTGCTTATGACATTTTATTCATTAGTACACAAATTTTAATGCGCTTTTGTTTACTTTAACAAAATTAAAGTTAACGTCAAATTAATAGTCTTTATAAAACCGGTGTAAGTTACCTTAACTGCCATATGACAGGTTAAAATTATTTATGTTACATCAAATCTTAATATTAAAAACGACAATACAAAACAATTAGAAAACTGGATAAATGTACAAATTGCCTAATAGTTACACCGTTTTTAAGCAAAAAATAATCCTACCTTTTGAAACTAAACTCGGTCGATGCATTATTGACAGTGAGGTTTTGAAATAATTTCAGATTTATTCACATCTCAGTTGCCAGGTAAAGGTGCAGATTCACACGGCTAGAAAACCTTCTCTCCTAGTTTCTTTGGTACTAGCAGGTACTAGATTATTCATCGGGAAACATCAAGTTTCTGTCGTCAAATGACAGCTTGGAAAGCCTACGTTCCAAAACTGTAAAAGCAGAATAACATACAAACGTTCATATTAAAAAACAGTGTAAGTCGTAGAACGCAAAAAAAGGTTTCAAAGATAATACCAAATTTGGAATTCCCAGTTAATTTCAAATTATAAAATTAAAATCGTTTGTTCTTCCACATTTGGTGATTCTTCTAACTAGTATGATCAAAAATTATTTTTATCTAGTATGGTTATGGAATAGTTCCCAATTAATGAGTGTAACTATATATATGTATGTATTATGTGTAACTTCATTTTACCTTGCGGTGTAGAGAGAGGCTAGTGCTTTATGCGCTTGCGTCTGACGGTACAATGCTTAACTTGCCCTGGATTTAGGTTACATCGTTGGAGCTCGCCGTTTGTGCTTGCGCAGCAACCATGGGATGAGGCGTGTGTCTTTGTTGATGTGTTGACCTTGTTACTCTAGCTCTTAGGTCTGTGGTTCTGAATAGAGCACAGTTAATTTGGTGTCCAACTGTGAATGATCTCACTGAGCCCGATTCCCATCGCCAAAGCTGTGGAAAAATTCCGGTCTTCGCGGGATTCGAACCGAGGACTTGCTTAATGTAAGCCTAGCGCTTCCCCAACTGCGCTACCCAGTTTCTCGAATGCAACTATAAGTTACTTAAAAATTAAATATCAAGTTTGTCATTTAAGTATAAACGTAGTTGCATTCATAAATTAGGAACTATTCCACAGCCATACTGGATGAAAATAATTTTTGATCATACTTTACCTTTTTATTAGTTATACTCGTAGGTTCAATCGCAGAATGCGCACCTTCACGGTATATTCACATTTCGAAAGCTGCGAGTCTTTTTATTAAAGTTTGTGTCATGGCCCACTCCTCAACGTCGTACAAATTAACTGGAAGGACATAGCACCTGAACATTCTTACTTTCAGTTACAGACCTAGGTTTCTACCGATGAGAAATGTTTACATTTCTTGCTTTTTCGATTCTGCATCTGATCTCTACGGATCGGGTCCAATTTGCGTTTTACCATAGATCCGAAATAGGCGTGTCTCTCGTTCTATAATATCCTGGTTCAACGTTTGTGCTGTATTACTTCTCTCGTCTAAAGGACCATTGCATTCGTGATTTCCTAGATTTATTCAGATCTTCACGTTTCAGGGTCCCCTGTCTGTCTGGCTAGCTGTTGCCGGTATAACTCAAAAACCATTTATTGAAGGAAGACGATATTTTGCATGTGGATTATATGGTTTCTTCGCATGAAACTGAGTAAAACCGATAATAGTTATTTAAACCACAAGTGTTAGAAGTGCAACTTTTTTTTCACAAGTGTGGAAGGTTATTAAACGAGGAGCAGCCACACACGTGAAAAATAAGCACCATAACAAGAGTTATCTATAAGATTTTAAAAAATTTTATTAAATATATTCAAATCCAAGCCTATTTTGTATAGAATTTTATGTATCAAGTTTATTTTAGTCAAATGCGTTGGTCAGTTCCAGTAATTAAGGAAACGTTTTTATTTATTAAAATCTGTAATTTGTTCATGTCAAGATAAAACTAAAAATGAATAAATAACTTGTTTCTAAAGTCGTGCAATCCTAAATTAAAACCAAAGTATTACTTTTTTTCACTAAGTGAACCACTTCACACCCTGAAATAAATTTTAAAAGGCCTACTTTTTTAAATAAAATTTAAAAAAATATATTGTTGAGGTCTTAATGCTTTTATTTTATTTTATTTAAATTTACTATTGTTCTCAAGGTTTTATCGCAATTGGGTTCTACATCTTACCTTCCTGTCCACAGTTTGAACATGCACTTGTAACAACTTTAATTGTTAGACTATGAATCTCTGGGTTACTGTTGAATTGAATTAGAATATACACAATAAAATTTATAATATTTTAAATTGAGGTAATTGTACTTGTTAATAATATATCTGGATTTGTCATATTTAATAAGCTTTGTTTAAATATTCTTGTAAACTAGTTATTTGCATTTAATTCGATTCTATTCTAGCTATACTGTATATTTACATAATTTAATTATTTAATTATTAATGTTTCTTTGATTGAATTATTGTTTATTTTATTCAATTTATTATACGTTAACATTTTTGTTGTTTAATTGAATTCAATTTCATATTCTTAAGTAGCAGATAAATGTTTGTGATTACTGGTCTCCTTTTCAGATCTGTTTTTATTCGAATTGAATGTTTTATACAGGTACTTCGTAATTTCTCATTTCTTCGAGCTCTATGTATCTTCTATGTATTCCAATCCAATTGATATCTGCATCAGCTATCCTTCTCTTTGTAGTTAGCAATCCTTCTTGACCAATGGTTTTATGCACTCACTTAGTCTTTCTCGATTTTACACGTATTTCTTCTATATGGCACTCCTTATTAGTATGACACAAGCAATCAAGTGAGACAAATGTCTCATTTAAAAAAACAAAAAAGACCGTTTTTCAAATAGAACGCGTATTAACTAAAAACTGTACCCAGACCTGGAAGGTGTCAAAGTGGTTGCCTAACCGATCGAGGTTTTAAGGAGCAGAGAGTCGCAGCTCCGTTTGGCTGCTGAAACAGTTTTTATTTAATAGGCATTCTATTCGAAAGACGGTCTGTTTTGTGATTTCTCGAAAACCGGAAGTATCACGTGACTGAAATTTGGTTCCTGACCTGACATGACCATTCCAAACATATAACTTTCATAGCTTTTTTCTCTATCTCTTACGGTTTGGCTGCTGAAACATCGTCCCGGACGGACCAGCGTCCCGGTCGGACCAGCGTCCCGGACGCATTTAGGCAGAATCTACCATTGATTAGCAATAGGCTATAAATTGCGCTCTCTCATTGGTTGTTGTTAATCGCAGGTAGGGTTTGTCCACGCATTGCTAATCGCGGGTAGATTTTGTCTTCAACATCGTTTTTTGCTAATAAGTGATATGATTTGTCTTGCTTTTGCTAATCAGCGTTGTGTTTTGTCTACCGTTGGGTAATAATTAAAATTTGGATTAAAATAATTAGGAGATTACGTAACAATTGGTGATACAGAAAATTCAACTAAAAATTATGTACTACAGAACAAAGGCTTTATTCGTGAAACATACTTTACAATAGCTTACCTAACAATTAGTGTGATTTCGCATTGGGTAAGTTTCTTCTTACATTTAAAGAAAGATTTATTTTTCTTTTAGGATTTATTTTTTCATCCTTTGCTGGCCCACCCTCAGGTTGACGCTTACTGCCTCTAGTTACACCTGGTTTTCTTCTGGCGACAGACGTCGGTTGAACTCTTATTGAAGCACCAGCTTGATTGCGTAGACTAAAAGTACTAACGCACGTACTTAAAAATTTCGATTATTAATCGCCTTCATTAACACACTTGTTGATTAAATAACTATTATTCACAACCATATATGTAATAAGATCATTACAAAATAATCCATTGCCGAACGCGCTGTAGGTAGGGACACTGGGAATCTCCTTCATCCATTCATACGTGTCACAACCTGTCGTATCATAGTTGTTTAGAATAAAGTGGCTGCGAATAAAATAGTATACATACCACGGTAAAAAGTTTCATTTCTGTCTCGAGATAAAGTTGACCTCGACGCTACGCGTCTCGGTTAACTACTTAATCTCTCGACAGGAATGAAACACTTTCGACCTCGGTATGTAATATACAATTATCTTACAGTAGCGCCTATTACATTACATTATACAACTGTTTTCAGTGACTAAATTGAAGATTTATTCACAAGTGAGTTTTCATTATTTATTCTACTGTATTGTTGGTAGCACTGCAAAGCTTTGTCAAATTAGTATTTTTCAGGTTAAGTTTTGCGTCAATCTGTGTCAAATAACAAACAAAACCTAACCTACGAACCTCGAATTTGACATAGACTGCCAATACACTTCAGTACTGTCAAACGTATATCACAAATCATAGGCGACTAATTATAAATTTATTTCACGACATATTCTGACTGCGCAAACTATTTAGGCACAAGAATTGCTACTGTAAGATAAAACGTCGTATATCACACGTGAGCGAAATGAAATTATAAGCTCGTGAGAAATTGTATCGCTCGTGCTGGGGCACTCGCGATTCAAAATTCTCACTAGCAAATAATGATGCATTTCTCTCACTTATAATATAATCTACTATTATCCTTCGCGTTATCATCTAGTGCTAAAATTGCCATCTCATATCGTTCATTGGCGGCAGTTGCAGTCGGATCAAAATTAAAAAAAAAACACAACAGACTGATGCTTACACAATCTTCCGAGGTTTCCACTGGGATATGTATAATGTCCCACGTTCATGTCGATGTCATAAAATTGTTGCTCGCACTTGCTACTGGGTACTTGGAAATTAAATTTGTCAATTTGAATTATGTTGTCTTTGGTCAAATAGGATGTTTTTTTGCAGCAAATTATGAGAAAGAAGTTTTTTTGTAGATACACGTCCATGAGCGAACATGATACTGTTCAAGAACGGTGCACGTAAAATCAACAACTAGTGCGACGACATTGTAGGCTTTACAGCGGTTTAAAACTATGTCTTTATAAAGACGGACACATATTTTAGCAAAGTTGTTTGTCTGATGGCCATGTCTAGTGCCATCCCTGTATGCTAAACACCATGCACGCCGTCGCTCCCAGTAAGTTTGCAAGTAAGATACCCAGTTTAGGTATTTTAAGTTAATTTCCATTGATAAAGCCAATTTAAAATTATTTTCAGCAGCTTCGCTATTTGACGAAATGAGTATATTCTTAAAATATCTGTATAAAATTTGAAGATCTCCCTTTTCAATACAATGTTGCTTCTCCAATAACCATCTCCAGATAGATTGTGAAACATGAAAAGCACAGAGTAAAAGCTTTGATGAAGAAAATATTACACGGAGAGCTTGTCTTTCTGATTCGCTATCATCTGTCATTATGGAATTTGGGCAGACACCACCAAAAGCATTGTCTCCCCTTAGACCAGATATATAATCCGCCGATGTTTTATTTTTTGTTATGAAAACGCCGAGAGGCACTCCTCCAGCAGAGGTAACAGTCAGAACAAATGTTATGACATGATTTTCAGCGTAGCATGAAGATGTACTGTCAATAAAAATAATGTCCTTTGTATGCGGTAATTTGTGGGCTCTTCGCATTATTGGTGTCACTATTACTACACTAAATGGATCGTCGTTGATGTGCAAGGAAATACCTAACTTTTCATATTCAGGCACCTCTTTCAATTTCTAAAAAAAATAAAAATAAAAAATTATGTATTCAGAAGTTCGCTGTGTAAGAAGTATGCGCACACCTACGTGTTTCAGCAAATCGAGGAATTATTACTTTTCTTAATTTGTTTATGTTACGCCATACTAATTATCCTTTGTATTGAGTAATGATTGATAAATAAATAGAGAATTGTTCAAAGAATAAGATTTTGTATTATTCTCCTTAGCATAGAATTTCGGCTTAGACCGCGTAGTATTTGTATATGAATACCCACCATTTTCTGGCTTAATGTGCCTTGCACCTTGTGAAGTCGAGCAAAAACCCGCGCGATGGCCATGCTCTCTGGTGGCTCGTGTAGTTTGAGTATCTTGAGAACGAGGATACTTAGGCAGATTTGGCCGTTTTGCTGTTTGTGCATCCATATTCACTAACGTTTCGCAAGACCTTGCAGCTTGCATCATCAGAGTGAAAGTCGCACTAAGAACCGAAGGTCGGTGTGGAGCTATTTATAGTCCTCTGTGCCAGGCGCGCGGAGTGGCGTAACGCTGGTTGGTCATCCGAGTGCAACGTAATCCGTGGGGCGTGGCCGTGTGACGCACCGTGGTTGTAATGCTTTAGATCGTGTATCACAGGGGTCCACGTTTTACTAAGTTTAAAGCCATCTTTCCTGTTGATATTATTTGGATGTTTTTCTATTTCTATGGCTTCACGTATAACTCGCGGGAAGTAATGAGGTATTCTGGCAAGTACTTGCGTTACAGCGTTACGCCACTCCGCGCGCCTGGCACAGAGGACTATAAATAGCACCCGACCCAGAAGCCTACCTTCAGGTCTAAGTTTCCCCTTTTGTGTTGAAACTTCCCCTGGAGACCAGTATTCTGTCGCACGAGATTATTCAGGCGTTTTGAAGTCCAGATCACAGACGTGACCTTGAGAGTCGACCATACCTGGAACACGCAAAGCGTTTCCTTCTAAGCTAAGAAATATACATCTCTATAACTTCGCCTTCCAAACCTCCGTTTAAGTTTTAATGTGTGCAATAATATTTTATTGCAAATTTGTGTACTTATAAATATGTACCATATTATAAGCTTTTAGTTGAGGTACCTCGTAATTATATAACCTATTAATCATAGTCATAGGCTTATGGCAACCTGCTTTTATTATATACTGTTATACAGGGTGCTGAGGAAATGAGTGCAAATATTTTAACCAGTGGTAGAGCTCACCAAAATGAACGACTTTTCTATTTATCGTTTTTAATTTAATAGCATATTTTTTCAATAATTTATCTCTCCTAAATTTGACGAGCCGCTTGGTCAGCAAATATAAGTTAAAAGTGAACGACCCAAGGTATATTAAAACTGCAAAGTTCTTGCACAAAAAACATGCGGTCAATAACTTACCTACCTCAATTGATAAGAAACGTTGGTGACCAGATGTGAACTATATGTTTTATCAGTGTGCGTTTAAATTAAAATATTATTCCATAGGCGGGTATGCATTTTTAGAGTAAAACTGTTTTGAATTTTAACTCAGTTTTGGGGGCGTTTTCGAAAAAATGGTAAATGGAGAAGTTGCTCAGTTTAACGAGTTCTATTACTGGTTAAAATATTTGCACTCATTTCCATAACACCCTGTATACAACTGTATCCAAGTAGTCACAAGGTTGTGCAGTTTTCTTGAGATTAGCCAACGGAGATTTCCTATGACAACAAGTGTTCACTAAACCCAGAATTCTCCCTAGCTGTGTTAATTTTCTTAAAAGTTTGAAGCTCCTCCAGTCTGCTTACGAGGGTAACCGTATAGTCTGCGTATGTGATGTTAATGTTTTCGCTGTTTATATTAATTCTGCAGGCGTTTTTATTTTGGGTGGCACTAGCTTTTCTATTCTGGTTTGAAGCAGGTTTCTGTTTCACTGCATTTTCTTTTAGCATTCGAATACCCACTTTTTGTAATTTAATAGTTGTCCGTTTCGTTTTATTTAAAACATATCAAACATTGGATTATGGTCTGGAGGCACGCCTGTACCTTGGTTTGCATTAAAGGCTTTTACAGCATTACCGAATCTTTTGCATGTGATTGTATAGTCAATTTGATTGCGTATAATGTGATCCGTTGCATCTTCTAGTGTAGCACACGTATAAAGTCAATGAGGTTGGATTTGAAAGAAAGTGTTACAAATTGCCAGTTGTTGTTGTTCTTAGCCCTAGGCCGTGGTTACCTACTTTCCTCTTTTCTATTTCTAATCTTAGAAGTCGCCAATTATTATTGTGATCTGTTCGATTTTTGTAAGAGAGTTTAATTGTTCTCAGAATTCTCAACGATAGTGAAGCCGTAGATCGGTATAAAGTTTAAGTCCATTGGGATTGCTTTTAGTTGGAAGAGTATGTTACAGTATAAAATGCTCATTAAATATTCGTAGCAGTGCTCGCCCCTGCGTGTCCCTTTCAGCCTTATTGGCTCCAGCTAAAAACTCAATCGCGAAGGGGATTCGAACGATAGGGCACAGTTCAGGGCGAGATACCACAATAGGGGTAGTTCATGGTAATCATTTATAGAAGAATCGACGGGCGCCACGGCTTTTAGGATGGTATATCTAACCTTGACCAACAACTGACCAAAAGCCGAAATCCAATTGCTGAAGAGTCGCGTTGTACTCCCAGGAGGCGTCCCAATACACCGACGTTCACACCTAACTTTTTGGTGTCCCCTTCTCGGTTGCTTGGGCCCTGTACAGAGGAGTATACACAACACGACAAGAAAGTTGGTTCCTGCCACTTTAAATAAACACACAAATAAAATGCAAGAAGTAAATTAAAATAAGGTAGTTTATTAACTCAATATTTGCACAGACATGAAAGTTTGGACAAGTAGCATGTAATAAAATCGGGGTTAGTCAACAATTTTACAATGAAATTACTAAGGTAAATGGAAACAGTACGTCCACTAAACCTGCGGGTACCTGAGTCCAAGAACAACCCTTCTTAAATGCTAATGTAGGCTGCTAACGGTTCTCGGAGTCAGACTACCACAGTGCCTTTAAACGCAGCTCCGCAAATTGAAAGCAAAATGTAGCTAATTATACTCGCGCGGTATAAAATGACTTACACTGTTCAATAAATGTTCAAAATACGCACGTAACACTTTTAAAACTACGTTTACAATACCCTTTAAATAGCCGCACCTTTGCTAGAACAGTTCACCCAGCTTTTGGCTTCGAGTCCAATAAACACTCAGCTTTTGGCTTCGCGTCCAACCAACACTCAGCTTTTGGCTTCGAGACCAACCAAAACTCAGCTTTTGGCTTTGAGTCCGACAATCACTCAGCTTTTTGCTTCGAGTCCGACAATCACTCAGCTTTGAGCTTCGAGTGCCAGGATCATTCCGCTCCCAGACTACCAGGACCATTCCGCTCCCAGGCTACCAGGACCATTCAGCTCCCAGGCTACCAGGAACATTTCGCTCTCAGGGTACCAGGACCATTCCGCTCCCCGGCTTCCTGGACTCCGTGCCCTAGCAGTGCCGAGGACGCAGTTGTCCAAGCCGTACATGGATGTAACGGTCACTGCCAACCCCGGACCGAGGCACCCACCGCCTACAAGCCATGGACGCCTCCAGGTCTCCAGCGTAAGCACGGTTGCGACTCAGTGGGTGTTGAATCCAGCGCCGCCGCCTTCAACGAATCTTGTTTTGCAAAACCCGCCGTCTCCAGGAGTTGTTTGGGTCCTCCCCAACTCCGACTCCGGATTCACGCCTGGCCCGAATCGCTTGTGAGCGGTATCAGGAGGCGGTCCGCGCCCGACCCAGCTGTACTTGGTCCCCAGAAGGGACCCCGAACACCACTCCATCGCAACCCCCGATCCCGGAAGAGCCCCCTGGAGCAGAGCTGCTGGGACGCCCCTTTTGCCTACCAGCACCGCCGCCCGGACTACCGACCCCTAGGGCCTCGGAACCTCAGCTCACTTAACTCTCGCCGAGGAGGCCGAGTTAGAGGCGTTGTGGAAGGCCGCCTACGATCCCAGCATCTCCCACAACGAACCCCGTTTCAATTTCTCTTTAAAGCAGGTATTAATAATAATCCAGTTAGTTACTATTTTTAGTTTTGGAAAACAAATGAATAATGACTGGCAACGTTGATATTCTTACATATACACAATGAAATAATTTTGAATAGCTAATAGATAGTTTGAGACTAAAGTTAGTTTCCGCTGTGTTTTGAATTGATTTAAATATTCAACTCATTGCATAATGGCTTTATTATAAAATTATTCAACATGACAATGAGCGTACCAATGAAAATTGTTCAGTTTGTCAGAAATGGCCAATCAAAATTGACTGTATTTGAAAACACCTAATGTCGCAGTGTTTTCACGCGAGCCCGATTGGTTTCAATTTAGTCAGTAGCCTTTGATTCATATTTCGCCAAAACGTGAAAGTGAAGTTTCCAAATCGGCGTCGTTCTGAAAACTCATAAGGATCGTGTCCAGTCAAGATAGAATTCTTTTCTTTAACATGCAAGTTATTGCAAATTTCTCTCAACAAAAACTGCTCAAATTGCACTTGACCTGCGTTTTCGCGGAATTTTTAACACAGTTTTGGTTTCGCGAACTTTAAACACAGTAACTTGTATGTGAACCAAAAAAATTCTTAAAAAATGTTCACCTCTTGTGGTATTACCCTTGAGAATACAATTTTTATATGTATATTGGTGAATAACCAAAGTGATAACTATTCAAATAGAATTCACAATATTTTGATTTAATAATATAGAATCAGTGCACTACCAGATTTGGATGGTTTTTGTGAGATATTTGCTGTTGCTGCTGTAAGTTAAAAGGATTAGTTCATAGTCCAAGCTTTAATACTTACGGAAGTTCGCGAGAGCCACTTCAATGCTGAGAGTATTCAGCAAAATATTGACATTTAAAAGGATACTTTGACTTGGACATGATTTATCAGGATTATAGTTATATATTTAGACCATAATGCGTGGTACATTGTTGAATTTAGAATAAAAAAGGCTTTCACAATTTGACATCAGAAAATGAGACCGTATTTAGAAAAAAGTTGATGAGAGTTGCGGGCAGGAAAAACGTCAAATAAAAAAACTTATAACGTAATCTTCCATTAAAGGTTTCTGTAAAGAAGTTTTATCAGCGTTTCCTAGCTTTAATATTAATCCAAAAATTCGGTTTTCCAAAAATAACTCAAAAACAAGAAATTATATTAAAGATTTTTTCCCGCTGTCGATCATGTAAGTCAGTGATACAGCCTTAGTAACAAAACGTGTAAGTCGGTGATCATATTTGTTTTCCCTTGACAACGAAACCTAATATTGTTATTAAGTTCCTAGGATAATATAATTAACAACGCAACATGCAGATTTAAACGTTTTGTTTGTAATTGCAAGTGTGTATTGACATGTGACACTCATAGGTAACACGACTCACGAAAATTAATCCTTGTGAAAGGTGACAGACCAACCATTTTTAAAAAATCTAGGAAAATTTTGGATAATATATTATAAAATAACTCGGAATGTATCGCCTATTAACATTTTCGGCAGGCAACAAGCCGCGGCTTCGCCTTGGCTTATACTTGCCTACCTCAAATATTAATAGGTCCTTACATTCCTTGTTACTTATATAGCTAATAAGGGTAATTTTCTTAGTTATTTAATTACGCATTTTTTGCCATTTACGAAATTTGTATCTCTTACTATTAACGCGATCCCCATACTGGCCCTCCCTATCTTAAACACACGTTATAATGGTAATATATTGTAGAGATATGTGATGATAAATTAATAAATAAACTTACTACACATCCTATATGTTTTATTTATATCAAATTTTGACTGATCAAAAGTAATTAAATAATTGAATAAATGGGTTCATTGATTGTAGTGTTTTTCCCTTTATAGTAATTCGCACATTTGCAAGTGAAATAATTTATGGCTAGCTTTCAGTAAGCATGTAGACTCAAAATCTGTAAGTTAGGGTCACCGATATGTTCATATTTAAACTCCCGTGTTACTCCACTGGGCTGTGAAATTTAAAAGCAGCAACGCGTAGACTCCCTACGCTGTCAAAATTTATCTATCAACAAATTGAATTTTCGTGCGGTTCGTTCTAGTGTATTTACTAGTTAATTCAGAGGCAAATCTATGACCAAATTATCAGGTATTTATTCGATTTATGGTATTTTCGCGGTCTATTAAGCGTCACTAATGGTGTTTTGTTATTAGATCGTTGTTTCGTGACGTAAACCGACGCCGTTTGGGTTAATTCAGTTGTTATTCGCTTACTTAACCTCACAATTCTAATTTGGCTAATTATTGGCAAAATAATTTATTTGGAGACTTGGATATGCCTGCTGCTTACTCGAAATGGTAAAGTCTAGCTGGTACATAAATTTCCGGCTTCTCAAGCTGTCAATGAAGTTTTTACGATACCTTGAACTTTTCAGGTGATGGTACGTTCTTCCGGAGGGAGCCCCAAGCTGGATCTTCTTTATAAGTCGCCGCCCTCGATGTCGATGATGCTGGCCTTGGTGCTACAGTTCCACACGATCCCTCGCAGTCGTCAGCTTCGGTCTTGGACCCCTGATTTGATTGCAGTAGACCCTCGGAAATTTGAGCTGGCCCCCGAGCCACGTTCGGAAGCTTGCTGTGGTGAAATAACTTTTGATTGTGGAAAACGTTGCCCACACTTTCAATTATGCTCCACAATTTGCTGAACACAATGGTATAATTATTTTTACTATATTTTAATTGCACATGGGCTAAAATTTAATTAATTTAGAGACACAAATTCAACTGGTATCAAATAATTTATTTCAATTGTTTCTTTTCTTCTTATTTTTGTCCCTGTGGGATTTGGTCGGATTCGAACCGCCTACCTTGGTAATGACAGCTGGGGACTTAGCCAACTGAGCTATTGTTCTTATTGCCATGTATTCTGAAGTAATTCCAATTTAATATAGGCAATGCTTTACCAATGTAGTTATGAATTAAAATTTCTGATGTGACTTCTTGCAGTTGCCTGCTTTACCACAGCTCTGTGCTTTATTGACTTGCTTTAATTATCTATGTTGCAAACAGAGTTGAGTAACGGGCTAAATACCATCTCAATATATTACAATTTTAATTCAGTTTAACAGATCTGAATCAACCAAATTATTAAAATTATTTATTTAAATCTTATATTATTATACTTAGTAGTAGTATGATTATCCCTCTCTGTTCGGGACATGCATTTAGTTTAATTAATTTCAATACCTGTTTATGTTAAAATTCAAAAGCTATTACCTTTCTTTCACATAAATTAATTATAAATTTTTTGACAGTCTAATTCAAATACGTAGTAAATAATTCTTATTTAATTATTTATTATAATTATAACACTTCTTTATTGGTTACCTTTAAGACTTCTTTATGATAATGTCTAATCTTTATTCTGCAGCTCTATGTCAAATTTTTAAGACATCCTACTATAATATACTTTAATACTTTCAATTCACATTTCCTAAGATGTTCTGCTCACTCTCCTTTCTATACGTGTAAATTCCCTTCTGTCTACTGCCAGATGCGGATTATCTGCATCTTCACCCATGTATCACTAAACATTTCTACTAACCCAATTTTATTTTTTTTTCAAATCGCTCTCTTATTGTCGACCATCCAATAAAAATGATTATTAAACACTTACAATTTGATTCGAATCCAAATTACGTCGATCTACAGTGATCTACGTTGCTCGACCTAGATTTTGCTTGTTGCGAGCTCGTAAAAGTGGTGATGTGCTGTGCGGCTTGGGGCACGCTCAGTTAATTTTTTACTTTTAAACTTGTTAAATCGCATTTGTATCCACTCCACAGCTTATGGCACGAATGTTCGACGATTTGTACTAATTACTATTACAATAGGCAAAAAATTATCTCAAAAATACCGGTTTATAAAAAGATGTTGTTGGAATTTTACCGACGCTTTTTTTTCAATTTATTTTCAGAAAGAAAATTTGTTTCTGTTTATAAATAAACAATTGATTGAAGATAGTCATGGCAACCAACAAATTGTAAGTAATGCCTGATCTATTTTATCAACAATTCAATTGACATGTTAAACGTCAACTTTTCCAAAACTTAGGTTAGAATCGCTATTTCAAGCAAAACAACTCCTGGAGTCCCACTAGCGGTTTTAAAAGCTGTAAGTGTAAGTAAGTGAACTTATGCACCTACATTAATATGGTATAATAATGCTTTAAATGAATGTTTCGGAGTGGAGCTAATTCTGTCAAACTACAATGGAAAAATCCAAAAGCTGTTCGACTTGCCTTTTCAACTAAATTAGTGATGACTGCTTTGCTACCTTGGTATTGCTTTATTCAAAATACAACATATCTAAATTGACAGTTCTCTTGTGCTAGACTACAACCTTAATGCTACGAATTGATTAACTTGTTAAATCTCATCGTTATACTAATTTGTGTAAGTAACAATTCTGATCATATGAGTAATATAATTGTTTCTTTCATATGCTTTTATCTGTTAAGATGCCAGTGTAAAGCTTTATTCTTCATTACCCTTTTTATTATAATTTTACTTAGTATATAAGCTATTAACTTTTAAGTCGTTCGATCCTTGTAATATATGTTAGTTATTTAATGACGTAAAAGATTCACAAAACGATAGAGAATTTGAACGAGCATATTCTGTATCTGTTAGAAGCAAATTTACCTAAGCATTTGAGTTATCCGCTGCATCAAAACTGTACTGCACTACTACTCGTATTCATACCTCTTAATAAGAGTCATGCGGCTGGGATTCATTAGCGAAAGAGTTGAGTTGCAGTAACATTATGAATAAAATAGTAAATTTTCCTTAATTTAAAGATAATAGTAGCGTATATGCTATACACAGAAAAAGTCATGTTCACATCTAACGTATGCTTGGTCTTGAATGTACCAAAGCTTCAATTTTCAGATATGCAAACGCCCTGTTCATAACTGCCTTGCTTAATTGCATTCGAACCTTTATACATTTTGCGTCTCTTAGGTGTCATGATCAGAAGCTTTCGTGTACGACAGACAGTTCATTGGGGCAATTACCTTAGCACGGGCAATAACATGCCGCCACTTGCGTGCAAGTATGAGTGCATTCGTATGTCCGTGGTCTAGCCGTTTCCAAAGCACATTACACTGCACAGTGTAACATAGAAAATAGTAGACCATGCCATAGAGATAATACTCGATAAATGGTTTAGTAATTCCAAACTGCAGCTAAAGCTATATACAAATACATTTGGAATAATATTAGCTGGAGCTGTAAATTTTCAGTTCTGCATATACGGTGTTCTACTTTTTAAGCAAAGAACGTTAAATAAAGTGAAGATAATATGTATTCCGTTTGATGAAAATAGTTGCGATTTTCCAATTATCGAAACACTTCAAGTGTATACAGATGTAATATCAAATATCAAGGCTTTCAGCTGTTAGAATTTTGTTACACGCGTTTTCCATTAATTTACGAATATATTTTTTGGTCTCCTGACATGTAAATAACACATCCATACACAGTTGACGTCCACCGTAACTAGGATTTTATAGTTAGTCTTGACTAGACTTTTTTAGCTTTCAGAGACCCTTAAAGAAAAATCTCAAATCTATAGAAAATGTTAAAGATATATGTTGGCCAAAAATGTAGTACAATACTCGGAGCGTTAAGCATTTTACAGCGATCGGTTTTATTAAAGCACTCCCCATCGCGTCGCTCTGTAAAATGCAGCCTACCGCACTCGTAATGTAAGCTTATATAATTTTATTTAGCATTTCTGAAAGTAATGGATGCTTTGGTTTCGTACATGCTATGTATTATACAAGTTGATTTAAAAGTTGTGGCCCAATTGTTAAGGAATAATTGGTGATGGTGATGTTTTCTAGTTATAACATTTATGATATTTATTATTAACAAGAAAACTAGTACAATTACAAGAAAAGTTAAAAATAATCATAGCTGTTCAAAATGTCTACCTCGTACTTATATACAAAGTTGATAATGTTGACGTAGGGAATCTGGAACATTTCTCAACTGTTGAGAATCTCTTTGAATATCCGTAACAGCTTCATTTATTCTATTAACTAAGTCATTCCTGTCTTGCATTTCCGTTGTATAAACTTTTTCTTTTGATGCACAGAACGGTGTCTGGTGGAGTAATATCAGGCGAACGAGTAGGCCATGCTTTTGAACCTCCTCTTCCAATCCAGCGTTGTGTCGAGTTATTATTTAGCCAATATATAACCTGAAGTGAATGTCCAACGGTTCCCCGTCATGATGATACCACGCTGACCTTCGCACATCAAGAGGCATATCTAATAATTACGGCAAGACCTTATCTCAGAAGTGACACTATTAAACGGATGTGGTATTACCACATCGGTTTAAGGTCCAATAACATGATCATGTACACTTGTGTCCATAAAAATGGAATACACTCACTGTTGGACTGATTAGGAAAGTCGTGTTATTCGCATTACAAATAATTTTCATACCATATTCTTATTTAACTATTTTCTTGTAATTTAATACAACAAACAATTTCACTTTATCGATGTTTTAAACCAACCGGTATTACAATACTAAAAAATCTGTAAAAGGCTTTACCCAGAACTTCCCTCGTCGAGATTGTGACAATAAATAATTTTAAAAATAAAATTAAGTTAGGAGTAAAAATATCTTCACGTTTCTTATATTTGCAAATAAACAACAACGTTACCGGCGGTCGCACTCGAACGGCAGGAGGACCGCGTGTGCTGCCCCAACGTTTTGTGGGACATTGTGAGGGACTGGGCAATTTCTACCTGCGCCACGGAGCACCAACCTTTGAAATTTCTGCGTCGCAGCTATATTTAGTAACGGGCTAATTTGTGCCTCCTTTTTGTATTCTAAAACATTTATTCTGTATCTATTGGCTCCCATTTTTGGTAAGAATAAAGCTTGTACTATGTACAAAGTATTACTTGTATCTATTACTAAGTTAAATAAAAAAAAAATTAGGTATATATACAGTGTGTCCCAGATCGAGTGGGATTGCATGGGTAACTTTCTTATCATTGAAGATGAAGATTTAATTAAATGGGGAATGTTTTGCAGTTTTATATGCTGATTTAAAATCGTTTTGAAAAAGTCGAACCAGTCAAAAGTTATTAAAAAAAAACTAAAAACTGTCATTTTCTTGTATGTCAAATATATTTGTAGGTATAAGAGATACAAAAAAAGATTTATATAAAAGTCACTGTTTTCGATGAAATCAAATTAAAATTGTTGTCGAACAAAAATTCAAGATGGCTGCTTTTGAGGTACTTGTATCAACTTCCTTAAGTTATATGGGCGCCATATTTGATTTTTAGGTTACTCTAAATAAACTCATGATTGAATAAAAAATACCAGTAAAATTAATTCGTTTTACATTTTAATCAAGTAGGATTACATCGATCCAAACAAAAACCAAACAACATTTATTTATAAAGAAAACATAATCCTGATAATCACATGAAATGATCAGAATGCTGGACATTATTATCTAAACATAGTTGACACCATTTGAAATTTATTTTAGAAAACCCTTGTATGTATATTTCCTATAATACTTAGTAACATGTTAATTCAGTATTAAGTACTTGAACCACAAAAAACATTGTGATATTACTTTTTAAATGTATAATCAAGTAGGTAAACAGCTATGATGAAAAACGATAAGAAATTTTGCGTAAAGTAACCCGTCGTGTCATCAAATGGTGTCAACTATGTTTAAATTACAATGCCCAGCATTCTGATCATTTCATGTGATTATCAGGATTATGTTTTGTTTTTAACTAAATTTGGTTTGTTTTTGTTTGGATCCATGTAAGCCTACTCGATTGAAATGCAAAAACCATTAATTTTACTGGAATTTTTTATTCAATCATACGTTATCTTACATCGTTGAAAAGAGAATAAAAAATTATATTCAATAACGTAAAAATCCAATATGGCGCCCACATAACTTAAGGAAGTTGTTACGAGTAACTCAAAAGCAGCCATCTTGAATTTTTGGTCGACACCAATTTTAAATTGGTCTCGTCGAAAACAGTGACTTTTATACAAAACTTTTTTTCGTATCTCTTAAACTTACAAAGATATTTGACATACAAGAAAATTACAGTTTTTGACTGATTTGACATTTTGAATTTTTTCAAGCAGAATTTAAACCAGCATATGAAACTGCAAAACATTGCCCATTTAACCAAATCTCCATCTTCAATGATATGAAAGTTACCCATGCAATCCCACTCGATCTTGTTCTACAATATACAATTTTTATACAGTTCGAAGCCCAAAATAATCTGCAAATAATTAAGAAGCCAAATTAATGCAAAACCTCCAAATATAATATAGGATGATATCACCGATTTAACTTAATTTTTAACAGAATTTAGGCAGCAGGAACTAAGTTTTATCTGTGATACCGATTGCGTAGTGTGCTATTTTACGCTGAATCGGTTACAACCTGTAAAACTGTACGTACAGTCGCGGAATTAAAAATCCGGACGAGTCTTACAGATGATTTTTGCAATTTTTGGGTAATGTAATTACTTGCATTTTTTGTTCGACTCTTAAATGAGGCATGCTGTCATATACGAGTAATTATTTTGATTTTCACTAATTTCACCACGTAACGTGATAAGTAAAGTAAAGTAAGATATACACTGAATCATTTTAAGTGTCCGGATTTTTAATTCCGCGACTGTACCTTAGTTATCCATAAAAATTGCATAAAGCTGTTTAAATTATGCACGACATGAAGTGAAACAATATTATACTGCCATTTATTTAATAAAAAAAAAATATGCGATACATTTATAATTACTACTGTAGCGTTAGCAATACCAGACTATGTTAAAACTATAGTAGAGTTTCTCATTTAAACAAAATTATTGGTCATTTTAATGATATTAAATAATTCTTATTTATTAGATATTACTTATTCCTCAAACAGTACCCATCTCTGTCCGGGGTTTGCGGTGTTATTCAAAAATCTAGTACGGGGTGTGTGCATCTGTGTTTCGTAAATTAATGTTTTGTCGTATACAAGATATTTGACGCCATTTTCACAAAATTATTATAATTGAATTTTTAGTAATCCTTTTCAAGAAGCGTACTAAAACTTAGCGTTACGGCAGTTTCTTAACATTTTTGCATTAGAAAAATATTACATCGTATGAAGATCCACATTTTTTATGAAAAGCCATAACTAAAACAATAGCCAATTTTATTCAAGGACATGCTGTAAGCAAATAAAATTCTTTAGGCGATAACATATTTATAAACCAATGGCTTAACTAATTAATAAATGAAAAATTTTCGCTATGCCACAATTTGCATATTATAAAAATAAATTCAGTTTTATGGATATTTAAAATTACATGTCTAAAATGTCGACTTCATTTAACTTTTAATATCGACCGCTAACACTTATAGTGAAATAATGCTGCGACTTAATCAAAAGAATGTTCACTGTAACTCTATTTTCCACATATTCAACAGTTATCGACGTAAATGAATTTCCATAATGCCTTTCTTGAGAGCAGCGTTTGTTGCACATGAGTAAAAGAGGAAGTGTTCTCTCCGCGACATTTACATTAAAATCGATATTTAGAATTCAGTCGCAAAGGTTAGTCCAATATGCAATCTTATTACTTTCCTTTGTCCTTTATCATGAAATTACTACGCTAAACCTACTAACATATATCTTTGTTTAACATAATACGTGAATAATATTATTATTCTAAACGTTTTCGAGTTATATTTGAAAGTAGCCAAAATACATGAGTAATATTTTGAATATAATATATTCTGTTTTCATAGACACGCACTTTCTTGTCCTATAAGATAAGAGACATCATATTTTTTGAAATACACTTTTATTGCTTATTAAAAATGCATTAAATTGAAACAAAATGCCACAGTTTTCATTAGATTACGTTTATCTAAGCAAAAAGTATAAATTTTATATATTCCGCAGTAGCTTGAAAATCAGAGGAGGGGCAGTTCTTTTATCTTATTGTTTTTGTAAAGTTTATTCCAAAATCTGAAATTTATTTTCCTGTACAGGGTGGCCAGATAAGAATGCAAAGTGCTGTATCTCGGAAACTATTCGTCGTAACGACTTTCGGTAAAAAAAATTATGACCAAAGTGGCCAAAAGAAGACCGTGGAAAATATTTTCAGATTTCCAAGACGGTCGCCATCTTAAACTTTTAAAGTAATTTTTCACTGAAATCCACCTAGTAAATGTTACAAAAAAATATATGGTTTCTAAAGCTAAGCTTTATTCGAGTAATTTTTGTTTAACACTTTTTGATGTATCTATTCAAATAAAGTGGTAGGGGGTAATTCATTTTTTTTTTAATAAACAGCTGTAACTCCTAAACCACTGAACGGATTTTAACAAACTTGGTCTTATTGGAAAAAGCATTTATTGTTCCATGAAACCCATCTTACCTGTGATATGTCTAATTCTTAGTGATGCCGCTAGAGCGCGTTTTTTGATATAATAACAGAAAATTGCAAAATTCTCTAAAAAATTAAATGCAATAATATGACTTTTTTTTCATAGGCTAGTAAAAACCATATCTCGATATCTTATTCGTAGCCTGAAATATCGAAGACAGAAAATTTAGTTATCATCTAATTTTAAAAAGTCATAAGCATCACGAACGTTAAGGAATTATCGATCTCAGACAATAATTGGAATCGTCGCATAGCTCCTCTTCCAAACAATTGTCTTCGATCTGTAAAATGCCTTTACCGTTCTGAATACTTAATATACTATTGTAAACTAAAGGTTAATCATACTCCGATATTTATACAGATAAAGTAACAAACATAATATTCAATGCAACAGAAAAAGTAGCGACAAGAGACAAACACACAAAAGACATTATTAACAAAACAACAAAATCCCTAATCGACAAAAAAGAAAATTTAAAATAAAAAATAATACCGATAAAATAGAATTAGCTAAAACTTAATAAAACCATCAAAAAATAACTTCGCAGATATAAGAGGAAATATGAACGATTAAGTACGATGCGACGATACAAATAAACAAGTGGACTATAAACAAACAAAATTGCGTCACCTACTCTTAATCCTTCCCAGGTACAGGTACATAGGCTCGGAGGTGAGTGGTTTCGTAACGCTGAAGGGAGGATTCGAACACCCAGTACAAGATACACACGTATTTTACGAAGAGAACAATGTATGTGCACAAAAATTGAATTAGCCGGCCACAACAAGCACGAGATGTTCGCACTTCGACGGGTAGAGACTAATTAGTTTTAGGAACGAAGGACATTTTTCGGGACTCGAGGGTTCTAAGATTTTAGGATTTCTAGGAAAGTGGAACACATGTTAGAATATCGGAGTGGCGCAACTAGTAGGATACAGTCCACTACAAAATAAATTTAAACTACAACGCGAATCTTAAACTTTAAATAATACACACTACACACAAACAAAAAATATTAATTAAAACTACAACTAACAAAATATAACACTCAAATAATACAAAATATAATTGAAAACAACAAAAGGCCAAAAGCTATAAAAAAATGAATTTAGAAAAAAAGGAAATACATAAAATTCGGAACAGGAACGGTGACATACTAACTAATAGAACGAAACATGAATGAAATAGTGTACTACTATACAAACCTGTATGAGTCAAAAGCTGAACCAAACGATCGTCAACGAAATGAAAGTGAGGGAGTCATAAGGAATGTAGGGTTCGACGAAATGCCTGCAATAAACATCAATGAACTTCACAATAGCCTAAAAAGTCAGAAAAAGAATAAATGTGCGGGACCAGATAATATATTAGTAGAGATGGTACAAGAAGTGGAGTTGAGCTAATAAGAGTATTGTATCGGATATATAACCAGTGTCAGCAACAAGGAGAGGTACCGAAAGAGTGCCAAACTGCAGAAGTCATTCTAATACACAAAAAAGGCGATAATACCAAATTGGAGAATTATAGGCCAATAAGCCTGCTGTCTCAATTGTATAAATTATTTACAAAAGTAATAGCCAACAGGATATCTAGAAAAGTCGAACTTTATCAACCTCGTGAACAAGCTTGCTTTAGATCAGGTCTTAACCACGTGTGATCATCTACAGACACTAAGAACAACAATTGAAAAGTGCAACAAATGTAATATGGAACTGTATATAGCCTTCATTGACTACGAAAAGGCGTTCGACTCGGTTGAAATCTGAGCAGTACTAAAGTCTCTTTCTAAGTGCAGAAGATCTCAAGAGAGCTCTGATGTTTCAAGTTAAACGGTGAATTCAAAAATATTTTTTATTTTAGAAAAAACCATTGGCGTACCATTTTTTTCACAAATATCAAAGTCACTGCCCGTACGCACGCCATTATTAAAGCTGAAAATTATTTTTGTATTGAAAAATATGCACCTTTATTAACTGTCGTTACGTACTATCACTGAAATATTTCGAAAATATTAATTAATTTCTATTTTTTTGCTAAAATGTTAACACCTCGTATTGTCTTAACGGAACATTTTTGGACCATAGTTTATAAAGTAAACTATCATTAATTTTTCATGTAGATTCACACCCTTAAATATTCGCATATCATTAAGGAACACATCACAAATGTACTTAAAGATATTTGAAGATTCACAACAAATACCAATTAAAAGGGGTGTAGGCCAGGGTGACACCTTATCACCTAAGTTTTTTATAACGGCTCTACAAAATGCTTTTAGCCAACTCGACTGGTCAAACAAAGGATTAATATTGATGGCCAAAATATCAATCACTTAAGGTTTGTAGATGAACTAAGCAACGTATCGGAGGAAATAGGACTTAAAATAAACATAACAAAAATAAAAACTATGACTAATACCAAAAACGACATTAATATCACATTGAATCAAAACAGCATAGAGCTCGTAGACAGTCACATATATCTCGGCCAAAAAATAACAACATCAAAAAACAATATAAATGTGGAAGTAACCAGAAGAATCATAAAAATATCGCACGATAAGCAACCTGGAATCTAACTTAAGACTGCCAATAGCTCCTCATCTATGAGGCGAACAGCAAATTGATATAAGACTCTATTGCTCCATCTTTGATGCAGAATCGGATGCTATGTCTATTATCCGCCATTTAGGATTCACCCTGTATACACAGACCAAGCCGTTAAAGACTGAGAAAATAAAATAAAAACACACTTGAAAACCAACAATATCGAAATCGACACTATCCTGTTTGTCGATGATTAAACAGTCTTTGAAACTACAGAAGACAATCTACAATAAGCGCCACATACTGCTATGTTAATATTTCTCACAGGAATCGAACGACTTAAAAGTTAATAGCTTATCAGCTAAGTAAAATTATAATATAAAGGGGAATCAAGAATGAAGCTTTTTCTTTAAAGGTCTCACAGTATTACATTGGCATCTTAACAGATAAAAGCAGCTGAAACAAACAATTATATTACCCATATGATCAAAATCGTTATTAATAATTAATGTATTACTTACAGAAAGTAGTATGACGATGAGATATCACAAGTTATTCGATTGGGAGCATTACAGTTCTAGTTCAACACAACGGAATTGTCCATTAAGATGTGTTATATTTTGAATAAAGCAATACCAAGGTTGCAAGGCAAGTTAAGACGCTCTGCGATTTTCCATTGTAGTTTGACAGAATTGGCTGCACTCTGAAACATTCATTTCAAGCATTATTATAGCAATTAATGCGTTTGTAAGTTCACTTACTCGAATTATAGCTGTAGCTAGATTTTAAATACGCTAGTGGGACTCCAGGAGTTGTTTTGCTTAAAATAACAGTTCTAACCTAAAATGTGAGATAGTTGACGTTTAACCTGACAATTAAAATGTTGATAGTACAGATCACACACTGCCTACATTTTATTGAAGATAACCGTTGGAAAAAGAGCGTGGGTAAAACTTCAACTCCAACAAAATCGATTTGTACACCGGTACTTTTGGCATAATTCTTTGCTTATTGTAATAGTAATTAGTACAAATCGTTGAACATTAATGTCGCAAGCTATGGAACGAATGCAAACACAATTTAACAAATGTAAAAGCAAACATTTAGCTGAGCGTTCACCAAGCTGTGCAGAGCATCGCCACTTTTGCAAACCCGCAAAAAGTAAAATCGAGATCGAGCAAAAAATAAATTTAGCTGCCGTACAGGTGCTGTCCCGCGTTCAGCGATTTTGTAAGCAGAGAAGGAGCATAAAAAATGTACCCGCATCGAGGAAAGTAGCAGTACAGGCGAAAGTCCATCACCCGAAAATCCGGTAGAACACCCCTAAGTTTACATGAGTGCGAATAATTATTACGTTCTGTACAGAATAAAACAAAAACATAAAAAGTTGAAGTCAAAACTACTATAGTTAGGCAATAAAGGCCTGATAGGTTTTAGTTTAAAAAATAAAAGATTGTCCTTTTAAGATAATTTATTTGCTTATATATTTGTAAGCCACAAGTATCTATGGTGACAGAAATATTTTATAGGAGTGATTAAAAAAGTAACTTGATTATAACTCAGAAAAGCGAATTGATTTCATTAAGCTTTAGTTGATTGAAATTTAATCATAACAATCAATTTGTGTCAGTTATAATTTAACGTTAATTTTTATTTGTCTATTTACACGAAATTAGTCCCATATTGTGTTGTTTTTCCTAAACTGAAATTAAAATTCTATTTATTTTGCCCTCAATTTGTGCGTTTAACTTTCTATCACAGAGGAAGAGTCAGGTTAACATTGTTAATTTTTGTTCTTGCTATTAAGATTGTGCTACAGGTAAGTGATTGAGCTTTTTATTTGATAAGAACCCTGAGATTAAACATTTATAGGGAAGATCAAGTTCTGCCAAAGAAATCACAGCAATATACAGGAGGGAAACCTAAAAAAATACAATTTTGTTTATTTCTGCTTTAATTGAGAAATAGATAAAAGTAATGATTTGCACATAGTTCGGAATTTATCCTTGACGAAGATGAAATCCATCAGATGCAGGATAAATGTTGTAAAGAGAGAAAAATGGGTAACAATAAGCCAGCTTGCTGTAAGTGTACCGTGATGAGACCAATCAGTTGCATCTTGTTCTTCCTATTAGTTAGAAATTCTGCTTGTCCAAGAGTGAAATTAATTGCATCTTCCACTTTCACTTCAACATGTGTAGTAGTGGATGATCTGCGCAAATTTTGTTCGTATTTTGTGCTGGGTTCTTTACCATAACCATCTGGCCTCCCCACTTCCCTGAACCCTTTATATAATACACTTGGAGCCATATCTCCATATCTCCGTAATCCTTTACTGGAGTGTAAAAATGCATAAGTTCATTTTTATTGTACCTAAACCAGACGCGCAAGGACGTGCAACTTTTTAAGAGGACAATACTAAACAGTTTGCCGCTGGGTATCACTTTTTTATGTTTGGGTTAAACCCTAGTTTTACTGTACTAGAGGGGGCTGGTTGCGCGCGATCTGCTGCAAAAAATTGAAATCGCTTTCACAGGCGCTGTAATGGCGTTGAGTTCGAATTCCACGGCTTGCAACGTTGGTTTTTATCTGAAAATTGATGTAATTTGCATAACCACGTGTTTATTTGTATTGCTCCAACTAAATCTCGAAGTTATACAATCTAGAAATGGCAATCACAAAAACCAAGGTAATGACTTCTAAATATGAAAAACCTATAAGATCCAAATTATAATAGTCAATGCAACTATCCAGCAAGTAAAGTGTTTCAATTATCTGGGCTTTAACGTTACATACACAGACAGTAAATAAATATACACTAAATTAAATAAATTCAGACAAATGTGCAAACCATAAAATATACAAAATTAAAAGTCTATAAGGTAATGGTTGTTTCAGCGTTAATGTAAGGTTCAGGAAATTGAACTCAATTCAAGCAAAACCACAGAGATGACGTTCCTACGCCTTTTTGGTTAAGGTTACTAGATTAATACACTAAGTGTAAAATACCGCCATTCCATTCCTCGCGTGAGAATGTGAAAAAAAGTGTGAGATGAAGATTAACAAATACAAATTTCCCAAGTGCAATAGGGAAGATACTATGTAGTTTTTGGGAATTTTCTTTTTGGTGTAGTGCTACTGCTGTAAAGTCAAATTAACGTTAGATTTTGTTTTTATCCCCAGTTAGATAAAATTGTGCGTCAAAGATAGATATAAAAAATCACTAATGCGGTACCTTACACTTTAGTAGTTTAGTGTGTTGATTTAGTGACTTTATTTTTGGTGGTAGAGACCCTTTATGCACCCACTGCATAAACTCTTGTTTCGTTGGAGGGTCCCAGCGATGTACCCAGATTTCATCGCCCGTTATAATTTCGAAAAGAAATCGCGGTCTTGTTTTAAAATTATCCTGTCAAATTTCTTGTCTGACAATTTTTTGTTCTGGTGTGAGGAGCTTGGGAATCCATCTTGCTGACACTTTCCTCATCTCTAAATCTTCATGTAAAATTTTCAAAACTGTTTTCTCTATACCCGAACTACCTTAGTGATAACCGAAACGCTTATTCTTCGATCGGTCAACACTAATCTTTCAATTTGCTTTATTGTTTCTTTTGTCCTTGCCTCAAAAAGTCTACCAGGTCTTGAATCATTTTCAAGAGATTCCCTATCGCAACGGAGCTGTTTTGATCAGAATTTTACTTGGTAATATGTTGGAGCATTCCCACCATACACAGCAACCATGCCTTCATGAATACTTTTTAGGTCATCTTCTTCTTTAGTAAAAAATTGTATAAGGCCCCTGTATTCCAAAACTACAAATATCTTTCAGTTTCAACACCGCTTGGTCAAAATACTTATAAAAGTTGACACTACTTGACGTTTAAAAATAGTAAATAGTAAAAATAGATTACATAAAAATCACCCCTCATATTAAATGCAGACCGAATGCTTACCCTGCTACCTTAATGCGCATTCGCTTCTTGCCATATGTAGCCTTATAGAGATAAGTGTTTTACTTATAAATTAGGAATGTTATATTATAGTCTGCTCAGTAAACATAAAAACACAAAGTGGCTATTGATTTCCAAAATTGTATGAGTGTATTTCCAAAATTCATCTTTTTCTAGGAATATACTTATATATCTACAAGAAGTTACTGAAACAAATAGGTTAAGGGTGTGACATTTACTTAGCATCTGTCATAATTATTACAAATGACTATTTTTAAGGATATTATACAAATACAATGTTGTACTATTGACGTAGCGTTTATTAATATGTAGTTTTATTGCATTTTATAAAAGTTCGGGCGAGAATTTTTAGGAAAATATGTACTCTGACACTGAAATACAGGAATATTAATTGTCATTTTCAAATTCAAATATGGCTTTATGCAGGCGTAGAAGCATTTGCAAAACAAAATACAGAATCCCCAGTACAAAAATTATATGCCAACTTAAAAAAAAATTAAAATGTTTTTGTGTTTACTGAATGGCCTATAGGTTAATAGTTTAGCATTTTATCTTTAGTTCCTAGTTTAGCGCTTAACACGCTCGATGTAAGAAATTGTCTTGTGGAGCCTGTGCTAAGACTCCAATATATTTATGCATTGTAAAATACGAATAATAGTATATTACATACCGAGGTGGAAAGTGTTTCATTCCTGTCGAGAGATTAAGTAGTTAACCGAGACGCGTAGCGTCGAGGTCAACTTTATCTCGAGACAGGAATAAAACTTTTCACCGTGGTATGTATACTATTTTATTCGCAACCACTTTATTCTAAACAATAATTGGAAAAATTATTATATTATGATACGACAGGTTGTAAAGCGCATGAATGGATGAACGAGATTCCCAGTGTCCCTACCTACACAGCGGTCGAGAATGTACTTCCGCACTCGAGTGCGGGAAGTGAGTGCGGGAAGTAGCTGGCGGAAATGTACCACTTCCCACACTCAAATGAGGTCAGTAATGTTAACATTACATATATGGTTGCGAATAAAATTGTTTTTCAGTGGCCTTTTAATTTAACTCGAGATCATTTAATCATGTATATCACACAATATGCACTTTGTGTATTAGTGGAAAATATTACCAATTTCAATAAATTGTTATGTCAATTCTTCAAATATACTTAAATCTTCATCACAGTTGCAGTACTATACAAATCTTCTGAAAAATGTTGTCATATACTGATCTTGCCGGGCTCCATAGCTCAATGGTTAAACATTCTGACTACTGATCTAAGGGGGGCGAGAGTTCGATATCCGATCCCGGTGAGGTTTTTAAAAAAATCTAAAATGCGGATTAAAATCTGTACGGAAGTGATGTAAAGTGGTGGGCCCCATGTTACTACGATGTGTAACATGTAAAAGATCTCTTGCTAGGATTAGAACTTTTTATTCTCGGAAAAATTCTAGTAGAACTAAGGTACCTGGTACTCTGCATGCCTAGACCTTGTCCACGAGGTTGGCAAAAAAGGCCTATGAAGGCCTACTTGCTTGACATCAGTCTCCCCACAAATACTACTACTACTACTACTACTACTATCATACTGATCTTTAAACGTTTGTATCAATTGAAATTTGGTTTTTTTGAAACCAAGCATTAATTACCTATCTATTATTGAAGTAAATTCCCTATGTCTAATTTTGCATAATTCAGCCATGTACAGTCTTACATTATTCGCATTAATCAATTTACCCATGATAGTAACAATTATCGGTTTTGAATTTACAATGAAATAATTCAGTTTCAATTAGTTTCTATAGTCAATGTTTTATTATTTTGTTTACAAACACCATGGTAACGTTACGTAAATTTCCTATGTCTAATTTTACATAATTCAAAGTCTTACATTATTCTCACTGTATATAGGTGCTTAATAAAGGCAATTTTAAAATTTATAAGTTGTTTTAGCAACTATCGAACATTATAGAAACAATTTATATCATAATATATTTTGTCGACTACCATTTCTGAAAGTAGGCTACTATTTTACACTTTCCATATATCAAAAGCATGTTTTTATTGCATACTATGCAATCAAAATATTATTGCACACCTCTGTCACTTTATTGCACACTTCTGTCAAGCTGTTTATTAAATATGATAAGTTTTCAATTTAAAGCAATGAATGCATACCTAACATGATTTTTAATCAATTTTCAATTTGAAATTACGTTGACGTTTTTAAATTTCTTTTGGCATAAATATGTAGTAGTGGAAAAAATTATGTATACAACTCGTATCTAAAGCTTCTTTTTGCACTTGTGCGATTTAAAAAATTTGCCTTTGGCTCATTCTTTACATTTTCTCACGTGTGCAAAATAACTATTTTAAATGCGAAAATACTTTTCAGGAAATTTGGACTCGAGGACTAGAGTTAATCTTCGAGTTCGAGTTAATGTAACTCTCGTCACGAATTTCAAGTAGTACGAGTAGTACTCTTGCTTCGGTTTTATTTCGTAGCATCACTGCAATGCTATAATCAAGCTTGTCTTATCTTCTCGACCAAATAATAAAAAAAGAAATCAAGAATTTGCCATGTATGATGAAGCGGATAACTTGTTTTTTGCAGATTATATCCGATCCAAACGATTTATTTATTTTTAGTACACTATTTGCGTTTTTTAGTTCCATTAGCGTGAGTGGGTTGGGAAAAGGTCAATTTTTTTTGTATTTTTGCTAAGATATTGATTCATGTGTTTCATTTACGTAAATTATTCATCGAACATAAGTTTATGAATAACTTAAATAGTTTTTGTAGGTACTCTTATTTATAAATGTCTGTTGTTTAACCTCTAAAAGAACTTGTTTTAAAGCTATGCATTTCATTCACTATCTAACCACTTTTTAGAAGCACTTTTAATATTTTTTCTACTATAATTTCATTAAAGCAGCACTATTTTTGTGATTTTTACCCGGTGTTTTGCAGTTCTGTATACCGGATGTCCACTTTCAAACTGGAACATAGGGATTTAGCATTGTATTTAACAGTTTCATGAATTCCTGCTCGCCAATTCAACCTACAGAAAATGTTTTGGTATCAATTGAAAGAGAAAATGATTGCGCATCTAATGGTATCAAAAATTTAACTATTTTTATCAATTTTTATTGAACTATATTAATCAAAAGTTTTCATATTTTTTTTAAATATGAGTTGCCTTGACTTGAAAACAGTTGACAGCTATACTCAAATTAATTTGTTATTTGATGACATTCAGAGTTAGTTCAGTAGTTTTTACTTTATCAAATCAAGGATTACTCGAACGAAGAGGAAGTTTTTATAAAAATAATTTTATTAGCATATTGCTATACATAAACAATTGCACAATTAATAAACAATAATTTTTATGGTTAAAAGATACCTACTACAGTGAGATTAGTTTGCGGAGCGTGAAAGACTTGTTTTCAGCTATAATTTACCAAGGGCAGTGATAATCACCCGCAATAATTTTGACAAATAACAACCCGAAAGTGTGTTGCCTCGGGTTATTTCTTAAAGGTAACGCACTTGAAGGATATTATTTGTCAAAATTATAAGGATTTATCACTGGCCGCAGTAAATTCGGGAAGATAAGTTCTTAAATAAATAATTTTTCTGACAAATTAATTTGACACTTCATTATAATAATATGTTGGTTTTGACACAGACTGACGCAAAACCTAACCTGCTAATCTCGAATTGGACATAGATTTACAGTGCCACCAACTTGTCATAGGATACTACTGAATTCTAATTAGGTAGTTTCCATGGTGATTGGGAATCACCCTAGGGTCGTTTTCACTTCAAGTGTGATCTCATTTGTCAAACTGACTCACGCGATTAAAAATAGTCAAATGGATGGGTCTGCAATATATGTAAGAACTTATCAGTAAAATTCTATTACAGTTCAACACCGTCTGCATCTATATACAGAGATATGTCGGGAAATTCAATGAAACTGCTAATATTTCAGCAAAATCAGAATATAGAGGTGGCTATAACAAGTATTCAAATAGCCCCTCATTCTGATGTAAAGAATATCCGAGTCTGTTATAAAAAGAATTTCCAACATTGGTTAACTGCCTTTCGTTTATTAGCCCACACTCTGCAACGATTGCTTCCCTCAAAGAATTAATATTTGAGTGGCGCGCTTTATAAATTTTAATTTAAGGTGACCTCAGAAAAATGTCGCAAGGTGCTAAATCAAAAAATCTAGCTGGTCAGTTTATGGTACCAGCTCTGCCAATCCAATGATTTGAATGTATCGTGTGTTAAAAAAAAACTCATTCGTAGCATGCCATGATCAAATTGAAGTTTGCCGTAACTTGAGATATACCCATTGATGCAAATGAACCACCAATTCAGAGAAAACTAAATTACATCTTGAATTTGAATTATTTTCCTAAAAATATAGAAAACACTTAACAAAAACAATTTTTATGGGCCGTTATGATTATTACTAAAGCTGATAATGATATGCACTCAAATGTACGAAAATATGCCCATATGTATGCATAAATTCTGTTGAGTATATGCACCCAAAGTTACAATATATGCACAATATATACTCAATTTAAAAAAAAATAAGTAGAAGAATTCTAAATAATTTAAAAATTTAAATTATTTTGTATGAGTATATTCATTTCTTTAATTTATATTCAAAGACGTCATTCATTTTAACGTTTGACTATATAAACATGGACTGCCAACTTCACGTTGCAAGCCAACACAAAAATGAGATTTCCGCTAACCCGGCCAGACTATTATTCATCCAACACTCAAAGTTCGACTCTTGAAATGGATTCTATGTTGGCTGATTCCGTATACATTGATTCTATGGGAAAAGTGGGGGTTTCTGGCAGGCTATGCTTATTTAGTCAAAGATTTTAACTGAGACTTCCTCTTTCCTCTGCTTATTTCGATACACGCACTGCACTCCAGCGGCAGAAAGTGAAAAATTCTATTAATAAATTTAATGAAATAGTAAATTTTACAAAAAAATCTCAAAAAGTGCATACAAATGATTGCTAAATATAACCAAATATGCAAAATCCAAAACGTGTGCCCAAAAACGTATAAATATGCAAAATATGCAAAATGAAACTTTGCTTAAATGGTTTGTTTTTATATAATTAGTATACATATGCAAAAAGTTTCCCCGGCATATCAATTATACAAAATATGCATTTGCCATACAATATCAGCTTTAATTATTACACTCATTGTTGCTGTGTACATGTTATCTTATTTTCCTTTTTGCTTGATACAATTAAACTTAATGCAGTGTAAACTTTTACCTGTCACAGTGACAGATGTGTTCATAAACAAATTGCAATCTGACATTCACCTACAGACTTAAGTTAAGACATGACTAGATTTTCTATCTTTCTTTCCAAGGCCTACCCTAAATGAGTTTTTTTACGGCAAAACCAAAATGCGCGGGACAGCCGTCTTGTTGAAACCAAATCTGGGTATCTCTTGCAACTTCCTCCAATGCAGGACCTACCTTATTAATCAAAAGTTCTAAATAGGTGTTCGAATTTAATTTTCCAATAATTTCAAATCGTCCGATAAATTTGTTATTATAAATCCCAGCCCAAATACTAATTTTTGAGAGTAGTGGGTTCTTGTACACAGATTAATTATTCGGTTTTTTTGAGTCCAATATCTAGTATTTTGCACATTGGATTCGTTGTTTAAAGTAAAAGTACATTCATCCGTGAAACATATTGTGAGATGGTTTTAAGCCTACAACTTGGTTGTGTTTATAGTGCAAAATATTTAACCATATCAGTAAAGCACAGAGTTAAGATATTTTATGAAACTGCAAATTAAATCAATAATAATAGTCTTAAATGCATTGGCAATGAGATGCGAGCAGTAGTAATTAACAGGATAAAGGTACGCATAAGCAAAGCATATTTCAGAGGGTTGGAATTTGAAGTTTAATAAAGTAATATGATTAAATCAGATAGCTTTGTGCATATTTAAAGCCAGACCAAACAAAATTTAATTGACATAAAAATTTTGGTATGTGCAGACTAAATGAGCGAAAGTATTAATAAAAGCAAAGATCAATAAATGGCAAGCAATATGAAAGGTAAATGAGATTGGAATAGAAGAAAATAGAAAATTGCAAAAAGCAATCCCGAAATTAGGCAACAGAATCGAAGCAAAGCGAGCAACATGTGTAAATCGGAAACTCAATCTCCAGTGTATTAATAATACAAAGTGAAAAGCAGAGCAGTGATTTTAAAAATATTTGTGTGTGTGACAGAAGGAAGAAAGATTTATGTAATTAAATTTTACTCTATTTGTGTATTTTGCTTTCAAAACTAATTTCTAATTAACAAAAAACATCGCGGTAACATAGCAACGTGATGCCTTTTTGTTGTTAGGAGAGAACAATTGAATTAAATTATTTGAAAGCTTGTCGAATTTGTGCTCCATTTTTAATTGATGTTTTTAAATAATAAACAAGCATTTTACCATATAAAAAGTGTACGGTTTTATTTATTAAATGTTCAGGCAGATGTACGACTGTTTGTGGCGAGTTCCACAAGATAAAAGTAAAAATTTTCGAATCCGACTTCGAGAGTGTGAACAGCAGCCGATCAGCTGAAATTTCCGAGGGTTGTTTCCAGCACAATTAAGCAGCCAAAGTCAGAGGTCTGTACTGCAATAGGTCGGCGGGGTATGCAAGAGCAGCTAGAGCAAGATCTGCACCCAGGGGAGCGGCTCCAGCGGAGGAATCCGGCAGCGTCAACTGGTGCCAACATCGAAACAACATCGACGAAAACTTTCCAGATAGGATACTGCTATTTATTGAGTGTCAGGTTCCCATGAAGCTGCGCTACTCCAAGATTAGGGCTTGTAGGATGTACTCAACGTGTTTCCAAGCGTCCGGCTACGTCCCATTTTTCATAAATTAGCATAGCATCATCAGAATCTGCGTATTTGCAAGAATTTCAAAGCCACCAGAAACAGTTTAAAGTTGGCGTGGGTCTACGTCATCCTAGAATAACGAAGGCGAGGGTTTTTGTTGCCAAGCAGAATAATCAAATTATTTACCTGACGATTCCTTGTAAACTTCACGTTTTTTTATAAATATTCAAAATCGCTGTTGCACTGGCGAGGATTTTGTGTCATTTGACAGATCGTAAATTTTATTTACCAGAACCGCGTATATGAGCTACTCAAGGACGAATAATCTAAAATGTACTACTAATTTGTAAATATAGCCTATTTCAGAACTCAACCTGAGATAAGCAGTTTCGTGTTTGCCGAGAGCTAGCTTAAATAATATTGCAGTTAAATAAAATATTAAGAAAGGGGCATTTAACCATTTTATTTGTGCAATTAATTAATACATTTCATTTTGACCAGCCTTAAATTACTGACAGGCAAAGTGAGCACAGTAAAATTTAAACTGAGAATTGTGTGTGTGGATTTGCCCTAATTAAATTTTTAATTTTAAACAAACAACAGTCAATGATTTCATAACAATTGATGACCAAAACGACGATCTTGATTGACACGTTCTTGCATTTCTTCACAAAATACATTTCTACTTTCTTTGTCTGGTTCAAATATTTCCTTATGATATTGCGGTTTGTATGGATGATTTTTGTGCTTTTTTAATGTCTTAGATCCCGCCGACTTTGACACATTTAATTCACGACCAATTTGTCTTGTGCTGTATGTTGTGTCAATATTGATCAAAACACCTTCCCTGCCATCCGCACCAACATTCCTGCGATTACTTTTATTAAAATTCCATAATTGAAATTTGTATGAAAACCAAAATTAAATAATGAACACTAACTACCTCTAACTTCTGATTCTACTGAAATATTAGCAGTTTCTTAAAATGTCCAGACATATCTGTGTATTGTAGATGCAGACGGTATGTTTTTACGATAAAAACTCTCTCTTCGTTCGAGTAATAGTTGATTTTATAAAGTAAAAACTACTGAACGAACTCTGAATGTCATCAAATAACAGATTAATTTGAGTAGGTATAGCTATCAACTGTTTTCAAGTCACTGCAAGTCATAGTAAAAAAATTTTTTTTGACACCATTAGATGAGCAATAATTTTCTCTTTTCATTGCTAGCAAAACATTTTCTGTAGGTTGAATTGGCGAGCAGGAATCCATAAAATTGTTAAAAATAATGTTAAATCCCTATGTTCCAGTTTGAAAGTGGACACTAGTTATAAATCGGATTCATACAATATCTTTCTCAAATTTTTCGATTTTTTTCCATTATCTGCAAATATAGAGCAGTTATAAAGTTGATGTTATTTTGTTTTAAAAATATACTAATTAAATTCTTACATTTTACTGGACATGTAAATAATGTATCAGCAAATAATGAATAATCAAGACAGTCACAGATATCACTAATTACAGTTGTGTCTTCACATTACCAATTAACGTATTTATTTATGTAGACTGGAAATAGCCCAGGAACTTAATAATTGCGTCTCCGCGTATTGTGCCTTCACCATATTGACGAATCCTAATAAACGCGAGGTAATGACATCGTACGTGTACACCATCAGTTAAATTATAGATAGATTTGACAGAATTCAAGTGTAGGTATACATCTGTTCGTAAGATCACGTAATGTAACGTTCTTTTCGCCGTTTAGTTTAATTCCATAAACTATAATTACTAATCAATTAGATTCATTTTAACATGTTAATTTTGGATGAATTTACAAATCAATCGCAAGCTGCAACAATTTTTGAATAAAATATTGGTTTACACATTAACTAATTATGTTATTCGAAGGAAGAAGTGGATATATTTATATTAGTAAAGAATTGCTTCGTGGCAAGTAAATTGCTTTTTCAGTAGAATTTAAATAAAATAAGAAAGCGAAATATATTTGAGTTTTAAACATTGTAGAGGTAAACATTTATCGCATATAAAATTAGCACACAAATCAAAGAATATAAACGTACTAAAGTGATACCTATGGGAGTAGAAAGTGATTAAGTGCACGCAATGCATATTTGCTTCATGTTCAAACAATATGTTCGAAAGCAAAAATAATTGAAGCAAAGGTAAATGCAAAACAAACGCTTATAATATACAATTTTGTAATTTCCTTGTTTTAGGTTTAAACGTGCAGAGAGTCAAATGATTATTTGTAATTATAGTAAGAATTAAATAAATGCATTCTTTTTAATAAAATATCTTTATCAGTAGCAGTTAAAATAATTTAACAAGACGCAATATTTGGTTTACCCTTGTTTTTCATTAAATATGGATATACCAAGAAAACGTTCGGATATATTTAACGAAGTCTGTTTTGACCCGGGCTATGTGCCTATATCTACAGAAAGGTAGAAACCAATCTACCACTAAATGTAAATGTCTAGTTCCCAAGCCTCTTGGTGAGAGTTTTATGTAAATACTCACCAAGTACTCGACTAAAACCCAAGTAATTAGCTTGGCTGCCTTAGGATTTAAAATTACTTTTATTTTGTAATCCTGTTTTAGCTTTGCACCTGATTTTATATTGAAATTTTGATATCCATTAAATATTTACAATGTGATACCCTGAAGAATAAACTGCATATTGACAGCTTTAATAAATAATTTCAAGCATTGAAATATTGACTTTTATTTGTTGATTCAAGTTTCAGAGGTCTAGGTTGCACCTCAGGTGGACATTCTGCCATAAATTGATTTCTTGTTTTCCATGTTTTTTCAACATACCACCTGTTGCTGTTAAGTTTGCATTTGCTCTGAAAAGTTTGGTTTGAAGGACTATACTGATCAAACTTTTCATATCATTTGCTGGGGTAACTTTATCAATTTCAAAGTCTGTCCTTTGAAATATAATTTGAACAAAATTATTTTCATCTAGTATGGCTATGGAATAGTTTCTAATTTATGAATGCAACTATAATTCACTTAAAAATCAAATGTCAAGTTTGACATTTAAATGTAAATGTAGCTGCATTCATAAATTGGGAACGATTCCATAGCCATACTAGATGAAAATAATTTTGTATTATACTTTACTTCTTATTTTTACAAATCGAGGAACTTTAAAAATAAGTTTAATCTCATAGAATATTCAGCACATGATTATAAAATTACGATGTTTAATGTAGTAAAACCAAAATACAGTAGTTAGTAATGATTTTATAAAATGTTGCACAAAACCGTACTTTTATATTAAGAGGTATAAATTATGCAACTAAACTCACGTAGTACCAGCGAAAAATGAATCAGGATGCGCATTACTTCCAAAGGCTAAAAGTTGTTTGAGTCTTAATAAATTGCAGTTCACATTTATGTTGACTAAGGCCTGCATATTAAAAAATCAGAAGGCAATCAATTTGTTCTGAATGCCTTTTATATGGAGCTGTGCGAGCTAGTAATCTGTATTTTTGATCGATTAATGTTGGCTTTATTGTGCACCGGAATATAAAGTACACAAGGACTTCGACATTAATCAATAGTGTTACAACGTCACCATAAATGGAGACGCTTCAACATATCTGATTGGAAATTACGAGAAAAATTGTAATTGAATTTCAAAATGACAAAAGGCTGTTGTCAACTTGTGGCTAGAATTTCCTTTAATGGTACATGTTATCTACTACAATTTATCAGCTTTTGTACGCCGCCGCTAACAGTGATTTTACTTCCACGTTCTTCTCGTGTAATAACTATTTATCTATTCAATAATCCCGATTTTGTGCGGTTTACTTCCACTGATTTCATCCATAGAATCAGCTTCATCGCCTCAGAACTGCAAAAACATCCCCTAAATTTTTCTAGCTCTTTCGGACTCTACTTATTTCTCCCAGTCTCGTCATTTGTTTCGCCCAAATTAGAGATTGCCGGGTTTGCGAGCTACCAGCAGCATATTTATTCAATACTAACTTTATTTTACCCAAACGGGTGTTTTTCGCTTCAGTAAAGAACACTACGATAAAATATATGTTCACAATATCCGCCCAAGTAACGAATTTGTCAAGTCTTTTAATTTCACCCTTGCATGCTTTACAGCTGTTCGACGTTTCCGAGAATAAATTTCGCAGAAAAACAAGTCAACTTTCTCGTGCAGTTCCCAAACAAAATATTTTCTTGTACTTAGTTGGGCGTTTTGGTTCGGCTTCAGTATTTATTTTAGGCCAATCGACTATATTTCGCATTCGAAAGTAAAATTGCGTATTGGTTCACCGATGATATGATCTCGGAGAACCCATAAATTAAACTTTTGTAGGTAAAATTTTTCTTAATAACTTTTTACTTCCCTCGTCTGAAAGACGAAGGAAGTATTGTAATCACGAAAAAATCACCTTCCGAGATTTCTTCAGATCTTCACGTTTCAAGGTCCCATAAAAGAGGTTTTCTTAATTCCGTCTGTCTGTCTGTCTGTTTGTTGGCAGTATAGCTCAAAAACTATTTGTCGGAGGAAGACGATATTTTGCATACATTATATATCTACCTCGCATGAAACCGATACAATTTCATACAAATATATAGGGTAAGCACTTTAAAATAATAATATTTTGTTTATTTTTGGGTTAATTTTGAAATAGAAGGAAGTAATAACTTTCACATAGGTCAGGCTGTATATTTGCCGAAAATAAGACTCAACCGATACAGGATAATGTCGCAAAAGAGTACAAACGTTTCAACACTAAGCCCGTTCTGTTCAAGAGGGGCGCGCGCCGCACTTGTTTCTATAAGGCTTGATAGCACAGTTGCAGTTACATCCGCTGCGGAGATGCGGTTACAATCGCTAAGCAGGTGCGGCGGATTCAAACCCCAGCGGGATACATTTTTTAAAATTTTGCAAATTGATCTAATTCGGGTGAAGAAAGTTCTGGGTAAAGCCTTTTACATATTTTTTTAAATTGGCAGTGAAGAACGTTGAAATCGGGAGTGAAGTGATCCATTGTAGATGGGCGATAGATAAACGTCAACCGACGACAACATAACCTACAAAAGTTAGTTAAAATGCTGTAATTTCAAGATTTCTCGATTTAAAAAATGTTTATGTACTTCTCGGCACTGAAGTTCCTTTTTATCCCTTATGTGGCTTATTTGTATTGGCTATACGAGTATCGGCCATCCAAATCTATATTTGTGATGAAAAGTTAATCTCCATGCCTTGGTTAGAAATTATTATTATATTAAAGTTGTCAAGTTTTTACTACAATTTTCCACGAATTTACAAAATACCAAAGATGATTAGTACAATCTGAAAATGTATCTACTCAATAGAAATATAAACTTCCTTAATCCTCAAAATAAAAATGTTAAATATTTTACGTAATTTTAAAGTAGCTACCCTAACAAAGCAAATATTTTGAAATTCGCAAAGCTACGTGTAATTTAAATTTGCTTTAGTATTAAATTGTAACTCCGTTGCCTGTTTTTTCTTAAAAACGCAGTATTTAAAAAACTGATTTTTAAATGAAAAAAACAACGCAAAGTAATAGTTAGATTAAGTTCCAAGCGTCTATGTAAAAACAACACAAAAAACTTTAAATCATTGTCAGTTATTAACAAAGCTTGAAATATGGCACAGCAAGTTAATGTTACTAATTCGTTCGGCAGAATTTATCGTTCTAATAGTCATTATAATTACTACACAGAGAAAGCCACTAATACGCAAGCATTACCGCACTAGTACGCAAATACTCCAGAGTTTAATGCCGAGCCCAGCAAGTTTCTCAGAGAGATTTGCAATGGTACTACAAACTTTATTTATGCAGGTATTATAGAATTCTAGTAGTCACGATGCGCTTTGCTAAAAGAGCATCATTAGTTCCACATTTCTTATGAATTCATTAATATTTATTATTCAAATGCTACTCCTGTCGTGAAATGAGAATCTATACTACGTTTAATCAACAGATAGACAAGAAGCCCTCCCACAAATGAGCGCTAAATTTGAATAGAGAAATGCTATTGGTAAGCCGGTTGTACGCAGCTCAATTAAGTTGAAATTAAACAAGTTTTGAATTTTGAGTATTTAATTTGTGAAGTGCAAAACAGGTTTCTGCAACCTACGCTCCTCCCCAGTAATTTAAATTTTCTATATGTTAAACAAAGTATAGTTAAATTACTAGACCCCATGAATCTATAAAACTTTGCTTTTCAGGCTACATATAGTATGAGCAAAAAGTAACTCCATCAAAGATATTTTTGAAATTTTGAAGTCATTTGTATTATAACACCAGAAAATTATATTTAATTCTTTTTGATTCTTGTCAATGAAGTCATTGACGTTTAAATTAAAAATTCAGGAAACTTACTAAATTTAATAAACAGAAAATACAATTTTAACGGAGAGCATTTAAAACAAAATTAATAAAACAATATTAGCATAACGAGTGTGTTAATGGACACACTACTAAATGAAAGTTTAGGTTCTTGTTAAGCGAACATAACCTCACTTCAGTCTGTAAACAAATTAAAAGTTTGTAAATGTTACAAAATTTTACAGTTTATATACATACACAAAAGGAGCTGAAAATGCCTTCTTGCAAGCATAGTCTGTCGTTTAATATTTTCGAAGACACTTTGCAACAATTCTGGTGTTATTGCATTACGTTATTGCTTTTAGTTCTAAAATCGTATGAACAGGTGTTCTAAATACTGAATTTTTTAGAAGTGGAAATAAAAAGAAATCCAAAATTGTGAGATCACAGGAACTGGGCGGCCAAAGATCTTTTGAACTTAACCGGTCATCAAAGAACTGCTGTAGACGTAGTTCCAGCTACATGAGGTCTTGCGTTATCTTGTTGGAAGTATCCTTGTCGAATGTCATCGTCATGGAGCTGATTTACAAATTCTTCAAGAATGTTATTTTGATATCTTTCGGCATTTATTGTCTTCAAAGAATATTGGTCCGATAATTCACCGACCCGAGCACGCTACCCAAACGCTTATTTTAAGGTAATGCAAAGAAGCTTCACGAAAGATGTGTGGATTATCAGCGCCCCATAAGCGCATTACGTATGAATTAATGTAGCGATTTAAGTAATACCACGACTCATCAGAAATAAAGTAAATCCAATACGTCATTACTTAAATGTTGCAAAAACCAGTTACAGTATAAAATTCTGTAATTTATTCTGGAGATAAGAGCTCTTGATACATTTGTAGTCTGTATGGATGCATCCTTCCGAAATTTTTTGAGATCTTCACCTTTCAGAGTGCCTAGATGACGAAAAACAGGTTTTCTCAATTCCGTCTGTCTGTTGGCAGTATAGCTCAAAAAGTATTTGTCGGAGGAAAACGATATTTTGCATACATATTATACAGGGTGTTTCATTAATAATTGGAAATATTTTAACCGTAGAATCCTGGGCTCAAAATATTAATATTTAACCCAAATCACTTAGATAAAATGTGGCTCCTTACTGAGATATAGGGTGTTTTATTTAAACATTTTAAAATGTTTTTCCCCATTACTTTAAAACTATTTGACGTATCCGTATCATATTTGGCAGGAAGTGTAGACACTGTAAACCATGCTAAATTATGTTAAATGAAAGTTTCTGGCTAGTACCAGAGGCGTACGACAGGGGCAAGTGAGTGGTTGACCCTTCCCAAATTCTACGCCACTGGCAGAATTGCCATTTTAGCACAATTTTTCGATTCTCCAATACTTTCTATGTAAATAACATACTCTTCCTTCGTCACGATAACGTCATTATTTTTCGAGATATTTGAAGTTAAACATAAAGCTGAACAGTTATTTTGATTTTAATGTGTATTAATTATGTCGGTGTTTTTGTCATAAAATTGCATTTATTACGCAAATAAAACTTTAATCCGTATTAACAAAAACCATAATGTTATTTATTGAAATTTATTGAAACGAATACATAGATACATACCAGATTTTTATGTTGAATGCATCTATGTATTAGTTTCAAGAAATTTCAATAAACATTATGTTTTTTTGTTAATACGGATTAAAGTTTTATTTGGGTAATAAATGCAATCTTATGACCAAAAGCACCGACATAATTAATACATATTAAAATCAAAATAACTGTTCAGCTTTATGTTTAACTTCAAATATCTCGAAAAATAGTGACGTTATCGTGACGAAGAAAGAGTATGTTATTTACATAAAAAGTATTGGAGAATCTAGAAATTGTGCTAAAATGACAATTCTGCCAGTGGCGTAGAATTTGGGAAGGGTCAACCGCTCACTTGCCCCTGTGGTACGCCTCTGGTACTAGCCAGAAACGTTTATTTAACATAATTTCGCATGGTTTACAGTGTCTACACTTCCTGCAGAATATGATAGGGATACGTCAAATAGTTTTAAAGTAATGGGGAAAAATCATTTAAAAATTTTTAAATAAAACACCCTATATCTCAGTAAGGAGCCACATTTTATCTAAGTGATTTGGGTTAAATATTAATATTTTGAGCCCAGGATTCTACAGTAAAAATATTTCCAATTATTAATGAAACACCCTGTATATCTACCCCGCATGAAACCGGTACAATTTCATATAAATATATACAGGGTGAGCACCTTAAAAAATATAATTTTATTTATTTTTGGGTTAATTTTAAAATAAAATGAGGTAATAACTTTCACATAGGTCAGGCTTTATATTTCGCTAAAATAAGACTCAACCGATACAGGATAATGTCACACAAGAGTAAAAATGTTTCACCTACAACAGTTCTATTCAAGACAGCTGCGCGCTGGACTTATCTTGAAGAGACGCGGTAGCGCAGTTGGAATTTCCTTGTAGTTATATCTGTTGCGGAGATGCGGCGGGTTGTAAAACCCCAGCGAGATACATTTTTTTTTATTTGAAAATGTATTTATTTTTCATTCAACTTAGTAATAGATACCAGTAATAATTTGTACATAGTGCAGGCTTTTGTTCTTACCAACAATGGGAGCCAATAGATACAGAATACATTTTTTACAATATAAACACGAATCACAAATTAGCGCGTACTAAATATAGCAGCGATGGAGAAACTCCAGAGGTCGGTCCTCCGTGGCTCAGGTAGAATTTGAGCGCTCTTTTACGGTATCGCACTGAACACACGCGGTCTGCCTGCCGTTCGAATTCGACCACCGGTAATTTTTTTTTATTTGAAAATTGATTTAACTCATTAGAAACGTGAAGATACTTTTACTCCTAACTTAATTCGATTTTTAAAATTATTTAGTGTCACAATGTCGACGAGGGAAGTTCTGCGTAAAGCCTTTTATAGATTTTTTCAGAATTGTACAGCAAGTACCATAACTGAAATTCACTTCTTTAGCAAGTCTTCGGATTGATGTGAAGAGTTCGTTTTGCATTCGATTTTGAACATTTGCAATTTGTTCCGCAGTTCTCAAGTGTGGTCTACCAGTTCTTGCTCTGTCTACTACACTATCAGTTTCCCTGAAAGCAGCTACAGTACGTCGTAATTGATAAAAAAAGTTCGTTGCTAATATTTCAACGTCAGGAAATCTTTCTCTAAATTCATTTAAACAAGCCTGTGCAGAAGACTGCCAATTACCACTGTCCAACCATTGTCCATTTCGAAAATATGCTTCTATTATAAATATTTTATGTTCTGGTAAAATTTTGTAAAATAAATTATTCAGAAATTATTACATTATAATAACAAATGTCAAATGACAGGTATCTTTGATGGAGTTATTTTTTACTTCCCTCGTCTGAAAAACGAAGGAAATATTGTAATCACGAAAAATTCACAGATTTCGCAATCCTTGCAACCATCGGAGGGTGTGGAAAACAAACACGATATATAATGAACATGATTTATTATAACGTTCAAAAATGCAAATACACATGTTTGTCACATATAAAACTCAAATCAATTAAAATTTATATATAAATGTTGGTTACTTGGCCTAACTAATACACTAAAGTAATGCTTAATGAACAAGTTACAGCATTATACGATTATACCAAAAAAAAAAATACAAATTAGCACTGAAAAGCACCCAAAATGTCAACGTTAAAAATCTTATACATAACATAAACACATAAAAAGTAATTCAGAAAACCCAATAAAAAAATTTTAAAAACGAACCCAACAAAGGAACTGAATGCAATGAACAATGCGAATGTACATAATTAGGATAGTTATTTACCAATTGTTCGTATTTAAAATTTGTCCCTGGTATGTATCGCGAAGCACTCGTAAGTACATTGGATGGTCCCAGCGACTGCGTTATCATACAGTTACAGAGATAACACGTTCTATAATGCCACATTTAGAAGGCTCTAAAAAGCAGAAAACAATACGATGTTTGATTTTAAAAAATAAATTGAAAAAAGAATTAGAGCAATAAATGGATTATATTAATAAACTAATTTGTTTGGCAAAAAGTATCGACAAAAACAAAAACATTTTCGAAATTTTTCAGTTATTTCTTCAGATTTTCACGTTTCAAGGATGACGAAAAAGAGGTTTTCTTAATTCAGTCTGTCTGTGTGTCTGTCTATTGGCAGTATAGCTCAAAAACTATTTGTCGGAGTATGACGATATTTTTCATACATATTATATATCTACCTCGCATGAAACCGGTACAATTTCATACAAATATATACAGGGAGAGCACCTTAAAAAAATAAAATTTTATTTATTTTTGGGTTAATTTTGAAATAAAAGGAAGTAATCACTTTCACATAGGTCAGGATTTATATTTGCCGAAAATAAGACCCAACCGATTCAGGATAATGTCATAAAAGAGTAAACATGTTTCAAAAATAACAGCATTCTGTTCAAGACAGGTGCGCGCTCGAAGAGGCTCCGTAGCGTAGTTGGAATTTCGCTGCGGTTATATGCGCTGCGGAGATGCGCTTACGATCGCTCTGCAGATGCGGCAGGTTCAAACCCCAGCGGGATACATTTTTTTTAAATGTATTTAATTTATTAGAAACGTGAAGATATTTTTACTTCTAACTTAATTTGATTTTTTACATTATTTAGTGTCACAATGTCGTCGAGGGAAGTTCTGGGTAAAACCTTTTACAGATTTTTGCTCATATTATAGTATATTTAATTATAGTTTTGCACAGCAATACGATATAAAGTTACTAAATATGACACAATTCACTTTAATTGCAAAAAAGCAATAATGCAATAATGCTACATCGTTGCTCTTTAACCAAGTAAGGGAGAGATTACTATACTATCAATAAGCATAGGAATGTAAGGTTATGTTAAACTAATGCGGTAGAAATACAAAACTAAGTAATAGAAAAGGAAATGCGAACGCTAACGTCGACTTCTAGTTACAATTAAAAAAATCTAAAGGAGTTTACACGGAAACTCCCTCTCGCGAATAACATGGGATTCGAACTTGCGCTCCCAGACGCTCACCCAAGGGGAATTCGGTTACTAATTTCTAATCCGCCGCTTAAACCTCTATTTTTGCGTTAAAGCAAGAAGAGTCAAATTTTATTTTTAAGGTGCTCATCCTGTATATATTTGACCGAAAGTACATTCGGTTTTGAGCCACGTAGACATTTAATCCCAGTGCAAAATATTATATTCTTCCAACAAACTACTTTTGAGCTATACCGCCAAAAGATAGACGGGTAGACAGTCAGATAGACAGACAAACGGACAGATGAACAGACAGACGGACAACCTGTAGTTAGACAGGCGGAATTGAAAGAATTTGTTTTTTTTTTCGTCATATAGGGACCCTGTAACGTGAAGATCTGAGGAAATATCTGAAGGTGTTCATTTTCACGATTACAATACAATTCAAGCTGCTCATACAACAACTGAGCGTAATTCCGTAAAGACTATAAAAAACAAATTGTCGAATATCAAGTTCACACAAATAAATTAGAAAGGCTTTTGAAAAACTGAAGATAGAATACAGAAACAAAATTACAGAAATACTAAGTAGGCCAATGCAAAATGACTGTTTTAAGAAAATCATAACTTTTATGTTGTTTACCATTTTGTTTAGTTTTTTATGCTATAGAGCATTTTATGGAAATTTTATGGTGGCTACTTACAAAGTGCAGCAACGTGTCAAAATAATTGATTTTTTATTCTTCTTCACGACATCTTGTTTCTTCTCAACGAAAGTATCGTAACATTGATAATCAGAAACTTTTCGATTTGAGGAGTGGGGCTCAGTGGCAGATCATCCAAGAACAAATGCTGACAGTTATGTGCGCTGTAGATGCTGTTGGGCAGAATGTGAACGGAGATGCATCTCTTTCCGCTCGTCGACATTCACCCAACTGAGCATCTCTTGTAGCAGTATGGAGCCACTGTCTGCACAGGCAGAGCGACAATGAAGCTTCTTCGTGAACATTTTGGTGAATAACCCATTTCATGAAATATTGACTTTGCTTTGGGCCTCCCCGTGCTTATCTGACGACTCCTGAATTCATCTTGTAGGACTACTTGGAGGGGTTAGTTTATGTTCAACAACTTAAGCCGAAATAAGAAATTTGGGGCCATAAACCTCTCCTTTAGTAATGGAAAATGCTTTAAAAAAATCAACAATTTGTCAGCAAGAGAAGATGAGGCATTTGAGAAAATTAATATTGCATACATAGTTCTAAGCAATTTCCGTAAATTATACTTTCTAAAAAAATTAGGTAAACTTAATAATTGCAAAAGTCATTCTCATTTTACATCGTCTTCGTTGGACCACCCTGTACCAAAGCAAGAAATAGGAGGTTTAAAAAACCAATGGCAAAAATTTAGAAGAAACTGAAAAAGTATTAACTATGATTATTTCCTGAATAAATATTGGGACAATTACATTATTTATTGCTATTTACATTAGTAAAATTAATAAAGAAATTGCAATTCTGAAATACATTTCCATTCTTTGCATCTGCACCCGAAACTACATTAGATATTGCATTTGACAGTGTTTCTGAAATCATACATTCTTTCGTAGACGTTGAGGATACTGGCAGCTCAGAGTCTGATTGAACATCACTTCTAATTTTTTCGATTATTTTTCCATGGTGTTCTGGGTCCATCTGAAGGTATGGTTTGATGGAGTTTGATGTGGAGTGGCCGGTTATTTTTATTAACTGTTGTTCATCAATTCTACTTTTTGCAAGTTTACTTATAGCTGTACTGCGGTTGGAATGATTAGTGATTTTGACTTTTTTTATATCCAAACCAGCTTTTTTAGCAGCATCTTGTGTCCAACTAGAAATTTGATTTCGTCCCATTGGACTATTTTTATACCACACGCCAGTTCTAGTCCAATCTAAATTGATGTTTTAAAAAATCCTGTTGGTTTTGATGCGTTCCGTTCTTTTTGCCATGAGTAGGTAAAACAGTCTCACTGGGCACAAGTTGGAATTTTTCAAATTTGGTACAAGCCACTTGCTTTCGGTCTTAGAACCTCCTTGGGCGGTCGTCGAAAAAATGGTATTATATTCGATTCTTCCTGAATGAACATTTTAATTAGAAGATAAAAAGTAAATTAATAATTATTTTACCTGTTTTAACCCCTGCATTATTTATTTTTTCTTTGAAGTATCCTATAAGGCAATTTACAGCTTCCCCTCCTCTCCACGCGAGCTCTACGGAAGCAATATGGTAAAACTGAAGCCCGAAAGGAGTTGTCTCATGCCATAAATTTACAATTGCTTGATGTTCAGCATCTGTTAGTGCCGTGGAACTGACTTTTCTTTTACTGCCGTCAACTTGTAGTTATTTACGCTTAGTATTACGTGCATCTCTAGATTTTTTAAATATAATATCTTAAGAGGATCAATTACCTTCTTGTAATTTGTGTAGTATAATTCTAGTATGGTCTTGGCAGTCGTTTTTATGACTCCTTCTTTATAATTTTCCCCATTCTGTTTTCGCATATTGTATGCCCAATCTGTTAAAATTGCTGCTAGTTCTTCTTTGGTGTTGTTTCTGCCAGTTCATATTTCCTTATTTTGCAGAACTCCATAAATTGGAACCATATAGATGATTTTGTTTTTCTAGTATTCTCAGGAACACTTTTATTTACGGCTAATTCAATATTTTCGAAGGAATTTTCCCCGACATCGTAAAGAGAAAAAACCTTTTTTAAAAATTGTTTGTTTGTATTCACAAAGCAACCACAAATAGAGCGATTTCTTCCATAGTAAGCTTGTATAAAAGTTTCAGCGCCCTACAACGGGTGGGCCTAGAGAAATAGGCGCTTTCCTTTCATCCATGGGAGCAGCTCGGAGCGGCTCCAAACTCTCGCGCACCTCGTTCCTTTCACAAGGGCGTTTAACCTCGGAGTCGCTCTGGGCTTATTTCCCCTTTCCTCTCAAGGACCAGCTCGGTGGTCGGGGCGCGAAGCCACAGCCAGCCAGCATGGCATACTTTTAATTTTTAAAAGGCGCGAAGGCGAAATCATTTGAGGTTAGGTGCAACTTCTCCCTGGTTTTAGGTGCTATGCTAAATTTTTTGAAGAAAAAATGTCATCATTGAAATAAAGCCTCATCTTTGCGCATGAACAGAACTTTTAGCTATAGGAATGTTAATTTTTTTGTAATTGTTAGGATTTTGAATTTGTTAAATTTTATATAACTAAGTTATTAATTAAACATTTTATTAAACGCTTGCCATTCCTACATCTAAATTTGTTTCATTTTCTAAAGCAGTTGCTATTAGGAAAACAAAGACTGATAGAAGAAGACAATTCACTTGTGATATTGTAGTAAAATAGTGGGTGCATAGATTTAATTTTTCAGTATACTATAAGTTCTTAAAGTGTTGGAATATTTTTGGTTATAATAAAAAATGAAAATGAATTTCAGCGAGTTTTTGTTACTGTTCAGCACCAAACAAAAATTTCTCAAAATAACGTTTTAAGGTTATGTGACTGTTTAAAACTTTTGGCGCGCGCTAGATGTGCGCTATGCCGCTAAATCGTGTTCCATTCACGAGCAGCACCGAGCGACTCGGGCTTCTAGCCGTCGGGGTTTGATGCACGCGAAAGGAAAGCAGCTAATAAACCGTTGGTATAGAATGAAAACAGTATGGGTAAAAGTGAGGACAGTCATGGTTGCTCGAAGAGCCGCACTTCCCGGCCGATCAGATGGCGCCACTTGTAGAGTTTGCCTTGCAGTGGTCTATATTATTTGCCGGACATCGCTCTCCTGTCAGTCGTTATTCTTACCCCTAGAGAAATAAGACTTGGTTTATTATTTCTGCAGGTTCTTAACCAATATAAAATGGTTAAAATTAACTGCTGCGTGCCAAACTGCATCCCTGAGAGGAACCACGGTCGACATCAATTTATACATCATGAAAAAAACCCTGAATTATACTCCAAGTGGTTGCATGCAATTGGTAACAGAAAGCTTTTTACCCTCAATAAAAACTATGTTTACGATAACTTTCGGGTATGCGACAAACATTTTGTCAAAGAAGATTTTGGCCCAAATAATGTTGTAAAAAGAACAGCGTTACCAAAACTATTTTTGCCAGGTAGGTAGGTGTATACATAACGCATGTAGGTAGTTTTTTGGGGTAGTTGCAGAGCAACAAAGTTCATCCCTGATAGACGTGGCACAACATATTGCTGCAGATTTTTCAACCAGTATGCCAGGTGAGTTACAAGGTTATTTTTTTTAGTAGCTGAATGTGGCATGCTATTTTTTCCTAGCAGTTATGCCCCAGATCGAACGAGAATATTCACATAGCATCCCGCAGGGTGAAATTCTTGAGCCCCAGCTAGGGGCGAGGCCTACGGCAGTACTTCGATTAGAGCATCCTGGGGAAACCATGGAGTTTGCTTGTATTACACCAGGTGCAGTATTGAACACTGAGGCAGAGAGTATAACACCTCGTCCTCAAACACCAATATTACAAACAGGTAAATTTGCAACAGTTCGAGACAAAATACAGCTTGCCTCAAAATGTTGGGAAACTCTTGACCTTAGTTTACCTACGCCAAAATATGCTGCTTTAAGGCAGCTTATCTAGTACGAGGATGTGCTGAAAAGTTCCAGGCTTTAAATAGAAAGAAACGTGCTAGCGAAATATGAAACATTTTATTCAACGTACTCCCCCCTCAAGCTAACACATTTAGCACAACGCTTCTCCAGTTTTCTTAACCCCTCCAAATAGAAGTGGGACGGTTGTCCCTCCAAAAACGCCTCCGTAGTTGCGATGACTTCCTTATTGGAGCCAAACTTGGTACTCTTCAGATGTTTCTTTAGCTGTGGGAAGAGGTTGTAGTCCTAAGGAGCTAGATCTGGAGAATAGAGCGAGTGGTTCAACAATTCTAAGCCAATTTGGTTGATTTTCATCAGGGTGTGGTGAGCGGTATGGGCAAATGCATTGTGTACCAAATTAAGTAATTATTTTTGTAGTTGTTAAGTGATGGAGATTTTTTTGTTGGACAATAAATCAACTATTATATTATGTCGTTTTTTTCTTTTGTTGACTGTTAGCCCAAGAATAACGTCGAGTAATTATACCTTGGTCACAAATTGTAAATATCAGTACCCAAGGAAGTGAAAACCAAAGCTGCCATGTGAAAACGATCTTGATAAACCAGCATGGACCAATACGATGATTTATGGATTTCTATGATTATCACTGATTGTCTCATGCTAAGTTATCAAATATCAAATTTCAATATACAGTATAGTAAAATATTACCAGAAATGTATTTTCAATTTCCCGCCAAAATGAACTTCCCGGCCACTAGAGGCGCTGACATTCAGTTCTCTTTCTGTCTTAGGGACATTTCATTCTATACCAACGGTTTATTATTTCTCTAGGCGGGTGGGCCAGAAACTATTCCAGCAAGGCGGCAAAATTTAAATACGCCATTACTACGATATTTGGATTAATCAAGGATATGCCGTCAACACCAATACAAATTTTGCATATACATAATTTGCCTTCATCAGAATCTCGATTTTAAAGTTTTGAACCGCATAAATCGGAATATGGTTCTGAAGTTTACAATAATTATGGAAAATTCAAACAACATATTTGCGAATAACAAATATATTTTAAGTAATTCAAATAGCAATATTGTTTAATAAGTATTGTCAATCTTACAATAGTCGTGCTCAATTGTAACAATATACTTTGGTTCAAAATGCTTTTCACGCATTTTAAATGATTTGTCGGTGTCAGTTTGACGTATGAGTTTACTATTTACGCACTTTTAAAAAAGCGGACAGGTGACACCAGCGCCTCCTGACGGGTGGGCCAATCTCTAACAATGATTTGATTTGACAGATGCATTCAGAAAACGTTTCTATTAGTAGGTTTTTTATGGGAAATTGTGTCTCCTACACTGAATCGGCACAATTTGAAACAATACTTCTTCACATACCGACCCATCATTAATTATAGTTTGGTTCCCAACCTTGCCGAGTGGCAACACTAGCACCCTCCGACGGGTGGGCCAGTCCCTAACAATTATTTGACAGGTGCATTTAAGAAACTCCTCTATTAGTGGTTGCTTTGTGTTTGTATTCATGTTTTGTACCTAGGCAACGAGAAAGGTTCACTTGTCGAAGCACCTTTGATGATGATATTAAAATTATTCACAAGCGATTAAATTTTGACACATATTTAACCGCGGTTAAATTTGGACGTTTGAATCTTTGTCATTGTTAATCTGACAGAAACCATAGTGATTACGAATTATTATGGATATGAAGGAAATAATCATGCTGAATTTCCCGCGTGCATGTAAACTAGCCTGATTTTCTGTCAGAATGTTTTGCTCTGAAGAAATTTAATATATCTCGTAAATTTTCAGCCCCCAAAATCCCTCGTGCTATGCACTGGGTATTCTTGTTGAGCGGTAAATCTACTTGAGAAATTTCTTAGAAAACCTTCTGACAGAAAATGTCAAAATTTAATCGGCTAGTTTAATGCACTTGGAATATTACTATTTATTAAATAAACAAGGATTTATATCCGAAATTCCTACTTTCTTTACTAGATGGTAATCGTTACTGTAAAGTATATATTCTATCACATTGTTTAAGAATATAAAACACATCTTTATGCATATCCTTTAATAGTATATTACGTAACAAAAGTTGTAAAGAGCATATTACGTACAAGTGGATGAATTACATACGAGCGACGAAGGAGTGAGTAATGTAAATCCACGCGTACGTAATCTTACAACTCGAGTAATGTACTATACTTTTTCTACGAGCATACATCTTATAATTCACAATTTACTAGAATAGTCTTAAAACGAGTACAATTTTTAAATTAACAAAAACGTGTAGTGGTGCACCTGATTTCACTAACACTTGACGTTTGAGTCGTTTGACCACCGTTTGACAAATTGACAGATAACAACTAACATTTTTGTAGACAATAAAATAAAATTCAACGATTTTATTGTTAATTGTGTGTTGATCCAGAATAAAATTAATAAATAAAATTAGTTGAAGACATTCTTTTCTTTTAGTTAATTAGCATTTATTGTAGGTACCCCTCAAACAAATTTGAGCGCAATAATATTTGAAGTATGAACAAATATTATAATGTAGGTACCTACCTAATAATTTACGAAGATATGAAACTCGAATGCAGGAAAATTACCAGCGTTTAATTTGAGCATTACCTCCAAAGTGGATTAGTTTTTCTGTACTGTTAACATTAAAATAAATAATACGTAGCATGTTTTGGTCTATATTTTATTAACAGTTTAATACAACACATTATTTTTCAGTATAGTAATTATAATGGATTGTGAAATTATGAAACTTTTTTAATATTGATGGTCTAGACCAGTGGTTCCCAAACTTATTTGGCCTACCGCCCCCTTTTCAGAAAAATAAATTACTCAACGCCCCCTGGAAATCTATATTCTTTAAGCGAACAAACAGAAAGATGTTGTAGTACTGATAATTAAGAGTATTTCTAGTCAGGAAATTATTTTGAAAGAATACATTAATTAGCAACTAGCAGTCCAGTGAGACAAATGTCTCATTTAAAAAAACAAAAAAGACCATTTTTCAAATAGAACGCGTATTAAATAAAAACTGTACCCAGACCTGGAAGGTGTCAAAGTGGTTGCCTAACCGATCGACGTTTTAAGGCGCAGAGGGTCGCAGCTCCGTTTGGCTGCTGATACAGTTTTTATTTAATACGCGTTCTATTTGAAAAGCGGCCTTTTTTGTGATTTCTCGAAAACCGGAAGTGTCACGTGACTGAAATTCTGTTCCTGACCTGACATGACCATTCCAAACATATAACTTTCATAACTTTTTTTCTATCTCATACGGTTTGGCTGCTGAAACAGCGTCCCGGACAGACAAAACGGCGTCCCAGACAGACAAAACTGCGTCCCAAACAGACACGTCTATTAGATAAAGGATTATAAATTCGAAGCAGGGATTTATACATTAAAAGTACAACATAAACATTTGACAATTGTTTAATGAATGATACATTAGATACAACTACTGTTAAATTGTGAATAATTTATTAAAATGTGCGAGCATATAAGTTGATTTAGTTGGGATAGTTGTTTGGTAACATCAGAACTTAGATTTTAATTTGCATTAGCTGACAATCGGAATAACTAAAGTAAAAGCCAAACTCAAATGATTATTTGAAAAAGTCAATTATGAAATGTTATAATAAAATATATCATATAGAAATTTGGTATAAATTATTATTGCTAGCGAAAATGATATTTTTAAAATAGCCGATTTTTTTCGAATTTCTAACCTGTGTTTTGAGTAAAAGCAAATTTGAATACGTAATAAAAGCCTTTATCTACTTTGCGTTCGTACTGAGGCTATTACGCGTTTGCGTATCGTAATAGACACAAAGCGATGCTATAATAAAAATACTAAACATTTTCATTTTTTGCTTAAAAAAGTGGCAAAGTAGATAAAATACTGTATGATACCTCGTTTATAAGGCATTTTGTAGCACTTACTCCTTTAGGGCACTCCTCGCTTCGCTCGTCGTACCATAAATCCGTGCGTGCTTCATAACATGTCGAGTGCAATTACACTTTTAGCACGAGTTTGCCTATAATATTTTTTCTACGACCTTAAATTTTCTGTTTCTAATCCATAAATATCGATTTAACAAAGGTTTGCACTTATGGCAGTTATAATTTATGTCATAATAAAGAGATGGCCTTGACGCTCAGGTGAATGTTTGTGGAGCCAGTACTGTCAAAGTCAGTTATCAAAGGTAATTAAAATAGTACACATCTGACTTTATTCATTACATAACGCTTTAATTATTTAAAAAAAACACTTTACCTCTAACCTCTAACTCAAAAAGTAACTAGAATAACTTTACAACCTCACTTCCATTGTAGTTTTATAACCTCACTTCACTTTATAACACATGTGCTAAAAAGTAAACAGCTGATCTCATTTTAAACACGCTAAATTATAAAACGTCACTTTTAGTGAAAAAATCTAGCGCTAAAAGGCCTACTTTTAGTGATGGTCGTAGAAAAACGAATTTTAATAATGGTAAATAGTCTTTAGGGAATAAATAAATCTGTAACTTGTATTTTGTGTGTTTATTTGTAAAATAATGTTACACACTATTACACAACAGATGAAATCTTCGTATCTTCTCTTCCTTCTGTAAGCTTTCACCGCTCCCTTATTTAATTCACCGCCACCCAAATGCACCCGAAGCTACTATCGCCCCCTTGGATCGTTTCACCGACCCCCAAGGGGCGGTATCGTTCACTTTGGGAATCACTGGTCTAGACGAAGCATTGTGTGATAGGACAGTTGTAGATGTTGTTGGTTTGTTTTCCTCGACTGTATACTCCAAATTTGCTCCAGAGAAGTAGAAGTTGAACTTACTACCTCCATTATTTTATCTGCAGTTTCAGTTTGGTTGAAAAGAGAATTATCTACGTAACCTTCTGCTACCGTCGAAGATCGCCAACCTCCATGACGCTTTAGGGCTAGTAAATCTCCACCAGTATTTACGAGAAGGGTGGCCGATGTTCCTCGAAAACAATGGCTTGTATACGCAGAAGGATTTTCTAGCTTTAGATACTGTGCAATTTGCTTTGGGACACTGCCAATCTTATTTATTTCCACAACTTGCTTCGTGCACCTGCCTTTCTGGTAATTCATAAAGAATTGTGTGATGCTTGTGTCCTTAAGTTCAAGGCGAATGTCTAAGTATCTTTTACAGACATTGTAGAAGGCCCCAGATATAACAAATGATCCTTCAATTTTTGTCTTGCTGATGGGAATATTTACAAGAAATTTGTTTCCTAAATCTTCGACATCTGTAATTTTCAAATTCTTTAACTTCTGTTTCCGACAGGCTCCGCTTATTCCGATAATTAGAACAGTCTGCAATAAATACTAATTAATCTAAAAGATATTTTTTTTATTTATTTATTACTTTTGTGAGCAGAAAATTGAGATCGGGAGCGTCTTTCATAAATGTATTAACTTGAGCAGCCGTTAAAGTCTTGGATTTTTTGCTTCTAAAGCCATCGGATTGTCTTTTCAAAAAAGATCTTAATTTGGAATAGTTTGGAATATTGAGGTTATGTTTTACTGTTAAAATACTTCGCAGCATCGAATATATGGCCCAAAGAGACGAAGGTTTGAATACTGAATACTGCTTTTTAAGCGCCACTCCATGAATTTGCGATAAACATCTTCGTACCGCGCTTTGGACTTCTCCGGAAGCAGACTGGCTGTGGTGTGTTCTGCTAGTTGCCTGATTTCTGGGGGCGTCCCTGCAATTTCTTTATCGGGGTCACTTTCACTCATTTTAATAATAAGCGAGGTATGAATGGTCCTCGACACCGAAAGATAAAAGAGGCTATAGATTATGAATGAATGAATGAATGAATAATTAAGTTTAATAGTAGCTATTTAAGTAACTAGGAATGTAAGGACCTATTAACATTTGAGGTAGGCAAGTACAAGCCAAGGAGCAGCCGCGGCTTGTTGCCTGCCGAAAATGTTAATAGGCGATACATTCCGAGTTATCTTATTATATTTTTCCCGCTGCTTCTCGAAATTTTCCTAGATTTTAGAAAAAATAGTTTGGTTTGTCACCTGTCACCAGGATGAATTTTCATGAGTCGTGTTACCTGTGAGTGTCACATGTCACATAAACACTTGCAATTATAAACAAAACGTTTAAGTCTGCATCTTGCGTTATTAATTTTATTATCCTAGGAACTTAATAATAGTATTAAGTTCCGTTGTCAAGAGAAAGCAGCAAACAAATATAATCACCGACTTACACGTTTTGTTACTAAGGCTGTATCACTGACTTACATGATCAGCAGCGGGAAAAACAAAATACCGCCTTATGAATTCAACAACGTCAAATGTCAAATTAATTTTACTCTTGGTCTCAGGTTACGTGATAATTCAAAACTTTTTCATAATTCGTACTAGTGCTAGTTCCTTTTTTCATTACGTGCATGTGTTCATAATGCCATAGTTACTGATCAAACAAGCGGTTGCGTTCTTGGCTTCTTACTATTATGAGAGTAGGAAAAAGATGTTACATAGAGCAACATTTGCCACACTTGGGTGAGGAAAGTGGAAATTTGCCTCCATAAATAGAAAATGAGTAGGTACTCTTATGAATAAAGGATTTCAGGTTAAACCATCTTGCAATTTTAGATTCTCTAAGTCTTGGGCAGGTGCTTGGAATAAAATAAAATCTATTTTTAACATTGAAAATGTTTAACGAAATGGAGATGTGACGCTAGTACGGTGCTCTTTTAGCGATTTGTGTGACGCTTGGAAAATGCAGTTTTTAAGAATTTGTGCGAGCTGTACATATTGCAGATGAATTTTGTGGGTATCATTTTGAAGCCCTCGTCAAGGGCGAACTTTCTGGAGAAGTTGCGAAACACATTACCGGCGGTCGAATTCGAAAGGCAGGCGGTTGAGAATGTGATTTCAACGTGTAATGGAATATTGTAAGCACGTCGTTCGTTCCCTGCATGCGCCACGGAGCACTCCTCGCGTCTGTGCGTTGTGGCTGCCTTAAATGGAACGCATTTTTCGTCGACTCCCTTTTCTGCTTTACAGCATTTACGCTCTCTGTTAGGCCCATTTACGTCAAGAGTAACGGATAAGTTATGAAAAATTTGTGCTTTTCTCTATTTCTCAGTTAAAGTAAAAGTAAAAAAAAAATTAAGGTGCTCACCTTGTATATATTTGTCTGAAATTGTCTGGGTTTCATGCCAGTGTATAATCTTTATACAAAATATCGTCTTTAATATTTTTTGAATTACGCCGCCAACAGACAGACAGACAGGCAGACAAACAGACAGAAGGAATTGAAAAAAAACCTGTTAGAGTACATATATGACCGAATACTGACAACTACATTGAAACTTGGAAGTAAATATTTCCAAAACTAGAGTAATTTGCCATTGAATTTTAGGACGAAACCCAAATAGAGATAGATACAATACCACAAAAAGAACTGATCATACTGGGAGATCTGAACGCCAGAGTGGGCAATGATCCAATACAAGACGTGAAATAAATTATTAATGAGAAAACATCACGCACGAGGAGAAATGCTGGACGAGCGACTACGAACTGCGTATCAATATTATCTTCTTCCCCCATAAGCTACAGTGCAAGTTTACCTTCACTGATAATAGGGAAAAATACGATAAGGTCTTATTAAGTTACATGTTAAGCAAATGGCAATAGAGCATTCTTGGAGCAATATAAGTATAATAATTTATGATTTCCTATGACTAGTCGAATAACGGCTACTTTCTGGACGACTAAAGAAATATTTGATGCGGGCGTTTCTAGATGAGATGAGCATGTGATGCGTCTTGTGTAGTGTAGGCTGTGCAGAATGTAGTATTATAGCTTGCTAATAATGATTGTGTAAGAAGCGAAAAATATGTCTGCGGTAAGTACAGATTAAAGAGTAACAAACAAATAGCTTCATTATACAATATTGGTTCATGATAATTATTTATTAATTTCAATTTGCTTGATTAAAACGATGTACTTCCACATGACTATATGAATACAACTAAATACAAAAATACAACAATTTCTAGTGGAAGTAATTTATGTTGCGCAATTACAATTACTAAATAATTGATAATTGAATTACTATTTCATTTGAGTAATTAAAAATCTGGTAGTTTAATTCCTTCATTCGGCGGTAATTGGTAATTAATTACTTTTTTTAAATAATTTGACCAGCTCTGTCATCAGGAGATCATTAAATCGATCACATACTAAGAACCTCTGATCATGAACTAATATAAAAGAATAAACCTGCTTCCAACTTGCCTAAAATTAACAACAAAAGAAATAGCGAAAAGACTGAATAACATACTACATTGGAAAGATGAACAGCAAGGCGTTCGCAGTGAACGATGTCATATTATAATAAAACAAATAACCGCTATAAGTCAATAAACTCGCACTCGCATATCTCTGTTTCGTGGAATTACAGAAAGCCTTTGGTCGGGTGCACCTACAAGATATCAATTAAATTCTGAATCAAAAGTATATAGCAAATGCATGAATTCATATGATCAAAGACATACATGAATAACACTATGAACATTAATTGCTATGGTGAATTGTCGAACACAATAACTGTACAAAAAGGAATTAGACAAAGATACTCACTGGGTGACTGACTATTCTACTATTTAATTTAATAATTAACGAAATAATCAAGAGCAAGTCGACAATAAAGGGATACAAGATGAGATGACGCCACATTAGGATGATTTGCAATGTTGATGATATATCAATTGCGACTAATGAAGACGATTTGCAATGAATACTACACTAATTGTACAATAACTGTAAAAACTACAACATGTGTAGTATGTCTATAAAAAAATTAAATCGATGACCGTAACAACAACTAGGATGTATTTATGAGACCTGAGTTAATATATGCGACAGAAACAATGGCGCAAACAATACACAAAAAGTAAATAGGAACAACAGAAATGAATACACTACTTAAAATATTCCAGATAACAAGGCTGTATAGTGAGGCACACACAAACATAACACAAATATGTTAAATAAAATATATAAATGGCTGTGGCTCTAAGTCCACTGGGATTTGAACTCCACGCTCCCAAACGCATGTTTCTAGAGCTATTTATAGTGCACCGCTCGGTTTGCCGATTGCAGCCACCTGGGCCACATAGCCACGCACGTGCTCGAATTATGCGCGTTTCTGCTGCATTATAAAGACCCCATGCTATTCTGTCTATTTGTCTGCAATGTGCACATTATTACTTTTATCTATTTCTCAGTTAAAGCAAAAATAAACACAATTTAATTTTTTTTAAGGTGCTCACCCTGTATATATTTATCAGAAATGTTCTCGGTTTCATGCCAGGTAGGTATATAATCTGCATGCAAAATATCGCCTTCCTCCAACAAATAGTTTTTGAGTTATATCGCCAACAGACAGACAGACAGACAAACAGACGGACAGAGGACAGACAGACAGACGGAATTGAGAAAACATATTTTTCGTCATCTCGAGACTGTGAAATGTAAAGAACTGAAGAAATCTCTGAAAGCGATTTTTTTCGTGATTATAATACTCCCTTCGTCTTTTAGACGAGAGAAATAAAAAAAAGCATCGACCTCAGATGAGCGGAATACGTAAAACTGAGACTTTTTTAAATCAACTGCATTTATCAACGTAATGTAAGATATTCAATCAATTTGTCTTCCCAACGCTTTTAGCTTTTAGATGACACGGAGGCTTGTTTCCTTGCCGAGACTATTATAAAAATGATTAAAAAATGGTGTTGGCAACGGGAAGATACATACTTCATACACGTTTCGTTAATAAAAATTATCACATTCTACTCTATTAATTTTGTTTTCTTGCTTAATTAAATCAAATTGACCTTTTCGCTTTAGAAAATATAATTTGATTCGATTTTTATTGTTTCGATTTTGTTACTAAATTATTTTTTTTTTACCAAGCCTAGGTAAGAAAACCAATATCGGATGTAAAATACTCTACATTTATATTAACGCTATGCACCCTTATTGCTTTCACCAGAATAATGTAGAGCCGTAATATCGTGGGAATGTATCGCCGCTTCCTCTGAAATGTAAGATAACTAAAAAGTCTGTTAGTATAGAATCGGAAACGTAACTTGTGCTCAAAGGTTTTTTCAATAATCATCGTTTTTAGATAAATTTCATATGTTGCGACACCTTTTGTAAAATTTATAAATTGATTCAAGAATTGACTACATTTTTAAATACACTGCTCGCAACGTATATATCTCTATATATTTTACATTTGTTGCGACACCTACAGTTTCTTACATTTATACGAAATATAATAAAATATCTAAGAAACAAGAACTGACAAGTGCCTAAATTGCGTAGAGATTGTTCGGGGTTCTTACTAAATATTAATACTAAGAATAAATCATGAGGTCCAACGGCGCTTCAACATTTATAGTTATTTGCGCAGGGATTCGAGAATTCTGTAGGAAGCCCAGCAGGACTTAAAAGCAGTAGTCTATACCCTTACTTTAAAGCTTCAATATATAAAGAAATGAGCGTAACCGGAAAGCTTTCTGAAAATTATAAATTTAGCTTTAGGGCACTGTTCCCAAAGCCCCAATCCAGAGGCAAATGGGTTATGGAATGTCGATGATTTATTTATTTATTTAACATCCCAAACAGGCGATTTGGTCTTTTTACATGGGATGTACATAAGTATACATTTTTTTGTGTAAAAACACTCATAGGATTTAAAAAACAAGGTAACTGAGATAAATAAATGAAAAAAAGAGTATTCTGTTTGTTGATAATGTTGTTTAAATTTTTTCAGAAATATATTGTGCGGCATAGTTGAATCAAGAAGAAAATATATTATTTAGTAATTTTAACGTACTTGTACCTGATGTCAATGCGAAATAAACTTCGAGACCGCATTGGTCTAGAAGGTTTTTTTTTCTACTCACTGTATAGAAAGTCGGCTTTTGCGCCCTAGTTTTAGGAAACAAAACTGTCAATTTCCAACCAGCGGGAGCCCATATTTTTTTGCTCCCGCATTTGTGTTTATGCCACCATGGATATCACACCAAAGCTTTACAACGTTATGTTGATTTAGAAATTAGACAAAATGTCAATACAGAAATCTGGAGTCTCTATAATGATTTCCTAAAGCAAAATTTTTGATATTTCGAGCGTTTAAAAAAAAACATGTATACGTATATCACTGGAGCAAAGGTTCATTTCCTCCCTTGTGTGTTTAATGCCGTCCGCTAACGCGTCGGGCATTAAATTCACAGGCGGAAGGAAATGAATACCTTTGCTCCCTAGATATATAAATAGCTGTTAAGTTTTATCAACTATAAAAGGTTACTATCAAAAATCATATTATTGAGAAGTTTAAAACAAAACAGAAGAGAATTCATTTTTCGCCGACTATCCAAGCTAATTAGATCAAATTGCTTGCTTAAATTTCTAGTTCGAACGGTATTGTAATTTGGATAATTATTATATTTCTTTGCATAGATGTGCTTCAACAACTTATTTTATACTTTTCTACTTTATGTAAGTGAGTTTGCAGCTGTTCATCCCAAAGCATAGAGGCATACTCTAGTTTCGGTCTAACTACGGTGCAATATAAAGTTTTTAATGTTTGAATAAAATAAAAACTTTATATTGCACGGTATGCTTGTATCGTTATTAGATCAATATGAAACTTATAATTTAATTTTGTGTTATAAGTAATACCCAAATGTTTAATGCTTTCCATTCTGTAATACTAAGATCTTTCAACTTGTAGTTAGATATGATTAAATTTGATATTGTTGTGAAGGACATAAGAAAGCGTTTCGATATATTCAGTAGTAATTTATTGTAAAAACTCTAATTGTTACGTTGCATCAATTTTAATCAGTTGCAGATGTTATTGATAGATAAAGCTTAGCGTCGTCAGCAAACAACAAACATTTGGCGTAAATACAGTACATCAGGAAAATTATTTATAAAAATTTTAAAAAGCAAGGGGCGGAGGTTCGAGCATTGAGGAACTCCAGAGTTAGCTTTAAACTTGCCAGATGTGTTACCATTATGCCTCACCATAAATGTTGTTTTTACTTTCCTCGCCTGAAAGACGAAGGAAGTATTGTAATCACGAAAAAATCACCTTCCGAGATTTCTCCAGATCTTCACGTTTCAGGGTCTTTAGATGACGAAAAACAGGTTTTCGTAATTCCGTCTGTCGGTCTGTCTGTTTGTTGTCTGTCTGTCTGTCTGTCTGTTGGCAGTATAGCTCAAAAGCTATTTGTGGGAGGAAGGTGATATTTTGCATACATATAATACAGTGTGTCTGCTTAAGTTCGCACGATATGGAAAACTTTTTTATTATTAATTTTACGAAAAAAAGTTATTCTTTATAAAAAGTTCTGCATGGTCCAAAACTTAAAATTCAATCATCAGATATCAATTTCTTTAGGCCGTAGACGAAGAATGTCAAAAAATATTAATTCTGCTCAAGAGTAAAGTACCTTTATTTGTGACAATATCGAAAATTGTTATTAAGAAAAGTTGATTAGAATCGAAAACTACGTTCAGGTTTTGTTATTTTTTAAAAGTTGTTTCATATGGAAAATCATCAAAATAATGCAACATAGAGGTTACGAGACGTAAAGGTTATCAAAGTTTAAACGAATAAGGAAACAACTGAAAAAAGTTTCCGATATTGTCAAAAATAAAGTTTTCCATATGAATCAACTTAAAAAAATTTAAAAAATAACAAAACCTGATTTTCATCGTAGATAGGTGTAATTGGATATTTGAACGTAGTTTTCGATTCTAATCAACTTTTCTTCATAACAATTTTCGATATTGTCACAAATAAAGGTACTTTACTCTTGAGCAGAATAAATATTTTTTGACGTTCCTCGTATACGGCTTAAAAAAATTTATATCTGATGATTGAATTTTAAATTTTGAACCATGCAGAACTTTTTATAAACAATAACTTTTTTTCGTAAAATTAATAATAAAAAAGTTTTCCATATGGTGCGGACTTAAGCAGACACACTGTATAATCATGACCTCCTCGACTTTTTCCGACGTCCTCGATTAAGAATAAGAATAAGAAAAAATCTGTAAAAGGCTTTACGCAGAACTTTCCTCGTCGACATTGTGACACTAAATAATTTTAAAAATCAAATTAACTTAGGAGTAAAAATATCTTCACTTTTCTAATAAGTTAAATAAATTTTCAAATAAAAAAACGTTAACGGTGGTAGGGGCGTAAAGGAGCGCGCAATTTCTACCTGAGCCACAGAGGACCGACCTTTGGAGTTTCTCCGCCGCTGCTATATTTAGTACGCGCTAATTTGTGATTCGTGTTTGTATTGTAAAAAAAATATTCTGTATCTATTGGCTCCCATTTTTGGTAAGAATAAAGCCTACACTATGTACAAATTATTACTGGTATCTATTACTAAGTTGAATGAAAAATACATTTTCATATAAAAAAATGTATCCCGCTGGGGTTTCACAACCCGCCGCATCTCCGCAGCGGATATAACTACAAGGAAATTCCAACTGGCTGTCTTGAATAGAACTGTTGTGGGTAAAACATTTTTACTCTTTTGTGACATTATCCTGTATCGGTTGAGTCTTATTTTCGCCAAATATAAAGCCTGACCTATGTGAAAGTTATTACCTCATTCTATTTTAAAATTAACCCAAAAATAAACAAAATTATATTTTTTAAGGTACTCACCCTGTATATATTTATATGAAATTGTACCGATTTCATGCGAGGTAGATATGCAAAATATGGTCTTTCTCCGACAAATAGTTTTTGAGCTATACTGCCAACAGACAGACAGACAGACAGACAGACAGATAGACAGAGAGACAGACAGACAGACAGACAGACGGAATTGAGAAAACCTGTTTTTCGTCATCTAGGCACTCTGAAACGTGAAGATCTGAAGAAATCTCTGAAGGTGATTTTGTCGTGATTACAATACTTCCTTCGTCTTTCAGACGAGGGAAGTAAAAAACACTTCCAAAGCAATAGAACAAAATATTATGTATGTAACTCATACGAAAGTGGACTTTTAAACTTGCCTTATTTATGTGGCTCGCTCGCTGTGCTCACTTGGACATAAACTACGGCTCGTTCAAAAAAGTCCTTTATTTCGCACTTGTAACAAATAGCTATTAATTTCACGATTTCACATTCGTGATAAAAAGTGAAACTTTACTCCCTTGGTGTACAAATACCTATTATTTGTAGAAATCGAACACGAATTGAAGACGGGTAGAGATTTCTAAACGTATAAATCAATGTTCCACAGCTTTAACAGAAGACTTTAAAAAAAAATGTAAAGCGCTTTACTTAAAACTTCCCTCGCAAGTGGAAGTTGATACATTCAATTTTAGAAATATAAATAAACACTTAATTTTTTTAAGATGTATTTGTTGGGTCCAAAATATGCCTATCTTCATCAAGGGTAAGAAACCTAAGCTATGTGTAAAATATTACTGTTATTTATCTCATAATTCTTGATTTAAAGCAAAAATAGTAAGGTTGGATGAAAAAATTTTTAGGAGAAAAATAGAGTAAAAAAAACGACATATTGTCGTGAAATATAGTTTAATAAAAATCTGGTGTGATACACTCACACAACTTCCTTTTACAGTGATCTTATAATTAGTTAAATATTTAATTTTTAATTTTTAAGCATTTGTCAAAAATTTTCAAAAATTACGAATTCTACAAAAACGGTACAAAATAGACCGTTAGTTGAAGAGACAAATTTTCTCTAAAATCTTAAGCAGAATTCAAAAATGTAATAATATACCGGGTGTTCTATTTAAAATAGGAGTTAATAAAAAAAATAGAAAAAAAAACAAAAGAAACCCACTTTAGAAGTATTCAACTGGAAAATCACCTATCTCACGTTAATGCACATTAAAAATGTAATAAAAATGTAAAGTTTGAAAAAAATCGTTAGAGCCGTTTTTGAAAAAATCGAAAAAAACTAAAAAATCACAAGAGTAAACACCTACTTCCGGTTATGCGATTTTTTTAAAAAGCTTGCTGTCTCATCTACATAGTACACAAAACTTATATATGAAGTTTCAACGCCATACCTCTTTTCGTTTTTGAGATATTCTGTTCACAGACACACAGACAGACACACAGACAGACAGACAGACAGACAGACAGACACACAGACCAATGAAAAAAAATATGTTTTTTGGGATCAGGGGACTCTAAAACGTGAAGATCTGTTGAAAACTCAATTTCGAATTTTTGGGGTGAATCCAATACTTCCTTTACGGTAAAAGGAAGTAAAAATATTGATATGAAATTTTAAACAAATAGACGTTTCGCCACTCTTGATGTGTGATTTTATTTCCACGAATTCCACCTAATTCTGCTTAGTTCAATTTAAAAAAAATCGGGATAAGTAGAGAAGATATAAATGAGACATCAGCACTGACCTCAAGCATCAATTCTACATGGTTTACAACTTGGATGCACGAAGTATTTATTATTATTTCGAACGAGACAGTCGAGCAAAAAATTCCCATTCGTTGTCAAACAACGACGAGCCAGAAAACAGTATAACAGTATACCAGGTATATTTCTGGGCAGAAGAACATAATTCATCCGACGCTAGTTGAGCCTGCGAAAATAGTTTTTCCTGCGTTGCATATAAAACTGGGTTTGATCACAACATTTGTTAAGCACTGGATAAGGAAGGGCCAGGATATCAGTATCTCTAACAAAAACTTCACCATATAAGAGCGACAAAATTTACAGAGAAATTATTATAAAACCCCAAATTAATATCTTAATACAAGATAAAAAAAAGATATTAAGCTAATTAGAACGTGTGGTTTCGAATTCTTTTAAGTGATTCAAAGAAATTGCTAACAAAATTTACAGAAGCTATCAAGCATTATGGTGTCGAAGACGGACATCTCGGCGCCGTCGTTTCGGCGCCGCCACTTCGGCACCGCCCACTCGGCGCGGAGCCATCTTGGCGCCGCGCCGATACGACTCGGCGCGCAGTCATCTCGGCGCCAGCCGATTCGGCGCAGGGACATCTCGGCGCAGAATTAGTATAGAAAAATATTCAGTGACCACAAAAAAGTCGGCATCAAAGGCGAAACACTTTTATTTTCAAAATTTTCAAAAAAGCTTTTTACAGCAATAATTTATGAGTGTCTGAAAACCTATTTAGCGTGTATTAGATATATTGTTTGATTTTTACTTAGATAGAAATTACATTGCTGCTTTGCAACTTACCTGTCATCCCAAATGTTACATTATGATTCAATAAACCTTTAAAATCCTATTAAGAATAGATTGTAGTGTGTATCAGTAGTACTTTAGTAGAATTAGATAATAATTAAGAGTATGCTATATCACTTCATAGTGCACAATATTAACTCATAAATTGCAATAGTTATGTACATTTCTTTATTATTTCTTTATAATGATTTTCTTACGAGTACGTAGTGCACACTGTAGTTTGCGAATTTGAATTCGGCGACGAGATGGCCGTGCGCTGAATTGGCTGGCGCCGATATGACTGCGCGCCGAGTTGTCCAGCCGCTGAGCTGGTGTTGCGCCGAGATGGCGAAGCCAAAGTAGCGGCGCCGAGATGGCGGCGCTGAGATGTCCTAGTGTAACATCAGCCTTAAGATACATTTCTTACATTCCCATTTGGAGTTATTTCCTCCGAATCTGGACGATTCCATCAAGGCATTTAGACCATTGAAAAACTATTCCAAGGAAAATGGAACAACGGACTGCTAATTATTATTATTGTTGGACGTTGATATTTTTTACAACATAGTACAAGAGCAACTTGAAGAGAAAAGCATTTTATACACACTATAGCATCATGTACTTAATTATCCTTAATACATTTTTAGTCAATCTCCTTTTTGATAAACCTGATGAACGTGTTAGAAGCGATTTATTATTTTGTTGTTATTAGAATCAAAAAGCAAAAGAAGCTAAATAGGTTAGATACTCAGGAAGCCTCTTATGTATTCGTAAATCGCGCCAAACGAAACATGTTATCTGTGTGGCATAATCAAACAAAGCTTAGTCGTCCAGTTCGAGTGCAACCCATGTAAATAGTGCGACATTGGTCGAATGCGTACGTAAACACATTTTTTGTGGAAAAATGATAACTTTTATAAATTTGCCTGCAGCTTTTGCAAATTTGTTGTATGTATTTAGTTCATTTTGCATAGATTTGAGATTCGTTTATGGACTTTACAAAATGTATCAGCTATGTGGTTACTTGACTGTATACATTTTTGTAAACAGATTGTTGTAAGAGAGCAATGACAATGAGCAATCACAGAAGGAGTAATGATACGTGTATCAAAGCTCGCATGTGTACATAACTCCCCGGTTTAGCAACTTAATATTTAGAATCACAATGACATTTAAATGGGCCAAAAGAATAGATGAGGTTTCTGTATCCCCAGAAAGAATGAAACGGGCAGTGAAAGAGATCGTTGACGAAGAAAGAAAGCTTCGAACCACTGCAAATAAATACGGTATTGATAAAATGACTTTGAAGCGATGCACCATCAAACATAAAAAATCGCGTGACAACTCTGATGATGTCTTATTTTCTCCAAACTATTAAGCAAGGCAGATATTTAACGGCTTTAAAGAAAACTGTCTAACATCAAGTGATGTGAATTATCGCTTAAGGGCCAAAGAAAGTGGGGAACTGGCTTACTTATTTGTTGAAGCAAACGACGTCAAAATGCTGCCGGATGTCTGGAACAGAAAAAAATAGTTTACTACGATTGGTTGCCAGGTTTTATGTTTCGAAATGACTATCTATCATTTAGAACTCTAGAACCCACTGTTCTCAGTCATTCAACGCCAGTTAACCAGCACATATTTACAGAATTTTTTGATTTGTTACGAAAAGCCTTGGAATGCGAGCAATATGGTCCCAAGATAATCTACAATTGTGGCAAAACAGACATACAAACTGCGCACAACCTAAGAAAGAATATATCTGAGAAAGGTTAAAAGAAAGTTTCGAAGTCACAGCAGCCGAAAAAGGAGCCACTGTTACAGTTAACACTGTTGTGCTGTCAATGCATTTGGCACCTTTATTTCTCCGTTTTTCATTTTTCCGAAGAAGAAGATTACATGACTTCAGGTGCGCCTCCGGGCTCTGGAGTGAAACACATTCCAGAGGAGAGCTTTGAAAAATTGCTTCTACTACTTCATAATGACGTCTTGACAGACGTTTTGTGACCCATACAGGGTATCAGTTTGTTTCCATGTTTCGAATTGCTTGTTTGGCTGTGGTATACCATCTACGCCAGTTGTTTGTGAAATGTACAGCTTTACCAAAATTGGTTTGTAACAGGTCTTTTGCAGTATCGATCCAGCGTTTTGGAGAACGTCCGCTTTTTCTTTTGCCATCGGGTTTGCCTTGTACAATTATTTTCTCCATATTATCAGTTTTTCTGTTGATATGTCCAAAGAATGAAAGAAGGCGCATATAGGCAGTACTGAACAGTCGTTTAGCAGGTGAAATTTTACGGAACATTGGTTTATGTCTCCGCAGCATAGGCGAATACGGAAAAGATCAACCATTTGACTAGGCGGATTTTAATGGATTTTTAGTGATATTTCAGTCACGTCATATGTTGTTAACCTGGTTCATTGCTGTTCTAGTCAACTGTATGCAACGACGAATTTCAAAATTTCCAGTATTGTCAAATATTGCTACTAGGTATAATAATAAACGGCTACTGGACGACCAAGCTGTTGTTTGATGATGTCACACAGCGGATGTGCAAGGGGTGCACATCATCCGAGTTTAGGGCTCGGCAGTTAGGCCTTGTGTGCTCTGTTTCTACTGAAATTTCAAGAAAGATACAGAAAATGTGTATAATACTTAACAAAAGGCGACTACTGGTTACTGTAATGTACAGTAGCAAAATATTTATTTATATTGAACAAAACATAAACATAGTTCGACGACTACAAAACGTGAATAGTTGAATTCGTACTCTATAATTCGCTACTGCACACTTCATTCGGGCAGGGTTTTCAGATGCCGTCAAAACAAAACTTTTACTTGCACGGCGATATGTAGTTCTTACACAATAATAAATAGTAGTTGCAATTGCAAATGAAAGGCGGATTTTTAAAAATAGTTATACAAAGGCAGGTTTTTTCACGGCCATTTCGCTACTAGCGTTTAAATATTGAAGCTCTATGACTTGCCCAACAAAAGAAGGTAATTGCCCGATTTATTTGACTTAACCGAACGAAAGTAGGTAATTGTACAATTTATTCAAACACTTTCGCTGACGTTGTAAATAAGCCCTTCGCGCTTATTTGTCTTAGTTTCTTAGTACTCACGTTTGTTTGCATGCCAGTGCTATATCGGTAGTGAAAACTATGGAGAGGTAGTCTATTTCGAGGTTTATTGTACAAGTTATCTACCAACAGTACCAATCAACTGTATAATAAAAAGGAACTTACAACGACTTCTATTTTTTAAGCAAAATAGTAATAGTGTGTATGCCTGCCAGTGCTATACCGCTAGTGAAAACTGTGGAGATGTAGTCTATTTCGAGGATTATTGTACGAGGTATACCAATAGTACCAATCAACTGTAAAATAAAAAATAAATTACAATGACTTCTGCTTTTTTTATGTAAAATAATAATAGTGTGTCCGCCTGCCAGTGCTATAGCTCAGTGTAAAAGTGCGGAGAGGCAGCCTATTTTAAGGATTGTTGTAAAAAATACCTATCAATAGTGTAAACTATTAAAAACGCTGTTTAATATTTGCAGATGGTAGAGGGCAGAAAGAGACTTTCTGATTTCCAATACCGTAAACGAAAATCAGAAAAAGAAAAAACATGAGAAAAATTACGAGCTCTATTAGAAAGTTTATTGAACCAAGAACAAGTTCTGAAGCAGCAGTCTCAGTCTCGGTATCAGCCGCTGCACTTTCTGATTCTAGCACTGATACTTCGGAACTGCAACTTAGTGCAGATGCATTGACAGATCCAGCTCTTTGGCCACAGCTTATTTCAGATAATATTGAATTGTCAATAGTTAAAATCGGGTCAGTACAAATCCAGAATTTTATCTATCCTGCAGATGATTCAAATCGATCTTTTTCGGCTGCGTATTTTCTTTAAAAGTTTGGAAGTAATTAAACGGGACTGGGTGGTTTATTCAAAATTTAGCAATTATGTATTTCGTTTTTACTGTAAGTTATTTAATAGCTCTGTGAATGCATTTAATGGTAAAATAAGTTACGACGATTGGCGTCATTTTTCTAGAAATATTGAAAGACATGAAAAAATCGTAACACATTTTCATAGTATGAGGCAATGTGTAGACTAGTGATATAGAGAAAGGAACAACCCTAGATTCTATAAATAAGGCCCAAATAGATCGTGGAAAAAAGAGGTGGATAGCGGTTATTGAAAGAATTATATGCGGCATTCAGTACTTAGCCAGACAAAATTTTGTTTTTAGAGGGATTACGGAAAAGTTTCAAAATGTTAACGTAATTTTTTTAAAGTTAATAATAAGTATTTCAAATTTCAAAATTTGATAATGTTATAGCATGTTCATAAATCGTATTGAAATCGCCGAACACCGCAGTAATGAGGCATCATTACCTTGGTCATAACAATGACAATGAACTAATCACTGTAATAGGCGAAAAAATAAAACAAACTATACACCCTGAAACATTCAAAATATTATTCAACCTATTATTTTAGATTGTAGGCCAGACATCAGTCGTGAGTAACAAATTATAGTACTTTTTAGATTTGTTTATTTGAACCCCTCAACAAAACATGGATACGGAAAAATTTTCTTGGATTTTGTTCTATTACTGACACGACAGGACAAGGATTAACACCGTTTCTATTAATTTTTTCTAAAATTTGAATATTAATATTAATGACATGGGCGGTGAAGGCTATGGCAATGGCGCTAATATCAAAGGCAAAAAAATTCGCTTACAAAAGAAAATTGTGAATATCAATCCTAGAGCATTGTATGTACCATGTTCAGCATATAGTCTTAATTTAGTTGTAAATGATGCTGCAAGAAGTTCGTTGGAAGTCACCATTGTTTTCCATTATCCAAGAAATATATGCATTCTTTTCGACGTCAACGACGCCATGGCAAATCTTAAAGAAGGAACTTCCCACTATAACTCTAAACCCAGTTTCCGATACACGATGAGAAAGCAGAATTGACGCCGTGAAAGCCGTTCGTTTTAATTTGGAAAAAATTAATTATGGTTTGTTATTTCCTTCGTCTAAAAGACAAAGGAAGTATTGTAATCGCAAAAAAATCACCTGAGATTTCTTCGGATCTTCACGTTTCAGGGTCCCTAGATGACGAAAAACAGGTATTTTCAGTTTTGTCTGTCTGTCCGTCTGTTGGACGTGTAAATCAAAAACTATTTGTTGGAGGAAGACAATATTTTGCATGCGGATTAGATATCTACCTGGAAAAAACCAAATATTTACTATTATTATTATAGACCATACATTCTGTTGTAGAATAAGAGTCCTTCTGATTCGTTTGTCGCGGGAAATCACTCCGCCTGTTTATTTGGTTGTTTCCCTCTTCTATAGTTGGGTTCTTGCCCCGTTGGTGATTTGGTTCAATTCTTTTCTGTTCTTTATTGCTCTCCTCCAGTCATTAATCTGCAGTGTTCTGATGTCTTCGTATACTTGGTCTTTCCATCTTAGTTAAGGTCTTTCTCTCGGTCTGGTTTGTAGTGGTTTCCGCTTCAGTACTTTCTTTACTAAATTTAGATTTATTAATTCCTATATAATCAAACCATGTGTAAACTGATGCAACCTCCACAATTGTTTCTGTATAATTTGGCATAAAAATCTGGCACCTTTCCCAATATCTGGAAGCAGGCCTTGGTCACCCCAATTTTAAATATCGAAATAAAGCCCCTAAAAATTAAAGACCAATCGCAGTTTTATGCGCACATGCAAAAATATTCTAACAAATGCTGCACGAAAAATGAATTTTATTCAGGGGAATGTTGTAATGACTTCGTTTTGATAAAATTTCCAACGAAAGAACTTTACGTAGCAAAAGTTTTAAAAAGAAAAATAAGTTAGTTTTTTTTATGAAAACAACTACCTGGATATAATTTTGTGCTTCCGCATATGCCTGGCACATCGGTGGTAGCAGCTATAGATGCCATAGAACTTCCTGTGCCAAGAATTGGGGGGGGGGGGGGGGGGGGGTACTGCTAAATCAAAATAAAAATAAGATTCGGTTCATTTTGGAAAAATATGCAAACGTTTCTTAGAAAGTATAAATTTTTGTTCTTTTAGTAAAAAGCAAATATTTCCTTAAGTATAATTTTAGTTTTCTTTTAAGTATCCACCCTCTCATGGGCTACTTTTAAGGCTTCTATATGATGGACGGGTAGATACAACTTTCATTTACGTTTTTTTCAATAAAAAAAATATCAGCGGATATATCTTCCTAGAAGGTGTTTAAGTTAATATTTTAAACAAATGTGATTTTTATTAGAAAAAGTCAATATTAGTTTTCTGTTACTATAGCAATTGCGTATTTTGTTGCTAAATTTACTGAAAACTAATTTGAAAAAGTAGTTTGGTTCACTGAATAGTCCTTCGAATGCCATTCTTAGTCAAAGTTAAGTAGATTAGTTTTGCGGTAGTATCACTACTCTTGTCCAGTGTGCTTACGATTAGGACTAGTGCTAGTGCATTCGTCCTAATCGTACCAAAGCGCAAAGGATATTCGTGATACCACCGCAAAAATAGTCGACATAACTTTGACTACTCATGATATTATAAGTGATAATTTGTTAAGTCATTTTGCTGTCGCAGATGCTTAATCGCATTTCACGCCTTTAGTTAGGTCATTTTGGTATTTTAAATAGTCACCTAGGCTTTAGGGCAGCGTGCCCGTATGCTAAGCCCTTTTAGTTCTTTATTTGGCTCCATCGCCTAATTTCAGAATCACGAGTTCGCACATATTTAGCCCCAAAAGCAGTATTTTTCGTCGGTTGGAGCTCCCCTCTGATGGCGTTTTTCCGAATTCCGAATCTTCTAGAAAGCACGCTGTTGTGGCGTGATACCATCGTGACCCGCATTGGTTTGTTTCATTTTGTCGCCTTGCGATTGGCTGCCAAGGTTTAGTCACGTGGGGACGCGATCAAGGTGACCTTTGCCAACGCTTCCCTCGTGGCATTCAGCCGAGAGCCGTCAAACAAGTAAGAGGTCGGATAGTGTGTGTGAGTTCGTGCGACGCTTCCGCCCTTGGCGGGGGCGTCAGCCCTTTTTCCCGTCAAGTGCTGCTTCAGCAATCTTGTGATAGACTGTTTCGCCTTAAGTGGCAGTTGTCCGCAGCCCGTTGCAGAGAACGCTCGTGTGGTGGTTGTGAGTCGGTTTTTTCGAATTGTCTTCGGCGTAGCGTGGGTGTTTTGGAGCCCAGTTCCTGCTTCCGTAAGTAAGGGGTCGTGCCCCCTTCATCTCGACCTACGAGGATTTGTTCCGCAGAACGAAAGTGGCCCATTTTGTTTCGTCGTCCCGTTGCACGCGTCTTGACGCGTCTCCCGTCGCCATTAAGGCGGTTGTGCATTCACCCCTATAGCCGTTGTAACATCGAAGGTACCTGCCACCTACGACTGCAGCCTGTCGCAACTCAACTGTACCAGGCTCCCTCGCCGCCTACGCATTAAGGTATGTGACTTTAACCTGATTACCGCTGTGAACGCGAGTGCTAATTTAAGTCTTCGCTGTCCGCCGCATATTCGTACTCATTACTGCGCTAGTGCATTCATTCAGACTTGCAGACTGTTCATGCCGCGAGTGCTAATTTAAGTCTTCGCTGTCCGCCGCATATTCGTACTCATTACTGCGCTAGTGCATTCATTCAGACTTGCAGACTGTTCATGCCGCGAGTGCTAATGTAAGTCTTCGCTGTCCGCCGCATATTCGTACTCATTACTGCGCTAGTGCATTCATTCAGACTTGCAGACTGTTCATGCCGCGAGTGCTAATTTAAGTCTTCGCTGCCCGCTGCATAAGGCGACGCGCATATTCGTACTTATTACTGCTCTTGTGCATTCATTCAGGCTTGCAGACTGTTCATGCCGCGAGTGCTAATTTAAATCTTCGCTGTCCGCCGCATAAGGCGACGCGCATATTTGTACTCATTACTACTTATTACTGCTCGTTACTGTTCAACATCTGTCGTTAAGTTTAGAGCGCGCGTGCCAGCTGGTGCCCTTAATTATAGGTTAAGTATAGATATAGGGCGACGCACTCTGCTGCCCCATTGTAACCCGAAGTTCAATAGATGATTGGTTAGTTAAGGGAACTATTGTTTTGTTTCGACTTGTGCATGTTCTGTTACAGTTAGACGCCCCCTTCATTGTACTGTTTATTGTACGACGGAACGAGGAAGCTGTGAGCGTGCAGGTGGGTGAGACAGCTGCGTAGTCGCGGTCGGATTGACACCTAATTACAATCCTTGCATAAGGCAATCCCGAAATTGTTATTTGACCTTGCAACTCTTGAGTAAACCTATTGGCGGAGTATTTTGCATGCTTCGCTCCCGTCTAACCGTCCAGGCCCGGTTAGCCGGGTTAAGACAGGCTTGGTGGCGCCCTCATGATTTCGACATACCCTGTATATATTATGCCACCACCCGCTTGCCCAGAACGTATCGTGTGACTCACGCCCGACTCCCTGAGCGTTCCAGCCGTGGCCTATTAGCCTATTTCGAACCGATTTCAGGGCAAGTGTGCCAGTTTTTCAGGACTGATTCCGTGGTGCGATGCTCACCTTGGGTGGGTGTCGTAAAGTTCTTTTAATACCGTAACATATTTTTCTCATATTTTGCTTGTTTAGAGCTGGAATAACCTGCTTTAGGTTCATTTTTGTCACCCATATTTATTTCAATGCAGCGAAATTCAATTAATACAAAATAAAAATCAACTATATGAAGTAACTGGCGCCAGCGTGGCTCGGTAGTTAGAGCATTGGACTGCGGCGCGGAAGTCTGAAGTTCAAATCCCAAATCGATGCCTGACGGGCGGCCTACCCAGTCGCTTTAAATAATTGGGTACCTGCGTTCGAAAGAATAAGGGGTAATAATGCGGTTGTCTAATGCGTGATGCTCACCACATCACCACGTGTCATGAATTTGACACGCGACAGCCGGGTGTGAGAGCGAGGATACGGAAGCTCTGACCTTCCGCCTTGCAGGCCAAGCTCCTTCATGGGGTGTTAGTGCCTCACCATTATATGAAGTAACCAGCTGTTACCCACGACTTCGTACGCGTGAGGTTCGTTATTTGTGTATTAAATAATGACTAATTATTTTCTGTCGTCCCATCCCATCCCCGTCCTTTCCCCCGTCCCTGTCCCTTTTCCCCTCCCCTCCCATCCCATCCCATCCCGCCTCGTTTCCTCCCCTCCCCTCCCATCCCATCCCTTCCCGTCCAGTCTCGTCCCGTACCGTCCCGTCCAGTCCCGCACTGTCTCCCCCGTTCCCCCTCTCATCCCATCCCTTCCCCTCCCGTCCCCGTCCCTTTTCCCGTCCCGCCTCGTTTCCTCCCCTCCCCTCCCATCCCATCCCATCTCTTCCCGTCCAGTCTCGTGCCGTCCCGTCCCATCCTTTCCCGTCCCGTCCCGTCCCCCTCCCATCCCATCCCTTCCCTTCCCGTCCCGTCCCTTCCTGTCCCGTCCCTTCCCGTCCCGTCCTTTCCCGTCCCGTCATCTCCTATTTTCACCTTCAGGGGACAAATTTCCAAAAACTTTGAATGACTTAGTTCAAAACTTGATCTTACAAAATTCCAACCTCTTTTTTACCACTTTAGGGGTTGCAATTTCAAAAATCCTTTCTCAGCGCATGCCTACTCCCTATTAGAAATCTGGTGCCAAATTTCAAATGCCATTTTCGCAATCAACGTCCCAAAAAACCTCAATAACGACACCCATATCGATTTTTAGACTTATTTACCCCATTTCATCCCCTAAGGAGTTGATTTTCGGAAAATCACGAAATATGTGTCTGCTTATTTATTTTTAAGAGTACTCCTACGAAGTTTCAAGTCGAAATGTCTATTTAATATTATTTTTCCATACAAAATTGCAACCCCCATTTTACCCTTTAGGGGCTGAATTTCGAAATATCCTTCCTTATTCCTTGTATACATCATAAAGGGAACCTCTGTGCACAATTTCAGCTTTCTAGGTCCAAGGGTTTGGGCTGGGCGTTGATGAGTGAGTGAGTGAGTTAGGACTTTCAGTTTTATATAATACTAGCTGTTACCCGCGACTTCGTACGCGCGAGGTTCGTTTATGTGTATTAAATAATGATTAATTATTTTCTGTCATCACATCACATCCCATCCCATCCCATCCCCGTCCCGGTCCCCGCCCCTTTTCCCGTTCTCGTCAATTTTTCCAACCCCGTCCCGTCCCTTCCCGTCCCGTCCCGTCCCTTCCCGCCTCGTCCCGTCCCGCCCCGTTCCTACCCCCCATCCCAACTCATCCAATCCCTTCCCGTCCTGTCCCGCCCCGTTCCCTCCCCCCCCCCCTCCCATCCCATCCCATCCTTTCTCTTTCCTTCTCGTTCAGTCCCGTCCCGTCCCTTCCCCCCCTCCCATCCCATCCCATCCCTTTCCTTCCCGTCCCGTCCTTTCCCGTGCCGTCCCGTCATCTCCTATTTTCACCTTCAGGGGACAAATTTCCAAAAACTTTGAATGACACTTCAAAATTTGATCTTACAAAATTCCAACCCCTTTGTTACCCCTTTAGGGGTTAAATTTTCAAAAATCCCCGTCTCCGTCCCCGTCCCTTTTCCCGTCTCCGTCCCTTTTTCCGGCCCCGTCCCGTCCCGTCCCGCCCCGTCCCCCCCATCCCATCCCTTTCTTTCCCGTCCCCGTCCCTTTTCCCGCCCCGTTCCTCCCATCCCATCCCATCCCATTCCATCTCTTCCCGTCCAGTCTCGTGCCGTCCCGTCCCATCCTTTTCCGTCCCGTCCCGTCCCCCTCCCATCCCATCCCTTCCCTTCCTGTCCCGTCCCTTCCCGTCCCGTCCCTTCCCGTCCCGTCATCTCCTATTTTCACCTTCAGGGGACAAATTTCCAAAAACTTTGAATGACAGTTCAAAATTTGATCTTACAAAATTCCAACCCCTTTGTTACCCCTTTAGGGGTTAAATTTTCAAAAATCCCCGTCTCCGTCCCCGCCCCTTTTCCCGTCTCCGTCCCTTTTTCCGGCCCCGTCCCGTCCCGTCCCTTCCCGTCCCGTCCCGCCCCGTCCCCCCCAGCCCATCCCTTTCTTTCCCGTCACGTCCCGTCCTTTTCCTTTCCGTCCCGTCCCGCTCCGTTCCCTCCCCTCTCATCCCATCCCATCCCTTCCCTTCTCGTCGCGTCCTGTCCCGCCCCGTTCCCTCCCATCCCTTCCTTTTTCTTCCCGTCCAGTCCCATTTTGCCCCGTCCCGTACCGTCCTGCCCTCCCATCCCATCCAATCCTCTTCCTTCCCCTCCCGTCCCTTCCCGTCCCGTCCTTTCCCCCCTCCCATCCCATCCCATCCCTTTCCTTCCCGTCCCGTCCCACCCCGTTCCCTCCTCTCCCCTCCCATCGCATCCCATCCCTTTCCTTCCCGTCCCGCCCCATTCCCTCCTCTCCCCTCCCATTCCTTCCCGTCTAGTCCTGTCCCGTCCCGTCCCGCCCATCCTGTAACGTCCCTTCCCGTCCCGTCCTGTCATCTCCTATTTTCACCTTCAGGGGACAAATTTACAAAAACTGAATGACTTGGTTCAAAATCTGATCTTACAAAATTCCAACCTCGTTTTTTACCCCTTTAGGGGTTGAATTTTCAAAAATCCTTAGTGGATGCCTACTCCCTATGAGGGATTTTCAAATGCCGTTTTCGCAATCAACGTCCCAAAAAACCTCAATAACGACACCCATATCGATTTTTAGGTTTATTTACCCCATTTCACACCCCCTAACGGGTTGATTTCTGAAAATCACGAAATACGTGTTTGCTTATTTGTTTTTAGGAGTACTTCTACGAAGTTTCAAGTCGAAATGTCGATTTAATAATATTTTTCCATACAAAATTGCAACCCCCATTTTATTCCTTTAGGGGTTGAATTTCAAAATATCCTTCCCTATTCGTTGTATACATCATAAAAAGAACCTTTGTGCAAAATTTGAGCTTTATAGGTCCAAGGGTTTGGGCTGGGCGTAGATGAGTGAGTGAGTGAATGAATGAATGAGTCAGGACTTTCAGTTTTATATATCGAGAGATCCAAAAAAAAACTGTTCCTCAGCGGGCTGTGGAAATTCAACGTATGAATAATATGTTGGTGACACTGTACGTCAATGTCAAATTCGACGTTATCAGGTTAGGTTTTCCGTCAGTTTTGACACAAAATGACGCAAATCCTAACCTGCTAACCTCGAATTTGACATTGACGTACAGTGTCACCAACATATTATTCATACGTTGAATATCCACAGCCCGCTGAGGAACAGTTTTTTTTGGATCTCTCAATATATAGATATAGATAGTTAGTTTATGATCTTGTTGTAATGCCATACAACCATTCGACTTCAGATAATGTCTGGAATCAATCTAATCAATCTAAAACATGCATACACACTATTAAGCTTCTGAATGGGTTCGGCATTATAGCAAGTTCTAAACTTTACTTGCTGGAAGAATCAGTATTGAACGTAATTTAAAATTATTTCACTTACCACTAACAAGGGCTTATAATCTGTAGTAACATCCAAAAGTACTGTAGCTTTCCAAGCATCAGCAGCACGTACAGCTATGTCTATTTGTGCCAAAGTTTCTGCTCTCTTTCTCATCAAAAAACCATCAGTTACATAGTTCGACAGGAACAAATTCAATGAACACGATACACTAGATAAAGACTTACAATCATTTACGCAAATACGTGAATTTAAAAATATATTGATAACAACGGAGATTAATGATTGTTAAAAATGCTATGGAATTTATGATATTTTCTATATTGTCATTTGTTATTTGTGAATAATTTCTTACCCTTGTTTCAAGTCCAGAGATTGTTCAACTTCTTCAATAAAGCACATTAAAGGAATAAATATTAGTGTAATATTGTTGGGATCCGGTGGGCAAATCAATACCTTTTCCTTGTTAGTTTTTAATGATTGCCCGTCTTTTGAATTGCCATTCATAGTTAATGCACTTGATGAACCATCAAATTTAAATAAAGTCTTTTTCTTCCTGTAAAATTAGTAACTTCATTTTTTTTACACAACAATCTACACAACTTACACCTGCTGTTTACGACGGGAAAAATAACATGACATATCATTTGGATCATTGAAGCTATCTGGCAGTTGCGGTTCATTTGATATATTTTGTATGTCCAAATAATCATTCAGTAAAAGCTGTAACTATTAAAATATTTAATTAATACATAGCAATACACTGATATAATAAAAAATTTAAGATGAACTTCACTCATACCATAAATTTGTGCCTACTGAATTTATACATTTAGCATTTGAATTATAATTTTAAGCATTAAAACCAAATAATGGGATTTTATTTTTGCATTAAAATGTTTGTACAAGGTGTCCATATTTCATGCGTTTCGCAGGCTAGTTCAATAACTATTACAGTTTGACAGAACTGGTAGCCATGTCTTGATAATTTTTTTAGTGTGCTTAAGATACAATAAAAAACATTTTTCATTTAGATCAATTAGCACGTAGTCTGTCATTTCTGTTATTAGCGATAAGAATGATGTCATCTGTATATATTTACTTTTTCACCACTTATACTAATTCCTATATTTTCCAAACTAAAGTTTTTAAAAAGGTCTTCGAATAATTAAGTTAAAAAGTTTGGGGGATGGACTCCACGTTGTACAAAATGGGCAAATTTCGATATTTTCATAGGAATCTTAATAACTATAGGAGGTATGGAAAACAGAATCGCTCATCCTCAATATTTTATTTTCGAGAAGAGCGTAATGGTAGAAACTGAAATAGGCTATCGTCTTTTGTTATCGAGTTCTAAATGAAAGTTCAATTTTTGTTTTATGGCGGTATCTCGCTTATTTCTGAAAATAGAGAAAATTAAACCCACGTTATTCAGGCACATTTTTGATAAGAATGCAGCCTACTCAGTTTAAAGTTTAATTATAAAAATCATACTCAATTTTTCATACCCCAAGGCTTCTTACACAAATAAACATTGGAAAAATAAAAGCAACTGCTACAACAAAATTTCTTGGATTAAATATGAACTACAGTCTATCTTTTTTCAACATGACTCAGAGCAGGCTGTGACTTCTAATATGTTCTACAGTGTATTAACCCTACCCTAAAAATATCACTAATGTCACTTTTGACAGCTGTATGAACACTGTACAAGATTTTGTAAATTGTAGCTTCAAAATGCCAATAAAAGCTGATAAGGAAGCGATTCATAGTTGCTTTTGTAACTTTAATGCCACATTACCTTGCTAACTTAATAAAACCTGGTTTTTAATTAAATATCTATCTACACTCTTAGAAAAATGTATAGTCATGGCCCACTCTGAATCATGTTGAAAAAAGATAACTATATCGGTATTCCCCACATTGCTAATATCTGCTCTGTATATGCAATCACTCAATTGAAAAAGAAAGTTAATCAAAATACGCTCAAAATGATAAAGTACGTTTTTTTTCTATAATAACTGTCAAAGTGTTACAATGTTGGTAGATATGTGAGTAAAACGCTAGGAAATTTTTATACCTCGTGTTGGTAGAACTTTTTCAAAATTATGGTTATGTGTCAATTTTGAATGTCAAAGTTTCTTAATTTGAACTCTTGACAAACTTCATTTTTTTACTGGAATCAAATGTTCATTATGTTTATTTTTAAATATTGTAAGTTTATAATTAATAAATTTGCAATATTTTACTATTACTGGGCTGTTCGTTTTACCCACTATTATGACATATCTGTCAAAATGACAAATCATTTTTTTAGTGGAAGAAAAGAACTAAATATCTATGTACCAACATTATTAAAACTAGGGACCCTGCAGGAATGCAACTTATCCCCTAGAATGTTGACCTTGAAAATTATTATAGAAAAAAAATGGACTTTATAGCATGAATATTTTGAAAGCTTCATGCCTTACGGTACCGAGTTTTGGGGTAATGCTACAAAATCGAAGTAAATTTTTAAAATGCAAAAGCAGGCAATTTAAGTCATGTAGGCAGAGCTGTGCGGTACTCGAGTACAAGTACTCAGTAACTGTACTCTGAGTACTTTTAGTGTACTTGGTACTCAGTCCACGAGTACATTTTTTTAAATGTACTTGTACTTGTATTTGACGAATTTAACTGTACTCGAGTACATATCCGTCTACTCGAATACATTTTCGGGTACTCGAGTACATTGCACTGCGCAATAAGTACCTACATTTTTATCCAATTTCAGACATGTGTCCGCCAGTTGCCATAAAAAGCTTAATTGCAGTTTTGTAACCCATGAAGTCGTGCAGTGTTCAGGTTTCTAGTTAGTTCGTTAGTTGATTGTTTAATAAGTGACTGACTACAGTGATTACCGACTAGTGACGTAAACTAACTAGTGAAGCACCCGAGCTAGGCTAGGCTAATTACACGATTTAATTAAATTAAATATAATTATGTTAAATGATAAATGGAATAATAACAGACTTCATCACAATAGATACAGGTGTGAAACAAGGGGATATACTATCACCAATACTTTTCAACATGATAATTGAGAAAATCGTACAGAAAGTAGGAATACAAGGGACAATTATCAACAAAGGAACCCAAGTTATTGCCTATGCCGACGATGTAACGATAATTAGTAGAACAAAGAAAGAGCTGATAGAGAAACTCAAAAGCATTGATAAAGAAGCTAAATACTATGGTCTCCAAATTAACGAAGCCAAAACAAAATATATGAAGTTCGACAAGAATCCAGCACAAAGACAGGACATTCAGGTAGAGCAGTACACATTAGAAGGGGTAAATACATTTAATTATCTTGGCAACCTGATCACAAGACCGGAACAGGAAAATAAAAGACTTAGAGAAAGAATACAAAAAGGAAACAAAGCCTTTTATGCCAATAAAGCCCTTTTACATAGTAACCAGCTACAAAAAGCAACGAAAATACGGATCTACATGACACTAATAAGGCCAATAGTAACATACGGAATGCAAACTTGGGCCCTGAAAGCAGCAGAAGAAGAAGAGCTTAGAAAGTTTGAAAGAAGAATACTAAGAAATATACTAGGACCAGTAAAGATAGACAACAATACACTTAGAAGAAAAATGAACTTTGAACTACAAGCAGAAATAAAAGGAAAGGATATAGTCAGATACGTGAAAGCACAGAGACTGAAATGGTTCGGACACATTATGCGATGTCAAGACAGTCGAGTCATCAGAAAAATAACAGAATGGAAACCGGAAGGGAAAAGGTACAGAAGAAGACCAAAAAGCAGGTGGTGGGATAGTGTCCTGGAAGATCTAAGACTAATGGAAATAGTAAATTGGAGAGAGAACAGTAAAAATAGAAAAGAATGGAGACAAGTAGCAGAGAAAGCCAGATCATATTATAAGTTATGAAGACCGGAAGATATGAGGACTAATCCACCTCGGAAAATGGATTTCATAACATCCAGAAAGGATGAGGCCATAACTCTCATTGGGTTAAGGAGCCTATACATACATAATTATGTTTAACTTTACTTTTTCGTACTTTTTTTGAAAATAAAAACCGGCCTACAATCTAAGTCTAAAAATTTGCAAAATTTTAAGCTATCATACAATTTAATCGACCATCTTCGGAGGAGATAGTGAACAAAGATACATACATACATACAAAGAAAAAAAGAGACCACCGATTTTACGGTATTGATTATACGAGGCGACTGAAAAAAGTGTCGCGAACCTAACTTACTTATTTTAACAGAACGCCCTATATTTAGATTGCTTAAAAGTATTACGTCAACAAGCTAATATTTTTAATACAGTGTGTTTCACTTTACATGGAAGCACCCCTGTATTTTCTTTGTTTTTGTATGAATCGATTTAAATTTTTTACCTTTTGTACAACTCACCAAGAGGCATCTATTCATGTCTTTGAGCGCAAATGACGTTATTAGCCTGGTCTACTACGATCAAGAACATGGGTCGCATTGTCAATATTTTGCATCGCATTAGAGTTACAGCAAAAAGTTATTAAGAAAAGTTGTTTAGAATCAAAAGAGTACCCCAGATACCGATTTTCGTTTAATAATTCGAATTTTTAATTTTTATCCATAAATTTGTCGAAGTCCCAAATTTCAACTTTTAATTTGGTATCAAATGGTGCCATGGAGAGACAACATTTTTATTATTGTTGCAAACGTCATTAACTAAATGGCTGAATTACGTTTAACTGTTGCTGAAAAAGTAGAAATAATTAGAATTACTGGTAAAAATGCAAGATCCAATAGAGAAGTAGCTAGAATATTTAATGGAAGGCATCCAGGGCGCGCACCTATTTATCCCAGAGCCAGTAGATATAGAGAGTACCGCCATTCTTTGATCCGTGAAAATGCCGCTATCGCCGCCATTTTTGTTCCCACCAGTAATGACTGATTGGGGTATGTCGAAAATTTTACTTGAAATTGGCAAGACTGTAAGTCTATGTCAAATTTGAGGTTAGCAGGTTATGTTTTGCGCCAGTTTGTGTCAAAACTGACGCAAAAACTAACCTGCTAACCTCAAATTTGACATAGACTTACAGTCTTGCCAATTTTAAGTAAAGTTTTGGATTGCCAACAAACGTCACGTTGACGGAATTGTGTTACAAACCTCAAAGTGACGCATATGTCAGAGGAATAAACATGGCGGACGTGGCGGTACTGTCTATATCTACTGGCTCTGATTTATCCTGGAACTGTTTCAAAAATTAATCAAGTTTTTAATTTAACTGGAAATGTTGTTAAGCCCAGACCAAGAAGGATAGGTCGAGAGCATCCCTTGGAGAAAATGATTTTGGCGGCTTATGACGCTAATCCTCGTACTAGTATTAAGAGATATGGCATTAATGTAACTATTGCACCATCGAACATTGGGCCCTGCTTGCATCGTCAGAAACTGAGTGCCAGGATAAATAGGTGCACGCCCTGGATGCCTTCCATTAAATATTCTAGCTACTTCTCTATTGGATCTTGCATTTTCACAAGTAATTCTAATTATTTCTACTTTCTCATCAACAGTTAAACGTAATTCAGCCACTATTAAAAGCTAATGACGTTTGCAACAATAATAAAAATGTTGTTTCTCCATGGCACCATTTGATACCAAATTAAAAGTTGAAATTTGAGACTTCGACAATTTTATGGATAAAAATTAAAAATTCGAATTATTAAACAAAAATCGGTATCTGGGGTATTCTTTTGATTCTAAACCACTTTTCTTAATAACTTTTTGCTGTAACTCTAACGCGATGCAAAATATTGACAATGCGTCCCATGTTCTTGATCGTAGTAGGCCAGGCTAATAACGTCATTTGCGCTCAAGGACATGAATAGATGCATCTTGGTGAGTTGTACAACTGGTAAAAAATTCAAATTGATTCATACAAAAACTAAGAAAATACAGGGGTGCTTCCATGTAAAGTGAAACACTGTATAAAATTGTGTGTCTAAAGTTAACTATTTTGGAGATATTAACGATTTGAAATATATTCTAAAAATTCCGATGAATGTGACAGCAAAGCCAAAGATCAGGATCTAGAATATTTATTTTGATGAAGATAATAATGATCTCTTCATATTATTGAAACCCAAAAATTGAAAGTATCACATAAGATAAAAAGAAGTCCAAATTGAAGTTGAACTTCTACATTACTTGAAGATAAATGGACCAATCTGTCAATGCTGGATGATTACCCGAAAATGAAAAACTTTTCATGCGCTATAATACATGCTTGCAATCATCGGCTGCAATAAAACGATTATTTTCGTTCGCGACACTGGTAAACAGACCACGTCGCCATGCCCTGACAGATGACAATTTTGAAAAACTTGTTCCTTTGAAAGCCAATAAAAATGACTAAGAAACTTTGTGTTTTTTTTTGTTTTTACCATCTCTCCGCCATTGCATTCCTCTGTACTCGGTACTCTGTACTTGTATAGGTATTCGAATACTTTCATTGTGTACTTGTACTCGGTACTCGATTACATTTTAAGTAAAGTATTTGTACTCGGTACTCGATTACATTTTAAGTAAAGTATTTGTACTCGGTAATCGAGTACTTTTTGTCTGTACTCGGAACAGCTCTGCATGTAGGGAATGAAATTTCAAGAATCTTGCAAACACAAATTTGTAGAAACTAGAATCGTCACAATGACAGGCATGTACAGTTACAAACGGTGCGATGGAACTAAGAATTTAAGAATATTTTCAGTTTTTGAAAAACAAGGCGGCCTTGACAGTCAAGCGAAAGCTATTTTATTTTCAGGTAAACTACCCTTTTTGTCCATGATACGGCAACATTTTACTACGATAAGTTGTTCAGAATTACAAATTATGGCCTTATACAAAATTTCACGAAGATACCTACTTAGATTAAACCGTCATTTTTTAGGTGAAACAAAATAAATTGTATTTATTAAAATTTTATTTGTAGAACATTGAACGAAACAAATAGTATTTACAACCAATTTAAGTTACCAAACGTAATAATAACATAACAATAAATTATTTAGTCAACATAACTGCCACCATTTTCTGCACACCTTTCTATGCGCTGTCTTAATTCTCTGAAACTATTCCGAATTTGGTGTATGCCGCTTCTTATCCTTTCTTTTAGTATTTCTCTACTGTTGGGTAATGGCTGAGAGTAAACCAGTTGTTTGAGGCGACCCCATAAATAATCTATTGTTGTCAGGTCGAACCATTTCTAGCTATCCACTTTTCTCGAAACTCCAAATTTATCCATTCAGCTATGCGTGCTGTCGAATGTGCAGCGCATCCATCTTGCTGGAAATAAATTGGTAATACTGTCTTCTACAAATGATCCGAAAGTTTGGATTTTCTGTAGACCAGTAGCGACAATTTTAAGAGGAATTAATGCTATTGTAGTAGAAGTTGTTTCGTCTGAAAATATAATGTTTTTATAAAAATTTCGTTCTTCAATACATTTCTCCCTGATGGTAAGACAAAACAATAATCTATGACCTGCATCACCTTCTTCGATAGTGTGCACAAATTTTGGTTTGAATGGTTTTACCTTGTTGGATTTATACATTCTTTGCAATTCCGATTTACTAACATTAAGATTACGTGAACGTTCGTTCAATGATAGTTTCGGATGTTCTTCCACAGAAATCAATACCAACAATAGTTGAGGCATCGTTTTTGTCATATTTCTTTTTTCTTTCTTAACGTTAAGACGCTATCAGTTGCAAGAATTTCTTAACTATTCGCATGGCACTCATATGTGTAAGATTGGTGTTGGGAAATCTCTCATTAAACTACCGCACCACTTCTCTCATTGCAATTTCTCCGAGCCCGTAACACTGAACAACGTAAATTCTCTGCTGTAACATCAACATAATCTAGCAGTAATTGAAATTTGAACTAAGGGATACTACAAATTGTAATCTGACAGTACTTCAGATTAGTCAACAATTGTCTTTTCATGGCCGCCTATTGTTGTTTTCTTTATTTCAGCAGTTATTTTTAATAAGTAAATTATTAGTAGAATACTGTGATTATCATGTTCCGAAGTTTAATTTGTTGTAAATACTATTTGTTTCGTTTAATGTTCTACAAATCAAATTTTTAATAAATACAATTTATTTTGTTTAAAAATAACGGTTTAATCTAAGTAGGTAGATTATTCTGAAACTGAGGAAGCAATTCTGGGACACCCTGTATATATTTACTTCAAAAATTACGATTATCGAGAATTGACGTATACACCAGTTCCCGCCGGCGTAAAGTAGCCACTTTTATGCTTAGGCATAAAAGTAACGCATTTACCTTGTCTGCCAACTCACATAAGTTGTCACTTTTATGACGTTTGAAAATAAACAACTTTTTCTAGTATAGATTTGCATCCAAATTGAATGCAATCTTTTATTGATAACCCCTTAACGAAACACAGGATAGAGGTAAGTTTTGTTAAATCGTCCTCTTTTAGTCTCAGGAATATGTGGTAAGTTTTGTAACAGACCTTTTGGAGACACCCTATATATTTGCCAAGTGTTTGGAAAAAATAAGCTATTGAGTGGCAAGCCTATGAATATGATCTCGAAACTAAGACAATAGAGAACTGTGGATGACATTTTAATCAATGATTCCTACTCATAGTAAAATAATTTATATAATATTCTTATCGATATTTGAAATAAAAATATTTAAAAATTTTAAATTTCAGAAATATAAATTTTGTTAAAAATAAAAATAAATGATTTTACATTTACCTTATTCCACATAAACTTGTATACTGTCAAAAGAGATCAAAACATGGATATTAATTTTTTAACACGCGTATTATGGACCGCCTGTACAGTTGTCATTTTATTTTGTTAAAGTTAATACAACATGATGCACAGCAAAAGAAAAGTCCTAATACTTTTGTAACTTACCACAGCCTGTACTTGTGTCCAAAATATTTTCATATCATATAATTTCACATTTATTTTGTGTGCTTCTGAAGCCCTTGTTAGATGATTTAATAAGACCGCATGGGCTTGAGCGACTTGTCTAAACTGCTCGAATAAAGTCTGCATAAGCTCTAAAAGTGCTACTTGTTTTGCTTGTTTTGTGTCACTCGCAGCTTGGGATGCACTAATATCACTAATATAATGTGTTGTACGTTGAATTATATTTAAAAGTTCGCTTTGCATTTCAACTTCAATTTCTGCAAATTGTAAATTTTTTGTATTTCAAATTACATTATACTCATTTTGTACTTACATCAACAGCAAATGGTAATTTTTCTAGGAGAGCCAAGCATTTAACGAGAATGGCCATAAAATGAGATGAATCTGTTTCTGGATCTATAGCTTCCAGATCTTCTTCAATATCAAAATTGTCTATTTTAGATCCTAGCCTATAAATACAAGTCACATTATTTACTCAATAAAAAGAAACTGTAGATGCTATACTCATTTGAGTGCTTGCATTTTATATTTAGGCCAGTCGATAAGTCGTTTAAAATGGCTGTTAGCAGGAACAATTCCGGACAAGCTGGAATTAATTTTAATCTGTTTGATTTGGTTTTAAGAAATCTCTCTTAAAATTGCACCCCTTAGAAAGCCCAGATTTGGCCGCCATCTTGAAAAAAAAGGCAACAAATGTTATTTTCTTAAATTATTTGTAAATATCTCGGTTAGTATCAACTTTAGAGTAAAATATATCGTTATCAAAATTAAATGAGAGTAAATTATCTACAAAAAATATTCTATAAATTTTTCTCGTGCGACTACCTGTTTCAAGGCCATAGGTGTCGAAAGCTGGATATTCTAAAGGCATTTGCTAATTTTCTTATTGTAGGCTTCCTTGAAAACATGCAACTGCTTTTATAGATTGTCAATGTAGTTTCTATGGCAATTAAACATAAGACCAGTGCGGGCACCTCTAGTAAAATTCGCTTACTATTGAAACAAACCGTAATTTACAAATGTTTTTATGTTTTGTACCTGCCTCTTATTGCGTTTCTATTTAGTGGTTTGTTGTTTGTTTCAGACAAAGGTTCGTAGAATGTGTGTTTTATTGGCATAATTATATCGTTAATAAGTTAATAAATAGATAACAACTCCTTCTTCTTCTGTATGGATAAATTGAATAAATATAGATACCACTGTTTCGTTCCTTCTATTAACAAAAGTTTACCAAATCTAGCATCATTACCACCAACCAAAGACCCAGCTCGCTTGCATTCGTTCCGTACTTACAACCAAATTCAGCTGTGGTATGGAAACAAAAATCAGCTTTAGACAGGGGATGGAGAAATCAAAGAATATGTTAATGCCCATTCCCACTGTACAAAACGCAGTTCCCCAAGAACTACTAAAACTCATTTCTTGTAAATGCGCCAAAGGTTGTAATGTAGCTTGTAGCTGTCGCAAGCGAGTTTGCATTGCTCAGTAATGTGTGGTTTCTGCCAGGGCAAATCTTATTTGAATACTGTGCACGTGGTAGAATTAGACAACGACGAGAACTTGCATATCGATATAGAACAACCAACAGAACATTTCGAAGATTATGAACCAAATCCGTAACATAAGACAGATATTGTTGAGAGTCAGAAGCCGCGTGGCGCAGTTGGGTAAGCGTCAGGCTTGCATTAAGCAAGTCCTCGGTTCGAATCCCACGGGGGTCGGAATTTTTCCGTAGCCTTGGTAATTGGAATCGGGCTCGGTGAGACCATTCACAGTTGGGCACCAAATTAACTGTGCTCTAATCAAAACAACAGGCCTAAGAGATAGAGTAACAAGGTCAACACATCACCAAGACACACACCTCACACCAAAGGCGCACTCCAACTCTGTATCCCGAATCCGAGGCAAGTTGAGCATTGTACCGTCAGCTGCCAGTGCATAACGCACCAGCCGCTACACCGCAAGGTAAATGAGGTTACAGATAATACATACATACATTGTTGAGAGTCAGGGTGATATTGAGAGTTATATTGAACAACCATCAACATCATAAAGTAAACTAAATTGATAAGCCGTCAACGTCAAAAGAAACTTGAAATTTTAGCAAAGTTGGCATAGTGAATTAGGCCTATTGGGGATACCACTTAAAAAAAAGCTCTGAATACTTTACCTCTAGGTGGTATGGATGCGAGTACAAAGTAAGCGACATATTTTCTTTACCTGAGTAATAGAAGTCGTATATAGTACCAAAAAAAAATGTTTTTGTCGCATCAAACGTCAATAATAAAAAAAAACAAATGCTCAAAAAAATATTTCGACGCCTATAGATTCGAAACAAGCAAACCTATGACAAAAATGTAGGAAACATTTTTTGTACTCTAATTTTGATAACCAAGTATTTTGCTCAAAAGTTGATATTAATCGAGATATTCACTAATATTAGGAAAAATATAAAATTTTTGGCGATATTTTAAACATGGCGGTTAAATTCGGGCCTGTCAAGGGGTGCAAAATTAATATATATCTTCTGAGTCCCAACAAAACAGATTAAAATTTATTCCAGCTTGTCGGAAGTGCTCCTGCTATTAATGTACTTGTCGACTGGCCTAATTAGACTAGCAGCTATGGTTATTATTGAGAATGGTTACTTTTTTTTGATAATGGCACACAATATTTTAGATAACATCAATGTCAAATAATGAAATATACAAAAGTACATACTTAGGAATATTCTCCAATAAGTTTCTCCTTGCTGCCGATCTCTGACGTGAAGATAATCGTAATTCTACACTTCTCTGAAGTGGCGAATTAAATAATCCATCTTTTCCGGAACCTTGTCTGCGTAGTGCTAAAGCATGCTGAGCAGTCTTTAAATATAAATGTTGCTTTAATTCGCTAACTAGCTGAATATGAAGATGCTCTTTTTTTGATTCTAATTCTTGACTTAATTCCTTGAGACCTTCAACTCCTTCTAAACTACCTTTCCCTAAAGAAACTGCTTCAACCAAGAGCTGAGTTGCATGCAAATATTGTTTTCGTGTTAAATGTGTAGTCAATCGATTTGGTACGTCATTCATTTTTTCTCTGTAATGTAATATTATTTTTAATAATAAGTAGTTTATATACACGGTGAGTTGGAAGGAAAGTACCAAACTCTGCGAGTATATGCTACACATAAATGTATGACTAAAAAACCAAAAGTTGTAATCCAATTTTCATTTGTTTTCGAATTACAGCAGCTGAAGTTGAATCAATTAAGGATTATTTTAATAATCACACAACCTGTCAATTGTTAAACAATAACCTGTCATTTGTAATTGATTGTTCATGATTTTTAAAGATTTTCATTTGAAGGCTGCAGCTAGCATAAAATAAGAATTTCAAGATGAACTCCAGAGAAGAATAGGGCGCTGTTTGCATACAAGCTTGAAAATATCTAGAGGTACATGGAGATTGGAGATACCTTTGAAAATGTATTGAAAAGTTTTAAAACTCTGTAATTTTGAAACAAAACGCTGTAATTTTCAGGCTAGCCTACGTATTTAAACTTAAATCTTCAAGCCGCTGTAATACGAAAACAAATGAAAATTCGATGACAGCTTTTGAATTATTTAGTCATAGAGTGATGTGTGTACACTCTCGGAGTTTGGTACTTTCCTCCGGACTCACCCCTTTAGGTATATCTACTCACACTTCTTCAAGCAGTTGCAGCATATATTTGTATTCTAGACCTTCTAACCAAAGTTTCTTTAACTCCTCTCTACGACAGCGTAGTAGAGTCTTGCAGGCTTTTAAATTTTCTTTAACTTTATGTATTTTTTCACGAGACTCACTAACTTGTTGTGAAAGAACTCCAAATAACTGCATTACCTATTTACATAAATGTACACATTAAAATTCAAAATTACATAACCAAAATCTTTTTTTTCATTAAGTAACATATAAATATACTTGTGTTAAATCAGTTTCGTGCTTCGATACAAGCTCATCCAATTTGCAATCACTCTGCTTATATTCCGTTTCCAATTTCGCCTTTTCTCTATCCCGTTGTTCGTTAGTCTCACTGGCAGATAATGTTCGAATTACTGACATTAACAGACCACTCTAAAAAATATCATTTAAGACGTATTTATGTAAATTGTTTATATCTACCGTTTCTTTTATAGGCTTAACACCTCGAGGTGGTTTTACAGGTGGTTGTTGCTCCATGTTTAAGAAATGCACGAACACTTCCCACTCAGTTAAAAGTTACCTAATTTAAGAAAATTTGTCTTGTATGTTTTAGTATTTCATTGTTACAATGATAATATCCACGATTTTGAACCCCCTGATAGGTTATTTAAAATAATACAATACGTCAAAATAAACGCCCCCACTATCATTATCAGTGTGACCACCACAAAACAATACCGAATGGTAACCAGTGACCACTGACCTGTTTGGTTACTAGCAGTGTTGCCAGATCAAAAAATAGGAGCTCAATAGTTGCCAGACATATACCACTTTTCACCAGATTTGCTTTAAATCTTTCCATTTGATTGTTGATGGCTATTAACTATCGTACAGTTGACCATGAATTATTTCATACACCAGCTGGTAAAACTACAAATTAACCTATATCTTAAAAGTTATTATCTCCACTGACGACTTTATCCGCCGCTCGTCAGCAGCCTATAAACTATAAAAATCTGGTGTGAAACACTCACGCAACTTCCTTTTACAGTGATCTTATAATTAGCCAAAAATTTGATTTTTAATTTTTAAGCATTTGGAAGTAAAAAATGCCCTGAACTAAAAATGCGGCTGGTCTTATACAGACGTCAGTCTCGCATTAATCAAGGAGGCAGTGGGAATAAATTATTCAACAATAGAACTGAACGGTAGAAGAGAGAAAGCAGATAAGTAAGTAAGGAATTAGGTATGGATATTCTTCTTGACTTTTAAGAGGCTGTAAATCATCACGGGTACTTTGTACTAAGGTATGTTTGGATTATTAGTCGAATGTAGGCTTTCACGGCCGTTGTCCATAATGGTAGTTTCTTCCGGGTTATGCCGTGGTCGTCGATTTGAACTTGACGTTTCGCTGTTCATGCTGTCAGCTTCTTCAAAAGTTTTCTAAAGACTGATGTTGGTGCGTTTTGCTCCTGGTTATATACCGAGGAGTCGTTACGGTTGGCTGCTTATGTAAATCTTATATGTTATTGGACTTGTCGTTTGTTAAGCCATTTTTTATTTTTTTCCTAATTCTTATAACTACATAACCATTTGGAGCAGTTTTGGTACAAAATTGGCGAGTCCGCCTATATATCGGGCTCGTTTCGGTAGTATTTTATCTTTCAATACAGCAGCTTTTCGCATCAAACAAAATCCTAATCCGCGCGTGGCTTTTGGTTTTATTTGCCAGTCTAGCTTTGGCGCGAACCTCTATGCCGTCGCATTTTGGCAGCTGGCTGTTTCATCGCTGGTAACAGCGCTCGTCGATAATATTTTCCAGAAACATAATCCATGAGAGCAAGTGAAATGCCTATCTTCAAACTTTTAAAACATCAGTCGATCCCTCTCGCACCGAGACGGCCTCATCGTCGACGCGCGAAGTTGCTGTTTTGCTATTGGTCACACCTGTGGCCGAACAGACGGAGAGTTTGAGCGCGAAGCCCTGTTGAGCGTTGGTTTTCGGGAGATGCTTCTTGACTAGCGTCACGTGTGGGCTGCTGTGTTTCTTTTGAGGTGTTGGCGATGTCCAGTGTGCCGGCCTAAGCCACTCAGTATTTTCGGAGGCCTGTGGCCTGTTTTAATCCGTCTCTTTGAGCGGGATTCTCTCTCGAGTGAGCTAATTAGCTGCCGTACCGATGTTTCAATTTGCCAAGGGGGCAGAACGCATCTGGTCCCGCGATTAAGCTGGGGATATTTTCGTGGACGCCGTTGCCTTCACCTGCACCATCTCAACAGTAGCAAAGCGGCAGTCGACGCCCGCCAACTTACGCCTCGGCTTCTTGAGGCTGACCCACTATTAAGATAGTGTTCACTTTGTTGTAATTAACTTTTGTGTAACAAACCTGTTTGCTGCAAGCTGACATTTGCATGGCATTAACGTTTGCTTAATTGCCGTCCGATACTTCATGCAAGCCCAGTACATTCAACACCAAATTAACATTTGTGTAACAAACCTGTTTGCCGCAAGCTGACATTTGTATCGCATTAAAACTTGCTTAATTGTCGTCCGATACTTCATTCAAACCTAGTACATTCAAGTGCAGATTTAACCTTTATGTAGTAAACGTGCTTGTCGCCAATTGACATTTCAGTATAATCGAAGTTGACTTATGGCCCGCCCCACGTTCAGTCGAGGCGAGGTATACTCACTTGTAGAAGTTAACCTTTGTTTTACGAGTGGAACTATTTATTTTTTTCACTGTGCCAAATTGATGTACGTGCCGACCACGTCGGTACAACTGTAAGTTTTTGGGTCATGTGAAGTGGCCCAATAGATGTATTAACTGATTAACGACTTGTGATTTTTCCTATGTCTTGTGCATGTTTGTTTACAGAGTGACTGAGTCACTGTGTCAAGATCGATGTAAGGTGAGTCCCGGAAGTGGTGAATGAGCGTTGCAGGTAGGTCGGCGCGCTTGTCGCTGCGCTACTGTTTTCAGAAGTAGTATTTTAGTATGTTTTGCCCCGTTTGACCTTCAAGGTTCGGTTAAGCGTGGGTCTCCTTGCTTGGACCTTGTGGTGCCCTTTTCATTTGGTACCACCCTATACATATCAACACGCTTGCCCTGTGGTGTCTCGTTTAGGACCATGCCTTCTCCCTGAGCGTATTTGAACCGCAGCCTTTAGCCTGTTTCTTACGATTTCCAGGGTAAGTGTGCACGTTTCCCGGTCTTGTTTAGCATTCGGCGCTCGCTCATCCGTGAGTGTCATTAAATCAATTTGATACTGTAACACGTTTTTCCGCTTGGTTGCTCACGTGAAACTGGTTTATGGATGGATTGGTTTTACAGAACTACCTTCCATGTGTTACTAAAGCGATAGCCGTCTTCTAGATTGAAATTGTTTGGATTTTTAATCATTTCTAGGGATTCCTAAATAACACGCAAAATAATTTTTTAGTCCTGGTTAGTATGTTTACGGAGTCGTAATTTATTCTGTGGTTTCCTGGTCCTAATAAGTGTTCTGCGATGCCTGATTTCATTCTAGAAGACGGCTAAGAATATCTCTTGATGGCTCTGAGGGCAGCCATAATATCAACAGTTCACAATAGGTGTATTGGTGTATAGGTGTACCGTATTTCCACAATAAAGGACTCTCAAATGGCCATATCGACACAAAATGTTCTAATGTCCTTTTGGTATGTTTCTCGAATTCCAGTAATGTACAAAGAACACCTTTCCACATTCCCTACTAAACAATTCCTGAATTTTCATTAATATAGCGTTTAGTAGAAACAGTTGCGACTTTGGCGACGCTTTCATTGTTTTTTATTATATGTTATCGATGTTGATATTAGCTCTCATCAGCCATAATATTAACAGTGGCAGTCGAAATAGCATACTGTGAACTACAACACTGCTGTATTTTTGATAATAAGCACTTTCAAATAACCCGTTCGACACAAAAAGTTCTAACGTCCCTCTGGTATGTTACTCGAGTTCTAGTAATGTACAAGGATCACCTTTCCACACTCTATAGTAAACCATTCCTTAATTATCATAACTAGAGCGTTTAGTAAAAACAGTTGCGACTTAATCGAGGTTTTTATTGTAAATTTTTAAATTTTATCCGTGTTGATAGCTCTCATCAGCCATAATATCAACAGTTTACAGTAGCTGGCATTCGAAATAACATACTATAAACTACTGCAGTGATGTATTTTTGATAGTAAGCACTTTCAAATAGCCAGTTAGACACAAACAGTTATTACGTCTTTGTGGTATTTTTCTCGAGTTCCAGTAATCTACAAATAACAACTTTCCAGACTCCCTAGTAAACCATTCCTGAATTTTCATTAATATAGCGTTTAGTAAAATCAGTTGCGACTTCGGCGACACTTTCACTGTAGATCATTATATTTTGTCCGTGTTGATAGCTCTCACCAGCCATAATATCAACAGTTTACAGTAGCTGGCAGTCGAAATAACATACTGAGAACTACTGCAGTGTTGTATTTTTGATAGGAAGCACTTTCAAATAGCCAGTTCGACACAAAAAGTTATTACGTCCTTCTGGTATTTTTCTCGTGTTCCAGTAATCTACAAATAACACCTTGCCACACTCTCTAGTAAACAATTCCTGAATTTTCTTAATATTGCCTTTAGTAAAAGCAGTTGCGGCTTCGACGACGCTTTCACTGTAGATCATTATATTTTATCCGTGTTGATAGCTCTCACCAGCCATAATATCAACAGTTTACAGTAGCTGGCAGACGAAATAACATACTGTGAACTGCTGTATTTTTGATAATAACCACTTTCAAACAGCCAGTTCGACACAAAAAGTTCTAACGTCCTTCTGGTATGTTTCTCGAGTTCCAGTAATCTACAAACAACACTTTTCCAGACTCCCTAGTAAACAATTCCTGGATTTTCATGAATATAGGTACGTTTAGTAAAAGCCGTTGCGACTTCGGCGACGCTTTCATTGCATATCATTATATTTTATCCATGTTGATAGCTCTCATCAGCCATAATATCAACAGTTTACAATAGCTTGCAGTCGAAATAACATACTGTGAACTACATCAGAACTGTATTTTTAATAATAACCATTTTCAAATAACCAATTCTACACAAAATATTCTAACGTCATTCTGGTATGTTTCTTGAGTTCCAGAAACGTACAAAGAATACTTCAATATTCCCTAGTAAAGTAAACTATTTTTGATTATCATTAATATAGCGTTTAGTATACGCAGCTGCGACTTCGGCAACGCTCATTGTCTTTTATTATATTTTATTTGAAATCGGCAGTGAAGTACGCCGAAATCGTCATTAAAATACGAGAAATCGGCAGTGAAGTAATCCATTGTTTTACGACTTTTTTGTAGGTGGCGAGGCGACAGATAAACGTCAATTGAACGAACATAACCTACAAAAGTTGGTTAAAATGTTGTCATTTCACGATTTCTCGATTTCAAATAAAACATAGTGTACACCTCGGCACTAAAGTTCCTTTTTATCCCTCATGTGGTTCATTTGCCTTGGCCCTACGGGCCTCGGCAACTAAATCCACATTCGTGATAAAAAGTTATACTTCAGTGCCTTGGTATACAAACTACTATTATCCGGGTTGATCGCTGTCATCAGTCATAATATCAACAGTTGACAATAGCTGGCAGTCGAAATAACAAACTGTGAACTACATCAGTGCTGTACTTCTGATAATAACCACTTTCAAATACAGCCAATTCGACACAAAATGTTTTAAAGTCCTTCTGGTATGTTTCTCGAGTTCGAGTAATGTACAAAGAACACTTTTTGTTTCACACTGACGTTTATTTTCATGGATTACCTACTAATATTATTGTGGAGTCTGTTTTTGTTTATGGAATTAAACGTGTATAGTATTCCAACCAAAAATTGGAAAGCTATTTAAAATCCAGTACACCATGAAAAGTGTAAGGCATGTCTAAGTTGGTTTCATACAATCAGTAAATAATATTCTAATGTCATTCAGCTTTCAAGTAATGACAGTTCATCTGCAAATTGTAAATGTAACTGTTTTGTTAAGGCATTGTAACATTGTGCATGATTTAAGTAGGTACTAGTTGAGTTTTTAAAACCGTATAGTAGCACAGGAAATGTTGAAAAACGTATATGACTTCCAAACTTCCCAATGCATCTGTCAAATTTTAAGGTTATTATCGAAGTGTCACTGAATGACAATCAAACAGTAATTTTATGAATTAAATTACGAAGTGACTTACTGTTCTCAATGCTGGCCTGATTTTAAATAGCTTTCCAATTTCTGGTTGGAATACTATACCGTTTCGCTAGTTTGCTTACGTAGCATTTGTTTTTGCTTTCATGTGTCATTGGTGTTTAATTTCAGAGCCTACTAATTTCATATTAGAGATTAATTTATATTTTTGTTCATATCTCCCCTACAAATAAAAAATTTTCAAGTATGTTAGACATCCTTGAAAAGCTCTGTTTAAAGACGCTAACTAAGAAGAATTGGCTTCCATATGAAAAACTAGCACTAATAACTTGAAAACAAATGACAATCGGGGTTTCTGTTTTTACATCAAAAAGTGTGTCTTGAAAAGTGTCTGAACATTGTAAAACTGAGAGAGGTCACATTAGGTGTTATCGAGTTAATAAGGTATGAAATTGCAAATGTTGATTTTTTTAATATCTTAAAATTTAAAAAAGTTAGGGTGAATTTAAAATGAGATTTGTTGCGAGTATTGAATTCTGCAAAACATTCCCCGTTTAACCGTTGCTCTATGTCTTCTAATTACCGAAATACCAATGGTGAGCATCGAAATGTGGACACAGTGTATACGTTTTAGTAGATAACCTATTCCTAATTTTAAAACAGTTTGAGAAACGTTTAAAAGAAACTGCAAATAGATAAAATTTTGCAAGCTCTCCCTCATATTAAAATAACATACGTATTTCTGATACACCCTGTATATATTAGGTTAGTAAAATGTGAAATTTAAGTAAAATGGGATTTCGCACGAATGGAATTTTTAGGTCAATTGACACTTGTCAAAGTGAAAGATCAATAATATCAGCTGGCTTTCGTTGTGCTTAACCTATATTTGTTATCTCAAACTTCAAATAAAATTGTTTAATTGCTATGTAAAATACAGTAACATGTTGCTACATAAAAGCAGAAATTGAGTAGAAAGTCAAAAATGACTGAATCAGGTGAATTGCGTGAAACTAATTCAGATACAAATTTCCATATGTTGAACTGTACAGAAACTCGGCTATCAAAACAAAGTTCTTGTAATGGAAGCTCTGTAGAAGTCAGTGGAATTTCAAGCGATGCTGATTTACCTGGAATCGAATCTGGAATATCGGATGAAGATGGTGAGTAGCAATGGTATGTAAATTATGACTGATTGTGTTTGTTTTAATAGATACAACAGATGAAACTAAAAATGATGAGGAAGTATATTCCGATAATAGAGACCCAGAACCAAGTGATACAACAGATACAGAAAATGAAAAATCTGCATCAGAGTACCAAAGACATTTAGAAGATTGTCGCCTTAACATTAAGAAATTAGAACATCAATGTTTTCAGTTAAATGAAAAATTCAGGGAAGCGGAATCAAGACTAGAATTGGTAAAATTTTGATGTCTATTAGATCTTTCAACTTTCAATTTATAATTTCAATTAGCATACTGTTAGAACCATTTTCCAATTATATATGATTTATTTTTACTTCCTTCTACAATAAAGGAATTATTGGATTCACCCCAAAAATTCGAAATTGAGTTTTCAACAGATCTTCACGTTTTTAAGAGTCCCCTGAACCCAAAAAAACATGTTTTTATTTATTGGTCTGTCCGTGTGAACAGAATATCACAAAAACGAAGAGATATGGAGTTGAAACTTCATATATAAGTTTTGTGTACCTACTATTTAGATGCAACAGCAAGCTTTTGAAGAAAATCGCATAACCGGATGTATGGTGTTGACTTTTGTAATTTGTCAGTTTTTTCGATTTTCTCAAAAACGGCTCTTAATGATTTTTTCGAATATTACATTTTTAATGTGTATTGATGTGAGATAGCCTCTAAAATAGGTTTCTTTTTTTTGTTCTTTATATAATGTAGTAGGGAAGCTAAAAACAAATTTTTGAATAATTATAAGATCACTGTAAAAGAAAGTTGGGTGCGTGTATCACATCAGCTGCAAGTGTAAAACATTTTTATATTTAAACATCTTTATGATTTAGCAATACAGATTTTTTTTTATATTTGGGGATTAAGCCTTGCTTGCACAATTTGTTAAAAAACATATAATAGACCACTGCAAAAAAATGACATTCAGAGAACAAAAAACCCCTAGGGCCGGTTGCAGAAAGCAATGTTAAGTCGGGTGTTAGCTAACATCGCGTCAAAGTGAACAAAATCGCATCAAATTTTGTTTACTAATGTATTAGTTACCATAAGCATTTGAGATTTGATTTGTTTTTGTTCACTTTGACGCGATGTTAGCTAACACCAGACTTAACATTGCTTTCTGCAACCGGCCCCTAATCACACAAATATTTAACAACCGCTAAATACATATATCGACAGCTTTCGACTTTCACTGGTGATTTAGTAAAAAACATATCTTCGGCCAATTTTGTCGTGTTAGTTTCTCTTCAAGGCAGTGGTGTCCCAAAAATTTGGTGCGGGGTGTTGAATTTGAAGCATTGAAATTTAAGAAATGGGTCGAGTGAGGTGTCATTTCCTACATATTTTTGCAAGCTCATTCAAATGAAAACATTTTCAGGTAAATTGAATCGCTCTGCATCAGGATATGGTAGGTTTCATAGGGAGAAATGCAGAAATTATACACTGAATGGTGCCTAAATAACCCAATTTATTTCCCAATACTATTAATGCTCATTTATAATTTTAATTTTCACTTATAATACCATGAGTAGTCAAAGTTATGTCGAATATTTTGGCTGTTGTATTACAAATGTCCATTGCACTTAGGATTAGGACTAGTGATGGGCATAACCGGACAATTTTCATAACCGAATTATTTGCATTCGAATCATCAACCGATTGATTATTTGAATAATCATTTGAATCAATTTTGGCTCTCGATTCGTTTCGATTAAGTCAGCCGGTTTGCCGGTTGGCGGTTCACCGTCATCTGCATCGGCATCGTAACTTGCAGATAGCAGAGGAACTCAGTTAATCGGTAATTATAATAATTGTATAAATGATTTTTATTTGATTTCTAAGGAGTTTAAACCATTGAGAATAGCTATATCTATACTAATCATAAAGAAATTATAAATATGCGAATACAAAGTATCGATTGAATCTATTTTTAGTTCCTAAAATTCTCTAGTAAGCACCCTTCTGTTTCGCTTGCACATCATACCGGTATATTTTAGAATCCATAATTTATCTACGTTCAGCCTTCCGCGGTTCTAAGGACGCACACTTAAAATTTTCAACATCGAAATCCACTTCTTGTTCCGACTGCTTCGTTATTAAAAATTAAATATAAATCTGTTACGATATTGGAAAATCTTATTTCGCTTTCTGTTTATCCCTTATTAGGCATAATCAACCGCGTTTCGATGTAAAAATTTAGGCCGTTATAAATTAATACCAACCTTTGGCAAATCTCATACTCAGCAGAACATTATCTTTAATAGGAACAGCCCCATAAATTTAACTCGTCGACTGGGAGTCTCAAATGTCTTAATAACATCAACAAGCAGCGGCGAGCCTCACTTGGGTCAATCAAGTACATACGTAGAAAAGGTTATATGAGTTATGAATGCCGTATTATTTACAGAATTTCGATCACTGGCAGGTCGCTGAGACGCGGCACGTAGTACGTATTAGGATGAGGTTATTTTTCATCTGAATACTTGGAACGAAAACCGAGTTACACAGGTTATTTCAATAACCGGATAACCAGTTATTTTTGATTCAAATAAGCCCATCACTAATTAGGACTCTTGCTAGCGCACTCGTCCTAATCGAACCTAAGCGCAATGGACATGAGTAATCATACCACCGCAAAAATATTCTACTTAACTTTGACTAAGAATGGCATTTGAGGGACTATTCAATGAACCAAACTACTTTTTCAAATTAGTATTCAGTAAATGTAGCAACAAACTACGCAATTTCTGTAGTAACAGAACACTAATATTGACTTTTTCTAATAAAAATCACATTTGTTTAAAATATTCAGTAGTTATATCTCTAATGCTGTGATTATTCTCAGCTAATTAAGTTTATTACATTTTTTATTTCTTTTAATTTGAGGCCTATATTAAAATTAAATTTTATGATACACATTATTTTTTACATAGATTACGGTTCTGGCTATCTTGTTACTGTGTATTATTGTTTAGTTGTCAACCGAAGCTACATTATAATTTCATAAAGTAACTGCTGACATTAATTAAGAAATGTGGAATAATGAAGCCAAATTAAATTCATATTTCAAAAACTGCATAATATGCAGAGGTAATGTAAAGCATAACCAGCATATTTATATAAAAGCATAGGTATTATTTAAAACATGTTGGTCTTCCCTGCGCAGACTGAACCAAACACTCTATATAGCTAATAGTTATTTTTGTATCTAGTATGCGAAATGCTACTTTTGCATTTGAAAATGAAAAATTTTTTGGCGCACCGAAAAATCAAACTGTAATATAATAATTGTTAAAACTAGCTATTTAAATTAAAATAATAAATTGGTATGCATTTTAATTAATTTTATTCAATAAATTAATTGAAACGTCTCTTAACGCGAAGTACTTTTAAGTTCTAGAACGTAAAAGTATTTCGCGTCCTGTTTACGAAAATTAATCACCTCACCCTTTGAAAACAGAATGAAAATGTTAACATTTTTTGACAGTTCTCGAAAAGAATAATTGTAGACTTAGGCCAGTTACACCCAAACTACTTTTTTCAGTAACTTGTTTGGTTAGCGAGCTACGAAAGAATTATGCACTAATGGTGTGAAGATGACAGGTGAAATTTGTGAATCAATTGTTTAATGAAAATAAATAGATTAGTATACACTGAACGACAAAAAATGGGAGCAGTGAATTTTAATTTTAATTTGTGCAATCATGTGGATGGATACCTTCGCACATGCATGTAGCATATATTTGCCTCAATTGTAACTTTTAGAAAATAAAATTTGAGTCAATAAAAAGGACATAGTTACATAAAGTTGGTACGGGTATGCATGCAAACGTGCGTTCGTTAAATAAACATTCTCCTCCTTCATATAATCTTTTATTATGCCTTCTATAAACTGTATGGAAGCAGTCCAAGGATACTTGGAAACAGTCAGCATGATTTAAACTAATTTTTGATTCATTAGTAAACAATACATAACACGAAAATATTTCTTTACAACAAAAATTACAAACATTTAAAAACAAACATATTTTGTAAATTCTAATTGGCCAAGAGTTTAGAAAGCACTAATGAGGTTTATTATATATGTAGTTGATTGCCTTTAAAATGAACCGAAGAAAAAGCATTTTAAGTATGCTCAAAGAAAATAGTTGTGATGGCAAGTTATTTAACATTTTTTTAAATATTGTTAATTTATTGTTAAAATACAACTGATCCACCTAATTAACGCACCACCTAAAATGTACTATACGTTTGATGTCAAGGTTTTAGGATTGTGATCAATTGTTTGTGTGATTTGGATGATAGTCGTTTTTGCATTGTAGATGGAATAATCAAAAATGTTATTGTACTATGATTGTTTAAAGAATTTACTCTTGTTTTTTCCGAAAAGTTTGAACACGCTATGAGGTGCACCAGCAACAACAGCAAATTACATCTAAATGGTAAATCCAGTCTCGTCTATTTTAACTTTTTAACCATCACTTTTTTGTTTACTTTATTATCTCTGTTGTTAGAGGAGATCGGCAATTTTATAGCACATGTTTTAATGACAGGTTACATTTTTTAACAAAGATTATTGAAAGTTAAGAACTAAAATTAATTTAACAGAATCAATAACACGTATTTTCGCAACGGCGGCTCATATTCGTAATTAAGCTTCTAGTTTGGTTTTGTTCGATTTAATTTCATATTTCTATCAACATCTGATCAACTGCATCACAGTTAAAAAAACGGTCTCTCAGTTGGCTGCCAATAATACTATATAATTTTTAATGCGATTGAGCGCCGGGTTATTCGATGGCCAATTAATCGTCTCAGTATTTAGCTCGTTTAAGTATTTACACATTTAAAAGTTATTGCCACTGTAAGAAAGGAAAGGAAAAACATGGTCGGACAAAATGTCTGTATTTACTTTAATGAACCACAATGTATTAAAAAGAAATAAATGTATATCACTTGTTACATATTTAACTTGAATTTTATAGTTTTGGAAATTTAAATAATGCGGAATTAAATGCGAAAAAACGGTGTATTCGATTCAGTAGAAAATACAGTTATTTATTTATTTACAATTCTCAAGTTGCACACAGGAAGTACCCAGTAAACCAACTTCAATTAGCAAATGAAAAAAAAAATAAATAAATAAAATGGTTTTAACACAGCAAGAGAAAGAAAATGATATGATGACTAATTCAATGTACGAGACATTCTATTTAGTGATGAGTTCAAGCTGAAATATGTTCTTGAATAGCACTGCTGAAAAAGTGAGTTGTTTCTTAATATATGACTTGGAATATGTATATTTACCAGATTTATAAAGGTGGGGAATCTATTTGTGATTTTAAAATCTTACAAAAAATTATAACATCAGATAACGCACTTCTCTCTTTTAGAGTAAGAAGATGAAAATATTTACAGGAAGACAAATAAGTAGTACATATTTTGGGGTTCTTTCTTGTTAAATAGGTTATAAAGTTTAGTTGAATTTTTTCGAGTCTATTTATATACAGGGTGCCCATTCTAAAACTCCAAATTTGAAATGTTTTAACTTGGCAACACATAATGCAATGACAAGCAATTTAATCAGTAAACCGTCAAAGAACTGAACTATGATTGCTTTGATCTTAATTATAGGAATACTTTGATTTAAAATTATAGCCGTCTTGCATATGCACTGTGTGTTTCCTATTTACAGAACTTCAAGCTCGGAGTTTTAAAATGGACACTCTGTATATTGCGCAATGCCGATTCCAGATAAAACTACAATAGCTCAGATTTGACATAATAATAGCCTTGGAATTGGTAACAAATTTTGTTGTTCTGATTATAAAACCAAGTAATTTATTAGATTCTCTGCAAATAACGTGTGTGTCAAACAACATTTTTGAATCTAGAGTCATTCCTAAGTCCTAAATCCGATAGTATAGGGAAAAGAAACGCGATTTATGTTTCTAATAGTAAACGATATCTGACAACATCCTTTATCTAATAGACGTGTCTGTCCGGGACGCTGGTCTGTCCGGGAGGCTGTTTTGTCTGTCTGGGACGCTATTTCAGCAGCCAAACCGTAAGAGATAGAGAAAAAAGTTATTAAAGTTATATGTTTGGAATGGTCATGTCAGGTCAGGAACCGAATCTGAGTCTCTAACACTAATTATTATCTTAATTATATCCTAATCCTAACTTTTTAGGTTAGATTCTAGGCAAATTTTATCAAGGCGAATGCGACTGGTAGTTTGCTACCAACAATGACGTCATATACGTACGTGTGGTGAATACGCGTTCTATTCGCAAAAACGGTCTTTTTTGTTTTATTAAATGAGACATTTGTTTCACTGGACTGCTAGTTTAGATTAATAATTTAAAGTTAATTTGTTAGTGATGCCATAGATATCAAGTCTTTGAAGATCTGAATTAAGCTTTTGGCAGTCAGTTTGATTTTTTATCAGAAGAAATATCTTTAAATCGTTGGCGTATAATAAAAATTCGCTATATTATATAAAACAAAGATCATTAATGTATAATATAAATAACAATGGTTCGATATGTGAACCTTGTGGAACACCAGAAGAAGTTTTATAAAAATTTGAAAGATAGCCATTAACTGAGACTGCCTGCGAACAATTCCTAATATAGGAGCATAACCACCTCAGAAGAACACCACTCAGAAGAACACCATGTATACTGGCCCCAGATAGTTTTTTTAATCAAAATATTATGATTTATTTTATCAAACGCTTTACTGAAGTCGGTATACACGTAATCCACTTTACAGCGGTCGGCCATAGATTTCAGAATGTAGTTGGAATCAGGGACCTGGACCCAAATGAAATAAGGGTTCCGGTCCGGTCCGGTCCAGAACAAGATCGAAAATTTCGGTTCGGGTTCTGACCACACCATTCTAGATAGATTTCAGTCCGGTCCGGTCCGGTTTTTTTTCGGTCCAAAGGGTTTTTTCGGTTCGGACAAAAAAAAGGGTTACTTTAGGTAGGCAGCCTTTTCCCAAGCTTTTTTCATAAAAAATATACCTTAGTATCATATAAAATACAATACTCAATTACTCAATGTAAGTTTTCTTGGAAAATCAATGCGTGAGTAAATTGTTTTGTTTTCTCCTTGTCATCTTAGCTTCTACCAAGGGTTTAATTATTTCCACTTCAGTTGTTTCTGCTTTTTCTTCATCATCATCAGAGTCATCAGACACACTTGCTTGTGCTTGTCCTTCTCTCATTCCTGGCTCGGTCCTCTGAGGAGTTTGAGGTTTAGTCTTTTTTCTCCTGATTGCAAAATTGAATTTTTTTAATTAGGTACCTATCAACCGACTTCATAAAAATACAAAAACTCTGAACGCTAGAACTTACAGCTTTTCTTATTTCTTCTTTCCGAAGATTCTGTTTGTTCTTACGAACAATTGTTCCTCTAGAATCTTGTCTTTGACGTTTGCTCTTATAGGAGGAAGCAGAAACTTTAACCCAGAAAAAAACCTTTCTACACTAACTTGTGTGGCTGGTACACTCAGTAAGACTCCTGCTAGAAGATGTAACTCAGCCATTTCTTCTTTTTTTGATGCCCAAAAATAAAATATTGTGGGCTCATTGGGTAAACGTACCCTACCCTGTTCGACTTGATAAGAATTCAATATATTGTCTTATCTTCTTTGACAGCATGAATGAATTAAGGTACCGCAGTTGTGCCACCGTTGATCCACTTTGTGTTCTGATTCTTTTCTTTTCAAAAAAGCCTCCATCTCATCACTTGATGAGTTTGACCCCACTGATTCAGTCTCGAGATTGATTTTATCACCATGTTTTATATTCGTGGAATTGTTCAAAGCCAGTAGTCTAGCCCAAAGCAAAGTTAAACGCTTTTTTGCTTTTTCCATCTGATTCCAGTCTAGTACGATTTTAAAACGTGGGTCCAAAAATATACAGCTAGGACTACCTCGTTATTCATCAGTTGGCTTTCACGCTCTTTCATCTTTTCAAAATGCTGGTTTGACCAAAATGTGATGCAACTTTCTCTGTTGCCAATTTGCACTCTTGCCACTAGCGTAAAATGAACCGAGAGTCATTTTTTATACTGCAACTTTCTTTTGCATTTCCGAGCTGGTCTCAAAGCCGCCACCACATCTGCGATCCTGTTTCAGTCAGCTTCACCCAAATTTTGAAAATTATTGAAATTTGTCAATTCCATGTCTATGAAAAATTCTTTCAATTGCAGTAATCGCTCGAGCATGTCGAATGTTGAGCTCCAACGTGTTAGACAGTCAATGATTGGTTTGTTAAGTTTTTGTTTTCTTAACATATACATCAATACGTCTTTACTACTTTTCGCACCCTTAAAATCAATTTTCCAACTTTCTTATTCTGCTTGAATGGATCTTCAGTCGCCAACTACAGCGTATGTGCGGCACACCTCATAACTTTATTGAGAGAAAAAAACTAGGAAGATTTATTATAAAGAAAACTATCAATCATTGAGACTCGAGGGAACAAGCCTTTTTTAAATTTTAGCTACCTATATGATTTCACGATTAGTGTTGTGATTCATATAAATTTAAAATTTGTTTTGCATCGGCGGCGCGTGGCAGGCGCAAGGCTGCGGGGTGAGAGGTTGGTCGTAGTGGCGCGAATGTGTCAGGGCAGTGGTGGTGGTAAAGCGTAGTATTGCGCTCAAAAATTCCGCTACGATAATATAATTATTTACAATAACAAGACCTAAAAAAAGCCGCCAAAAAATCTTTTTTGGCGAGAACCGAAAAAAACCCGAAAAAACCGAAAAATATTTTAACACATTGGCTGCCCATCAGATTTCATTTGCCCCATGCCTAGAGTCGAATAGTGTAGAACGCCGCAGATTCAAGCCCGAAGGCCCGGCCTGCTCACTGTCCGCCATATTGCAATATTCCAAAACCGCAAACGCACAAACAAGACTAATACTCATAGAACACACCTCTACGATTGCAAAGCTCCAACTGCAAAACCGATTAAAAAATATGCATTTATATTACAACATGCGCAGACCGCACACGTGGCGTCGGCGGCACTCAGGATGACTACTCAGTCAACGCATACCTTGCGTTGTGGGCAGCCAAGGTGTTAAGGGTTCGGATTCGTTACCTATATTCATTAAAAATGAAATATGGGTTCGGTTTCGGTTCGGGTCCAGACAAAAATTACGGTTCCGGTCCGGTTTTCGGTTCAAAATCGTCCGGTCCGTCGGGTCCCTGGTTGGAATAGAGTAATAGATTTGACTCAGTTGATCTATTCATAAAAATCCATGTTGCTGAGGGATAATTATGTTATATAAAAGAGAATAAAGCTGGTCGAACAATTGATTGTTTTCCAATATGTCGGGAATACACCTGTAGCAAGCGATTTTTTATTAGTAATTTGTACAACTAGTTTTTGAAAGTCATACTTTTTTTCATGAAATTCAAAACGTGTTGTACATGTAGTTTTTTACATAGTGATCTCGTGTAACTCGAAATTTAGTCGAAAAGGACTTCGGAATTTACAACTGTCAAATTGACATTTCAACAAATAGTTAAAAAAAGTGTACTTTTTTCATGATTTTGCATTAAAAAAGTAGTACTTTCAATACGATTTTTTGTTTAAAAAAATTACTTTCATGATCACTATGCAAAAAATAAAAGAGGGTATGTTATACCCTACAGCAACGTTTTAGAAGGAGTGGAGGAATATTATCAATTCCCAGCGCCCTTGTTTACATTTATAGCTTGAAGCCGATTACAAATACCACAAGAATTAATCAGACTATCAGCAAAGTTGTAATCTTGTACGGAAGGTATAGGGTTATTATTAGCATTATTTCCTCCAGGTTGTGGGTTCATTCACAGATTTAAAAAATGACTAAAACAACTCTGTTAAGAGTGGACCATCAAAAGCAATCAATTGATTCTAAGAAAGAGTATTAGGAAAATTGGTTTTATGACTTTTTCTGGATTTAGAAAATCTAGTTTTGGGTTTAAGGTAATGTTTTGTTCGGTTTGGTTAAGATATCTTTTGTAGTCCATATTTATAAGAAACTTACATCGCCCTCGAAGTAAACTAAAAATTAAATAATCTAGTGGGTTATTATAACGTTTCCAATGCTTGTGATTATGTCAGAAATGGAAAAAATCAGAACAAATGTGACAAAAATGGAATGATGAAGAAATAAACATAATTAAAAAGCGTTTTGCTAACCACATTAAAAGGAAAAGACCACCAAAGAAAAATAATGTTCAATATGTAATAGAAACCCGCCCCTAGGGTATTTCATGCTGGAAGAAATTGGGGAACAATAAAGGCTTACATTTATAATTGTTATAAAAACAATAATTTGTTTTTGTAAAGAATACCTTTAAATGGTTTTTATAATGCTGTTACTTTTTGTATAATTATTGATTCTATAAAAAAAATTAAATACAAAACTTGTTTACTGCCATATACGTATAGACTACATTTTGGCATGTTCGTTTTTTTCTTCGTTTGGGGCGTACATACTGCGAGAAGGAATCGTCAATATATTTAAATAGCAAAAGCTATATACTTTTTTGGTCTTGTTGTAGAGATTTTTGTTTAGTCATCATCCATCCATGGCGGCGTATGTAATTAATAGAATTAATATGTTATTCACACTGTACAATTTAGTTTAGTTATTAGTTTGCTCTTGGGATATTTTTATTGTTATTTTTTGTACACCAAAATATCAATAAATTATGTTAATCATGCTATAGTCGCAATTCCACTACTGTCATAAATAGAGAGTTTATAATAGGTTTTTGATATATCCTTAAATCTCCATAAGCATTCCATATTTTAAGAAAACTGGAAAAGTTTATTATAAGGGTTGAAAATGTATGCTGCACACTATTGCCAAGCGAGTGCAACAACTCGGGGAAGACTGTATACAAACAATAAAAGGTTTAAGTAGCATCTAAATGTGTAAAATTAGAAAGTGAATAGCTTGAACTTGTTGATAAACTGCCATACCGGTTATATATACTTATTATAAAACAAAAGGAAGGTATCAAGGCACCCATAAATATGGCATCACTGTACAGATGCCACTTGGTCTAAATTTATATTATTATTATACAAACGGGTGCCAGTTGACCCGTTAGTCTAGTGGGTGCGAGTTTACCATAACATACCTTTTAGTGCGTATACAAAAATTATGGAAGTTTTTTGTCTTGATACGTTTGTAGTACTTATGACGAGTAAATTCGTATAAAATATCACTGCTATCCCTAGTACTTCAAGTGGGTGCTACTTTGCTTGTTTATGTGTTGGGTGCCACACTGTCGACTGCATACGTTTATATATATATATATATATATAAAAGCCGTGTGCAATAATAATAATTCGTGTTTGGAACTGGAATATTTGGTATATTCGCAAATATTCGCCGCTTGCCTATTTCTAATTTAATCCCATTTAATATGCACAAATCGAAGGGACAATGAATATTTGCGTAACTAACAAGTCCAGACTTGTGCATATTTGTGTTTGCGCTCAAATGACTCGACATGATTTGTGCGCAATCATTGCAATTGTACTGCTCAAGCTGGGAGAATTTTTAAGTTTGTTTGTATTTATCAAGTAAATAGGGAGTACAATATGACTTTTTCAGCATGATCACTAACCATGGTGACTGCACTTGTTTATGAATGGCAAGAAAAAACTTGCTTTTCAATAATTGTTGGTCACAACATGTAATGTAAACGGTTTATTTGAATATTTGCCAAATATACGTGTATAATTGCCAAATATATGAATATTGGTGTATTTTTCAAATACACCAGTTGTATGAGCATCGATTTAGTGATTTTAAAGCCATATGTAATAATAATAATAATAATAAAACTTTATTTAGCAATTTTTGCTACATAATATCAAATTACATTATTGCACAACTATTATAGGTAGTCACAATATTGTACAAAGTAAATAAATAAAAATTCTGGCATCTGGCTAACAGCCAATACTATAATCCGTTCACGATCTTTTTGGGTCAAGTGAGGCTATGACCATCTAGTAATTTTGTTGGCAGAACCTCTGTTGCAACTAAACTCCCTCATGGAAATTGACACTTTTTGTGTTAGGTTAGGTTGTTTTCAGTTTAAGGTTATATTTTCTGAATAGTTACATTGTTGCCGGATATTCTCTAGTCTCCACATCGACTCGCGTTCTTTTAAATTTGGTCTGTCCTTTTTAAATTGGAAGTAGCATCGTTTAATGGAATTTTTTTGTTGTAACAAAATTATTTTGGGCATTTTGACTTTTCCTTTGACGAAAATTAAAATTATTTTTACACATTTGATAAATCATTTATTTTCTTACGAATATTAAAATAATAAATCTGGCAATGTGGTGGCAAGAAAATATCGAACAGACACTGACAGAAAAAAAATGTTGCATCCGCTATATCATCGAATCAGTTAGTCCAACATGAAAAGAAAAAATCATAGCCAACTCTGTCCCAAAAAGGTCGTGAACGGCTTATGGTAATCTATCTTATGGCTAAATAATAACACAAACTTGTACTTTAAAACTATTGCATGTATAAGAACTCTGTAGAGAACTGGAAACTGGAACTATCTTTGATATATCTTAACTAGTTGTTTCTTAAATAATCGACTATTCAGATTGCAAATACTATTTGGTAATGTGTTATACCTGATTAAAGTTTTGAAAAATAATGAATTTTGTGAGTCTTTCCTGTTTTTTCTGATCTAATAGAAATTTATCCTTATTTCTAGTATTGTGTGCATGAATTTAGTTGAAGGTTCGTAACATGTCACCAAAATATTTGGGCACTTCCTGTTTTAATCTTGTGTATAAATGTTAACGCCCAAATTTCACACATCTCTTCTACTGCACACCATTTTAATGTCCGCAACATATCATCAATTGTTGCACCTACTATTCTTTTTTAATATTATTCTCATTGCCCTATTTTGCAACAACTGTAATCTGCTCATATCTCCCCTTCTTGCCAAATATAAATTTTGGCACCAAATTGAAAATGAGGTAGAATAATGGAATTATAAATATTCAGTCTCGCATTTTTACTTAAGTAACCACTGCATCCATGTAGTACTCCTAATTTCTTACTAATTTTTTACTGATGTAATCTATATGTTCCAAAAAGTTTAACTTCCTATCAACTATAAATCCCAAGTATTTATGTCATTTTACAAGCTCCAGTTGTGTACCATCTATACTTACATTAAACCCCTCAAGTTTCCAGTTGTTAACCATTCTCTCCTTACCAATTAACATTGCTTTTGTTTTGTTTACATTTACTTTTAATTTATTTAGTTCGAACCAAACTTGTAATCTTCTTAGTTCATCTTGTAACCTCTTTAGCATGTACCTAGTGCTCATAGACAATCTTTATATAAACTCTAATATTTTGGTTCATACAAAAAGTAAATGCAACATGTATTTTTTTATAGACTATAAAACAACATGATGCTGCTATAAAGAAAAGGAAATGATGGTAATGCGATATGCCGTTAGTGAAAAAACAGTATTAGACCTTAAATCAGGGAAAGAGCATGCAGAGAAGAAACATAAGGAAGCCACAAGGGAAAATGATATTTTGCAGCACAAAGTAACAAGCATGGCTTCAGAAAAATCACGAATTTGCCAAATGCTGGATAATAAAGTTTGTATCTTGAATTATATGATAGTTTCATATTAGGAAATAATTATTTTTAGTGTTATGAACTTAAATCTAGTCAACAAGAATTGGAAAGGGTGAAATCAGATATGAGTGCACTAGAAACCAAATTGAAATGGTCACAAAACAACCTCAGAACAGAAATGGATTTACGAAAGGTAGGTTATATTTTTATTATTGTTAGATGCGTTGTGAATGTAGTGCTATTAAGTTAAAAGCAAAGTGTAGACTACCAATATGAATAGCATTAACGCAATTGATAAATTGTATACGAACAATAATAATTTTCTCCTACCAAGATTAAATAGTACCTAGATTATGCAATGAGGGAGAGAAATGCGCTATTTTGCTGAGGTGCAATTTCTGACTCTCGGGCTTCGCCCTCGTCTTGCACTGAAGCAAAATAGCATTCTCTCCGATTTGCATATACTATTTTTTTCACATTGCAGGAAGATTTAAAATGAAAAACCTGTTTTTTTAAACGTCATTTATTGACATTTTAGTTAAAATTATTTTAAAATTAGTAGCCTATGGTAAATTTTAAAGTTGGTGACACTGTAAGTCATTATGACAAGAGCTCACAATTATGTCAAATTCGAGGTTAGTAGGTTAGGTTTTGCATCAGTTTGTGTCAAAACTGACGCAAAACCTAACCTGATAACCTCTAATTTGACATAATTGTTGTATCAGTCATAATGACAGCTCCCTCGGAAAATGTTTGTCTTATTTAGTCTCTAAGGAGTAAATGTTTTACTTTTGTCACAATTTTGATGCTATAGAAACCGACTTCTACTGTCGGTCGTGGAAAAATATAACTTATACAGAGAGAGAAATAACTTGTACTCCCTAGAGACTAAAGTAAAAAATTAATATCTGTTTTGACACTGACATTTAATAACAATTAATAAGTAAAAGTTCTCACAACTTCGGTGTAACTTGGCTCTTCATCTGCATGTTTGTTTCTTACACTCTCCATTTCTTTCATTTCATCTTCTCTAAACAGCAAGTTTTGATAGTGTTTTTTCCATATTTCTTTTATCTTTCTGGTATCATACTCTGATTGTCCTTGGTAGTCTTTCATTCATCTTCTCTTAATAATAATGATAAATCAGTTTATTTGCAAAATATACAAATAGGCCTAGGTGTCAATTTAAAATTGGTTTTCAGCCTAGCCTTAATTTTAACATATTAGTAATATAGTAAGAAGTAACTTAGTAATGAAGTATTTATGTAATAATACACATTATATTTAATTTATTACTAACTGATCATTTTTAAGAAGTCTTATATCTGCTCCTACTGCAAAAGTTTCACTTTTTCTCCTGAAATTTATCCAGATTTGTTCTAATCCATTATAGTTGCCAGATAGTTCATTCATAATGGTGCATTTCAGTTGTTTTTTTGTAAAAAATATTAGACCGCCTCCTCTACCTTGTAGTCTATCTCTTAATTACATTGCTTTGTCTAGTTTTTTACTTCCTTTTACTATAAAGGAAGTATTGGATTCACCCAAAAATTCGAAATTGAGTTTTCAACGGATCTTCACGTTTTAGAGTCCCCTGATCCCAAAAAACATATTTTTTTTCATTGGTCTGTCTGTGTGTGTGTGTGTCTGTGTGTGTGTCTGTGAACAGAATATCTCAAAAACGAAAAGAGGTATGGCGTTGAAACTTCATATATAAATTTTGTGTACTATGTAGATGAGACAGCAAGCTTTTGAAGAAAATCGCATAACCGGAAGTAGCTGTTTACTCTTGTGATTTTTCGGTTTTTTTCGATTTTTTAAAAAACGGCTCTAACGATTTTTTTTTAACTTTACATTTTTACTACATTTTTAATGTGTATTGATGTGAGATAGGTGATTTTCCAGTTGAATACTTCTAAAGTGGGTTTCTTTTGTTTTTTTTTCTATTTTTTTTATTAACTCCTATTTTAAATAAAACACCCGGTATATTATTACATTTTCGAATTCACCTTAAAATTCTAGAGAAAATTTGTCTCTTCAACTAACACTCTATTTTGTACCGTTTTTGTAGAATTTGTAATTTTTGAAAATTTTTGACATTTTTAAAAATTAAAAATGAAATTTTTGACTAATTATAAGATCACTGTAAAAGGAAGTTGTGTGAGTGTATCACACCAGATTTTTTATGTTCTTATACATTTCTGTAGTGTTGTTTAGCCTAGCTTTTATTTCTTCTGTTTTTTGGTCTATCCATTCCTTTTTCTTTCTTTTGAATACCTGATCTGCTTCCTTCTTTATCTTTCTATACTTCTTTTGCTCTTCCTTTTTTCCAGATTTTAGCCATTTTAGTCTAGCTTTTCTTTTCTTACTTATTTCTTCCTCACATTCTTCGTCAAACCATATTTTGCTCTTTTTATTTTTTTTATATCCTAAGGTTTTTCTGCTGCTCCTATGCTTCTGCTTTTATGTATTTTTTCCTATTTTCTTCATTGTTTAATTTTCCCACTGCCCATTTCCTTTGTGAGTTACTGATTTCTCCCTCTTTTATTATTTTCTGTTTCAATTTCGCTTTTAACAGCGTGTGGTGCGTGTCTGCATTGGCGCCTCTGTACGTTCTAACCTCTTGTATGAACGATGCTTTGTTTCTTGTGGTTAGAACGTGATCTATTTGGTTGCCTCTATTTCTTCCTGGGATAATCCATGTCTCTTTATGTTCTCTTCTATGTGGGAATCTAGTGCTGCATAATTGCAGTCTTAATCCATTATTATTTGTTTTATCATAGATTGTGTGTTTACCTGCCACTTCTCTAAGCCAATCTTCTTTCCCTACCATGGCATTGAAGTCCCCTAGTACCACCAGGGTATCATGTCTTTTAATTTGATCTGTTACTTTTTCCAATTCTTCATAGAATTTTTGTTTCTCTTCTACAGCCACTTCTTCTGTTGGGGCGTATGGATTAATTATCTAGATGTTATTTAGTTTGTCTTTAATTCTTAGAGTTGATAGTCTTCCATTCACTGATATAAATTGCATAATTGCGTGTTTCGATTTCTTTGCCACTATAAATCCTGTGCCATTCTTTCCGTGTTTTGCTTCTCCAGAGTATACCATTGTGAAGTTTTGTGTTTACTGCTATTATATCCAAACTATATCTGTCTATTTCTTTTGCTATTTGCATCATTTTTCCTGGTATTAGTAAAGCTTTTATGTTCCATGTATTGTAGATGATTTTTGAGGCTTTCACGGCCATTGTCATTAAGTAACAAACAACTTCCGGGATTGGACCGTGTCATGATTGAGATCGAAGAACTCAACGAGTTACCGTGCTCTTTTGCTTTTTCGTCCTGATGAAGCCCCTTACGAAAGTGGGCGAAACGTTGAGTTCTTCGATCTCAATCATGACACGGTCCAATCCCGGAAGTCGTTTGTTACTCCATGTATTGTATTCCAACTAGAAATTGGAAAGCTATTTAAAATCAGGCCAGCATTGAGAACTGTAAGTCACTTTGTAATTTAATTCATAAAATGACTGATTGTCATTCAGTGACACTTCGATAATAACATATATGTAATACTTCTATATGGCATGTTGAAGAGAGAGGGTGTCAGAGAAAATTGAAGGACAGAATGATTGCGCTTTGTGCGTAATGCGCAAGCGCTAATTCTGTTTGCCTGCCAGAATTACAATCCGCGTGGTATGACACTATCCGACGTACAAAGGCAGGAACTTGCACTCATTCTGTCTCACTTCTTTCGTGAACGCTAGTATACAGCGCTTGAATAGGAACACGCCATATAGAAGTATTACATATATGGATAATAACCTTCAAATTTGACATATGCATTGGAAATTTTGGAAGACATAGCCTATACGTTTTTCAACATATTCTATGCATGTACCAATACGGTTTTAAAAACTGAAGTGAAACAACTAGTACCTACGTAAATCACGCAGAATGTTACAATGCCTTAACATATATACATTATGTATATACTATTTTCTACTCCTGTAACTAAAATGGCATTTAACAAACTAACATACACGTCGCTAAGTGACATTTTAATCACGCATTCATAACTTGTGACTAAAGAGCCTCTTAGTCATGGGCTGAAGTTAGCAACAATGTTTTAGTCATGGGGTGAAGTTAGGTTCAAACAGTATTTGCTTTATTAGCCACAGCCAAAACTAAAATCAAGTCAGTTTTCAACAGTCAACGTTGACGTTTATCAAGCATGATTTAACCTAATATAATTTTCAAAATCTTAATGAAATAATATGATGTTATATTGTCTAAGTTTGTGGTCGCAGAAAAAGTATAGCATGTAACACATTATATATACTCGTCTAGACACTCGTTTATTAAACACTCGCGACTAAAATGACTTTTATAAAACTTGTTACATAATATACTATTATTATGTCATTTTGTTTTTTGTGTTTCTTGGTTTTTTTAATAGTTTCTTTTCTTGTTTTGGTTTCATCGCGTTTGTCTGTTTGTCCTAGTTTTTTAATCTTGGTTGTTGTTTTTTGGCTAGGGTTTGACGATTCCATCTCCATAGATTGGTGATAATACACTTTGCACTCGGTATTTTGATTTTTGCTGTTCAGTTTTTTTACTAGTTTGATTAGCTCTCTTGTTCTTTGATTGCACGTCTAGTTTTGCTTGTTCAGGTGATATTTTTGTCATCATTCTTTTGTTGCCTCCTTTATCCATTTCTTGTGTTCATTTCTTCTTGTTTTTGTTTATCTTTCTCCTGTGTGCCTTTCTGCTGTGTCGTAATTTCTTGTGTATCATCTTCTTGTTTTTCTCTCTCATTCTTCTCCTCTTCCATACGCCTCAGCTGGTGAACATTGTATTGTACATTATTAACTATAAGTTTGTTTTCCCAAATTATTGCTTTACGGTCACAGAAAGTAGATTGGGTGTCAAGTTAGGTCATGAAAGGCGCTGTGATCATATTTGATGAATTGGCAATATGTGGAAAGTTGTCAAAAACATACAAAGTTGGGTTATATTTTAAATGACAAGTAAACAGCAACTGTGGGTAGAGGGATTTCGTTTGCACAGTGACTTAACGTCATATGACAGATTCTTTGTGTTTTAAAGTGTGGAAATTGCTATTGCTGGGAAAGAGGGTTTAGCAGAGCCTGGTTGTTCAACGTACATCATTATTTCCGCAATCCTATTAACATTCAAGAACTGATAATATACCATACCGCAATGTTGCGTACGCCTCTGATTTATTGTGTCATTTAGCTTAAATAAGGTTAACAATTTAATGTCAATATGATAGATGTAAAAATGTTACCAAAACGAAACTTGAAAATTACTAGATTCTAACAATAGTTCCGATTTTCACCGCGTCTCAATCTACTTTCTGTAACCTGTATTTCTGCTTTGTTTAGCTTCTTTCAGGTGGTGCAAGAGTATTTTCTTTTCATCCTTCTCTTTTTCAGTTAGATCGTGGCTCAGCCAATACTCTGTGCCTTTCAATTTTTTTTGATTGCCCCAGCAGCTCCATTTTTTCATTCCAGTTAAAGAATCCTACTATTACTTTTATATACTTCTACTTAAATGTGTCTTATAATGGTGTTTCTTTAATATGGGAAGGCACAGGTGATCTGTTAGTTTACAAGAGGACAAAATCTTATTTGAAAAGACTTTCTTTATAAAAGTTTTTGCTTCTTATGTTTAGAAATTAAGAAAATATTAATACAACTAAAAAGAGAAGTATCTTTGATTTTGAATTTAAAAGAAAATGTCATAAGAAAAAAATTGTAATGAAATACTATCAGATATTAACAAAACGATAAAATCTGTGGAGATATGGGTAAATGACGGTAAGATGCCATTTGAATAGTCATTTAATTTTAGTTTTTGGATTAAGTTTACAAGAGTTAATATGTGACCGTATAATGATTTTTGTATCGCTTAAAAGTAAAAAAATACAAATTGCTAAGGTACTTCTCTCTTTAGATAATTTCATAGTTTCTTAATATCTAAACACCTCCGTATATCAATTTTCAAATTTCTCTAGGGCACTGTAGTTTTTATAAGAAACAAAAACTTGTATAAAAAATTACTCTTCTACGAAAAATGAAAAATAAAAAGGTTTTCCCTCTAGTAAACTCAATCCGGGGACATACTGTATATTCTATATTGCCAATATTTATAAATTTGTTGTTCAATTGTGGATACTGAGTATGAAAGGCAAAACACCAATTTTAATATGGAATTTTCAAAACAAAATAATAAAGTAAATTTCTCATTTTGCTATACTGTTGAAATGATTATAATGAATTTTCTTTGTAGGAGAGTGAAGTAAAATTAGAAGTTTTAACCTCTAAATTACAAGAATATGTCAACGACGTGGAGGAAGCAAAACGTGAAGCTCAAGAATCCATTCGAAATTTTCGCTATTCACAAGATAATCGAGCAAATGTGCTAGGTTGGTGATGAATTTTTATTAAAACAATTTTGAAGTAATTCATTTTGATTTAGATCAACAACTAAAAGAACAACAAGCTAGTCTAATTCTGTTAAGGCATGAACGGGATGATCGGGAAAAACAAGTGAAAACCCTGCAAGTTGAACTGGAGAGATTGCAAACAAAGCAAAATGAAACTCTGCAGGAAAATAATATGTTATCTCTAAAGGTACAGCAGTTAGAAAGAGAAAGGCTTGAAACAGGACAAAGGCTTAGTGAATTGCGGGGATGTGCAGATCAGCAAAGACAAGATGCTGCTGATCTCATGGCTAAGAATGCTCAACTGGAACAACTAAAATTGCAAATACAAAAGTATGAAAAGCGTATTATATAAAAATATTTTGTAAAATCGTTTTTTTACAGTGAACTGGAGCAGCTGGCTGCTTGCAATGAGCAGATGATGCTACTGAAACAGCGAAATGTGGAATTAGAATCAGACATGGAGTCTTGTCGAGAACGTGAGGCAGAGTTACTTCTTTTTACACAACAACTTACAGACAAAAATGTTCGGCTGCAGTCTGAATTTACATCGATGGAAACTAAAGTAGGAAGTTCTTTAATCAATTTGTAATCCCTGTTGCTGACTTGTATTTGTAGGTTCAGCAGTTGACCTGTGAACAGACACTACTAAAGAGGGCAACAAAAGAACAAGAGACAAAAGCAGAAATGTTAACAGCCCAGCTAGCAGAAGAAAGGACAAAACATTCAGACAAAGTTGGCGAATTAACAAAACAACTTTCTGACAAGACAAAGTTATGCGATGTGCTTACTCAGGAAGTTGCTGATCAGAAGGGTGAAAATAGTGTAATAAAGCGAAAACTGGAACTTTCCGTAAAGGTACAAAAGAAAACAATCAAGTTTTGATATTACTGTTCTTTGATAGATGATTGAAGGAGTAATACTGATAGCAGAAGTTACCCTAATAGAATTTTATTTTATAAGCTACATGTAATTTAAAACTGCAAAGAACTCGTGACTTTTTGTTGCGTTTAAATACTTGAAAGTCAACTATTATGTCATATTCATTTGATTTTTTGTAGAAAATTAAATAATTGAAATTAGTAATAATACATAATTAAATTATATTTAAATATGAACTTAATATGTTAAATTGATTTCATCAAAATTAATTATACAAAATGTCGTAGATTATTGCATTATTAAATGGCGTAGAATCACAATGTTGAAAATTTATTTGCAGGAAGTTAGTAAGGAACTGCAGCAGTGTCGCAAAAAGATCGAACAGTATGAAACTGCTAGCACTAGTAGTAACAGTTCCAGTACGTCACTAAATACCATTGATCAAGCAAGCAATTCGCCAACACCACCTGTAACTGTAACCGAACAAGTCAAAGTAAGTTACAATAAGGTTAAATATAGTTAATTAGTATTTACTAACTAAATTAAATTTAATTGCAGGTAATACAACCAGAAACTATTGTTGATAAACAAACGCTAATAGAACATATAGTTAAGCTACAGAGGGTTAGTGCTCGTAAATCAGAAAAAATTGATTTTTTAGAGGAGCATATAAATACCTTAGTTTCCGAGTTGCAGAGGAAAACTCGCCTGTTACAAGGATATATAATGCGAGAACAGTCTGGAACTTTGACATCTAACAAAATGGATAACAACAAGGTTGGTTTGTATTTTTACGTGCAACTGTTTCACTTATTCACAATAATTCTAGAAATCAAGCTTAAGTCTTTTCTTTTGTTTATGTCGTGTGTTACAAATAAACTCATTTAGGGTAGGCCTTGGAAAGAAGGATAAAAAATCTAGTCATGTCTTAACTTAAGTCTGTAGGTAAATGTCAGATTGCATTTTGTTTATGAAAACATCTGTCACTGTGACAGGTAAAAGTTTACACTGCATTAAGTTTAATTGTTTCAAACAAAAAGGAAAATAAGGTGGCGTGTACACAACAATAACGAGTGTAATAATCATAACGGTCAATGAAAATTGTTTTTATCAAGTGTTTTGTATATTTTTAGGAAAATAGTTCAAGGTCAAGGTGTAATTTAGTTCTCTCTGACTTATGGTAGTTCATTTGCTTCAATGGGTATATATCAAGTTACGGCAAACTTCAATTTGATTATGGCATACTGCGAATGAGTTTTTTGGAACACACGATAATAATCCTGTTATCTAACAGCTTGCTCACTAATAATGACATTGTAATAACATGCTTTTTATATTTATTGTGTGAACTATCATGATAATGATTTTTATCTACTCCTACTGTACAATGGCCATTAATTATGATTCATAATTCACAGTTTGCAGCCAATCATAAAATTCCATTTTCATTATTCAATAGTTTGCAAGTTGCAACCAATGAGAAAATTCTATTTTCATTACTCAATAGGTTGTAGCCAATCACAAAATTCATTCTTATTATTAAATGACTTTTGAAGTTAACAGCTGTCACAAATGTCATAATTCGGAAATATGAACACAAGACTCCTATTGCATAGGAGTAGATAAAATATCGTATTATATTCGCGATTATGGCCATTATTCACTCAGATGACTTGCGCCACGCGCCTTCGGCTTGTGGCGCAAATGTCATCTTTGTGAATAATGGCTGTCATAATCGCTCATATAATAATATACTATTATCTACTCCTACTCCATGAATTATCATTCATAATTCACGGTTTGCAGCCAATCATAAAATTCTATTTTCATTATTCAATAGTTTGCAAATAGCAACCAATCAGAAAATTCTATTTTCATTATTCAATAGGTTGTAGCCAATCACAAAATTCATTCTTATTATTAAATGACTGTTGAAGTTAACAGCTGTCACAAATGTCATAATTCGGAAATATGAACACAAAGCTCCTATTGCATAGGAGTAGATAAAATATCGTATTATATTCGCGATTATGACCATTATTCACTCAGATGACTTGCGCCACGCGCCTTCGGCTTGTGGCGCAAATATCATCTTCGTGAATAATGGCTGTCATAATCGCTCATATAATAATATACTAAATTATCTACTCCTACTGTACAATAGCCATTAATTATGATTCATAATTCACAGTTTGCAGCCAATCATAAAATTCTATTTTCATTATTCAATAGTTTGCAAGTTGCAACCAATCAGAAAATTCTATTTTCATTACTCAATAGGTTGTAGCCAATCACAAAATTCATTCTTATTATTAAATGACTTTTGAAGTTAACAGCTGTCACAAATGTCATAATTGGGAAATAAAAACACACAACTCCTATTGCACAGGAGTAGATAAAATATCGTATTATATTCGCGATTATGGCCATTATTCACTCAGATGACTTGCGCCACGTGCCTTCGGCTTGTGGCGCAAATGTCATCTTCGTGAATAATGGCTGTCATAATCGCTCATATAATAATATACTAATTACAAACAGTTTGATAAAGTAAACTGAAACAATGCGAAAGTTTAATATTGCAATTTTCAAAAATAGCAATACATTTAAATTAATCAAGCTATAGTAGTAGATTGTACATGCTTATATTCAGTAATTGAATAATGATTTTATTAAATTTCATCGTGATCTAAAATTTGCAATAATTTGAAAATCAAGAGAATTAATTAAAACTTTTAATTTTAAAGCAGTTCATACTTCCAACATTGGTCAGTTGTCACACAATAAGAGGTAATACTAGAGACCCTGTATATTATCTTACTTTTTATACATGGTCTCAAGGTAATACATTCTGCCAATCAATGAGCGCGTTCAGGGGACACAACAGTTGATTTAAACCACAAACATGTTTTTGGTGTGGTGGAAGTAAACATCGTAAAAGCGCCTGAACTGGTAGCATTTAGCGATGCACATATATATAATACACATATATTGCTGGTAGGGCCTGGAAACTTCAGAAAACATTACGGCGCCGACATAGTCTCACTTAGAGTATAACGCGTCTCATGCGCATGCGTGAGAATTCGAACTCCGCCTTTAGAAGCAAATTTTAAACTTGACCACTTCCCCATTGGGCGGACGACGCCGCCGCGCTTGCGCACAGCTCACCGTATACATGAAGGAGTTGGTTGTGTGTCTCACTTCATCGGTGAGTTTCCCACTCATAGCCGCTAGCAATATAGTAAGTATTAGATATATGGCGATGCATATTCACGTGGCGACCTCTAGTGGTGACATAACATAATTTGGCCAAGTAAGGTTATGTTATGTGTCCCTGGTATTGAAAATAAACAAAAACTGAACAAATGAATATGTTATTAAACGAAGTATTTGAAGATAGTATAAACTGGAACGCTTTTCAGATCTTTGAGTTAATAAATTTTGACGAAATTTTGAATAAAAAATTTTAAAATATTCAAATTAAGATATAAATTTGCCCATTCATCGTCGATTTGATCTAAATTTTAGTAATTATATATTACACACTACAAAGAGAAAGAATAATTGAATGTAAATATTTGTAGAAATAATAAAAATGTGTTGTTCTTCGTTGAAACTTTTTTAATTCTCTAGTGAATTAAACTTTTTTAATTCTCTAGTGAATTAAAACACTTTTATTTCACTTGTAAATCGTAGACTGCTTATGAAGGTTGTTATGAAGTTAATAATGTCAATTTAAACTGTCAAAATTGAATAAAAACAATTAACTTGGGGTTACTCAGGTTTCGAGTGTTTTAATTTTTATAAACAGCACGCGAAATTACTCAGTCGCGTTCAAAACAGTTGCAAAATTTTACATTAGAATACTTTGTTTACTAAAGTCAACACAGAATTTTTCTGGTGTCAATGTTAAGCAACAGTTGGAGCTAACCAAAACTCAACAAGAACCGTTCAGTGGAACCAACAAGTCACCATACTCAACTGGTGTGTCACCTGAACGCGCCCATTTTTAATGACATTCCAAAATCGGATATAATTTCTGCATCAACATATATCGAGAGATCCAAAAAAAACTGTTCCTCAGCGGGCTGTGGAAATTCAACGTATGAATAATATGTTGGTGACACTGTACGTCAATGTCAAATTCGAGGTTATCAGGTTAGGTTTTCCGTCAGTTATGACACAAAATGATGCAAGTCCTAACCTGCTAACCTCGAATTTGACATTGACGTACAGTGTCACCAACATATTATTCATACGTTGAATTTCCACAGCCCGCTGAGGAACCGTTTTTTTTGGATCTCTCGATAGTATATTATGTTATTAGAAGTAAAACTGACACTTTGTGTGGCGAGACCGGACGCGTTTGACTGACAAGCGTAAGCGAATCAGACAAGTCCGGGTGAGTCCTACAAAGTCACTTTTACTCCGAATACCATATGCTATTTTACTTTCAAACGCCCGAACTAATATAAATAAATATATATTAAAAAAATTACGATTGTTGAGAATTGATGTCTACGTCGGTTCCCGACAATCAAGAAGGCCAATGTCAAAAATATTCTAAAGCTAATCACGTCTTAAAGTACTTTTACTTTGTTGGCGTAAAAGTAACCACTTTTATGCCTAAGCATCAAAGTAACGCATTTACCTTGTCTGTCAAGTCACGTAAGTTGTCACTGTTATGAAAATAAAGTAATCTAGCAACCATTATTGATACTTAAAAGCTAGGTATATTTGATTGTTTTGTATTTAATCTTTCATGATCCATAATAATTGGCATAGGACAACTAGCATGTAAATGAAGAATTATGTTTTATATTATATTTAGTTATTACTTCTTCCATGGAAAAGTTCGGTTGTCATCATATTATATGATGCTCTCAAGTTCTTGTGAAAAGCATTACTGTTTTTATGAAATAATCATATTGTGTTTTGTAATTCTCCTTTTTTATTTAAAGTTGCGATTGAAATGAATTTATGTTGCTTATGTTATCTTTTGCATGCTCACGCTAACGTGTAGCCTTCAAAACTTTGGTAAGTAGGACTCAATCATTCTTACATATTACATATTTTTAAAGCAAAATAGAGCAAAGTAACAACAGAATTTAAATGGAATTCGCAATATATCTTAATTTTTAAAATAACTCTGTAGGTGGACTCACCATATTTCGCTTTTCATGAATTCAGCTCAATAATTTTTGGCCTTTGCGCAGTCAATAGATTCAAAATTTCAAAAACAATTTTTAGGCAGAATTTTGATAATGAAAATATTATGCATCACTTTCATGATTAACTGCATTGAATATTACAAAAACCCATTCAGTTTATTGTTGCTTCTATAGGTCGATTTCTTGGTGTGACTGTAATCTTGGTTCTATAATATGGGGGTGAAAATGGTTTTATGGTTATAGATAATGTAAATTTCTCTAATATTTTTTTTTAATGGTAGTTTATTTATCTAGAACGAAAAGTGATATTTTAAAGGACGAGAAAGTTGTTTACGGCCGAGGCGTCAGCCGAGGACGGAATTACTTGCGAGGACCTTTAAAAACACTTTTCTGTTGTTGTATATACAATGAATTTTAAATAAAAAATTGTAAATCACTTCAAATTTCATGTCAACAACTGACGTATAATTTTAAAGTACTTAAACTTTAATATTTTACTTTAAAGTACTAAGACTTTAATGTTCCATTTTTTGTACCATAAGTAGTCCGAAAAATGTAATTTTTGACATCAGTATGAAATAATAGTATATTACTCTACAATTTGAGAAAAGTGATGCTTTTCTGAACAAGTATGGCGTGTTTGAGTACGAGCGTTAGCGAGTACTTAAACGGCCATACGAGTTCAGAAAAACCACTTTTCCGACGTGTTGAGTATACTATTTTATCGCATTTCATAAGGAATGTAAAATATTAAATTTTTACATACAAGTGACACTAACTGTCAAAACATAACCAAGACGAGCATAGCTCATTCCTATGTACACAATAAGCAGCTCCAGTTGATGTTATGCGTTTGGCAGTACTGAAGTGTGTTGTTGGTGATACTGTAAGTCTTTGTCAAATTCGAGGTTAGCAGGTTAGGTTTTGCATCAATCTATGTCAAAACTGACGCAAAACCTAACCTAGTTACCTCGAATTTGACATAGACTTACAGTGTCACCAACATCACACTTCAGTATTGCCAAATGTAAAACGAATCGCCGTTGCTAGGGATAAAAGTGTTGCTAACGATAAAAGTATCACATTTATTATCGATTTTGAATGAAGAAATGTACTACATTTCCAAATGAAATGCGATAAAACAATATTAACACATAGACGGGTAAAATGGCATAGACCGTCATGAATAAAATTCAGATGTTGACTCCATGGCTACAGTTGTGTATAGAGGATTATTCTTAATATATATGCGATAAATTTTAATAGCCAATTCTTTGGCTTGTTTTGATCATAAAAGTTTTTGTTATAGGATATTTAATAATACATTAATAATTTTTTAACTAACAGGATCTAATATCACATCTGGCATTTCAAAAACATTTGTTTTGAAGTGAAAATATTTATTCGTCATTTCAATATTATTGTGTCAAAGTATTGGTACATTAAAGTTTAGTGCCAGCTTCTGTTTTTTAAAATGAATTACACAAATGAGATGTGCGATATGCATTTGGTTTATGGTCTTGCCAATGGTAATTCACATGATGGTAGACGTCTTTATGAAGAACAATACCCAAACTGTGTAATCCCACATCATTCGATATTTGCTCGTCTTCACCAACGTCTTAGTGAAACGGGAAGTTTTAAAAAACATACGGCTGATAACAGCACCCTTTCACAGTTAGAACTCCACAATTCGAAGAAATGGTGCTAAATGAAATTGAGGAACATTCTTCTACTATCCATTCACAAAACTCGTGAACTGTCAAAACACTGTCAAGTTGATATCGTGTTTAAATACTGTTTTGGAACTTTTGCTTACTGATTTTGGCAGCACTGAAATGTTTGCCATTTAAAATCTTGACTTATGTCACAATTGTAAAAAAATAATCTCCCAACTTCTTTAATTTTTTTGCATACTCTTCAGTTGCAATGGAACAGAAATGAAAGACGGTTTTATTATTGGAAAGAGAAAAACGCTATAGTTGATTATTACAAGGAAAAACTTGAGAAAATAGTTTTGACTTTTGACACATGTAAGATAACCTTAACTTTAAATATTATTAGAAACCACTAGATTCGAAGTACATTCCCAAAAAAACTGTAATTTTCGGGTACACTCAGCAAATCTTTAAAACATTTGACATTGACAGTTCATGAGTTTTGTGAATGGATAATATAAGCACCAGAAAAATTGCCGCTGCCTTAAACATGTCAGCCCATAGTTTGGAGGATATTGAACAGTTAACAGTTGTATCCATATCACATCCAACTGGTACAAGCACTTTTGCCATTTTCCGCAAAGAGTGGCTTTTTGTCAATAGATGCAACAAAAATCGCACAAAATCCTCAGTATTTGGCGCAAATATTCTACACCGACGAGGCTACTTTCCCCAGAAATGCTAATATATATATATAATCCGAGCCTTATATACCCGAAGGTGTAGGCAATATTTAAATTAGTTCTGTCTATGTATAAATCTTTTCCACTTTGGCTTGTCCTTTGCTAGTACTATTGCACCGGTTCTATCTATTCCTCTCTGTTTTAGTAATTTATCTATGTTATCGTCCCATGTTCTGGCTGGTCTTCCACTTGATCTCTTATCTTGTCTTCTAGCTTCCCATATTCTTTTAACTGGTCTTTCATTTCCCATACGTATCAGGTGTCCTAACCATCACAGCTGTCCTTCTTCCACTCTTTTTAAAATTGGCTCGACTTCTAGTTCCGCCCTCACATCTACATTTCTTATCCGATCCATTCTTGTTATGCCCAGGACCCGCCTCAAGTACTTCATTTCCATACTTTGTACTTTGCTAGCTAGCCTCTCATTTAGCACCCAGCTTTCGCACCCAAAGGTAAGTATGGGTGCAAATATTGTTTTGTAGACGTTCATCTTGGCTTTTCTTGACACTTCTCTCTTTCCAATAAAGGTTGTTTTCAGTGCATGATACATTCGAGCCGTGCTCTCAATTCTGCCCATTATTTCTATTTCTTGGGATCCTGCGTCATCAAATTGAACTCCTAGATACTTAGTGTTGCTGACCTGCTTGACCATTTCGCCATTTATTTCGATATTCAGGTTGCTGTTTGTATTTGTTTTACTTAGTATTATAATCTGTGTTTTTTCTACATTTATCTTAAGATTCCTTTTCCTTAGTGCGTGGTTCCAGCAAGATAGACTTCTTTGTAATTCCCTTTCGTTACTTGCGAAAATTGCTAGGTCATCAGCGTATACACATTGTTTAATCCATACTGGTTCCAGGTTTCTGTGACCCGCATACAACTTGCTAGTGTTGGGCTCTATTTCCTTTATCACCTCATCCATTACTAAGTTAAACAGCAGTGGACTTAGCACTCCTCCTTGTCTTAAACCTTCTTTGACTATAAAATCTTGGGATTCCATATTATCCTTCTAACATAGTTTCTGTTCCTCTTGTACAGGCTCATAATGGCTCTGATTAATTTTTCATCTACTTTTCGCTTTACTAAACATTCTTTAACTATTTTTCTAGGCACCCTGTCAAAGGCTTTCTCCAAATCTACTAGTGCCATGTATACTTTCTTGTTATATTGCTTTGCCTTTTCAATTAATTGTTTTATTGTGAAAATGTGATCTTGAATACTTCTGCCCTTTCTGAATCCACTTTGCGATTGATCCATGTGGGGTTCAATTACTTTTCTTAGTCGTTGCTCTAGTACTCGTTCATATACCTTTGCCGCTACACTTAATAATGTGATTCCCCGGTAGTTACTGCATTTGTTTCTATCTCCTTTCTTAAAGATCGGTAAGATAATACCAATTTCCCAGTCCTCCGGCACTTTGTTTTCCTTCATTGCTTTGTTACATATTTCTGTTAAAATGTCTACTCCCCTGTTTCCCATGTTCTTGAGCATTTCTCCTGTAATGCAGTCGTGCCCGGCTGCTTTGCCTTTCTTTAACATTTTGATTGCCTTTTCTACCTCTACGGCTTCTATTTCTGGTTCTTTATCTTCCCCTATACTCAGATCCTCTCTATTCTCATAGTTATTGTCTTCCATCGGGTTTAATAGCTTTTGGAAGTGACTTCTCCAACACTCCATTACCTCATGCTCTTCTGTAACTAATATTCCCTCCTCGTTTTTAATTTGTTTTATTTTGTGCTGGGCTTTTTGTTGACTGTTTCCGGTACGTAAATTTTTGAGCACTCTATAGAACAGTTTTATATTTGCTTGGTAGTCTTCTTCTATTTTTGTTCCAAATTTTTCCCAATCTCTCTTTTTTGCTTCTTTGACTAATTCCTTTACTCGATTTCTTTGTTTTTTATATTCTTCATATTTTTCAGGTGTTCCTTCTTGTAAGTATCGTTTCCACCTATGTTTTTTCTTTTTTTATTTCTTCCTTGATGTCTTCATTCCACCATGACGTCTGTTTTTTGTTCCCATTGTTCTTTATGGTGCCACATATGTCTTTAGCTGTATTTAGTAGTGTTGTTTTTAATATTTCCCATGTTTCTTCACAGTTTAAATCTCTGGTGTAAACTTTACTTAGTTTTTCTTCTGTAATGTTTTGGAATTTTAAGGCTCTATCTTTATCTGCTAATTTATATCCTCGAATTGCTTCTTTAGCCGGCTTCTTTATTCCAGTTTTTCTTTCTTGTTTAGTCTCTTTGGTATCTTCCCGTCCTATTCGTGTTTTGGTCATCAACAAATAGTGATCGCTACCTATTTCGTATCCCCTTCTCACCCGCACATCTTCAATGTCCTGTTTAAAGTTCCTGTTAATTAATACGTAATCAGTAACTGATTTTTCATTCCTACTTTTGACCTCTCTTGTATATCTGTGAATTTCTTTATGTTTGAAAAACGTATTCATCACTAGCAAATCGTTTTGAACGCAAAAATTTATAATTCTTTTGCCATTGTTGTTTTTCTTTGCTTTTTCACCATTTTCGCCTATGACCGTCTCGGTTTCATTTAATCTTTTACCGACTCTTCCATTAAGGTCTCCTAATATTATGAGTCTTCCTTTTGTTCTTTCTACCACGTCATTTACTTCGTCCCAAAATTTATCCTTCATTTCCGTCTTCTCATTTTCGTCTGGACCATACAATATTAACATAGTGACTTTCATATCTGGATTTAATACAAATTCAATTTGCATTATTCTTTCTGATATAGGTTGCCAGTTTTCCAAATATTTCCTTGTATTTTTGTGTACTATACACCCTACCCCTGCTTGTGCATTTTCTTCTTGTTTCACTCCGCTATAAATTAGTAAATGCCCATTATGGAGTTCTTCATTGTTATGTCCTTTTTTCTTTGTCTCCATTAATGTTAATACATTTGCTTTCATGTTCTCAAATTCACTTATCAGCTCCATTTCCTTTCCGCTTATCCCTCGTATGTTCCAGGTACCTATACGCCATCCTTTCTTGTCACTTTTTATACATTCTTTTCCTAGTATGCGAATTCCTGATTTTCTGTTTTTTCTTAGTCTCAATTTCTCTAATTTTGTCTTCCACCGATCTGTAATCTCGAATCTTCTCATTTCCATTTCTATTTGAGTGAGTTCTTCTAAGGAGTATTTTATTTGATGATTGTTGTTGGTTTGTCTTTTGCTTTGCAGTTTACTCTGTAAACTTTCTATTTGTTGGCGAAGCAGTTTCCTCTCTTTATCTCTTTTCTCATCCCATATTTTCATCTCCCTCCTTAGGTCAGTTATTTCCTTTATCATTCTCTCTGACTTCCTTTTTAAATCATTTAATTTTTCACTCGTTAACATTTCTTCGCTAATTTGTTGCAATTTCTCTTGTATTTCACCTATTGCATTACTCACTTCTTCAGGTTCCATTTCTGCTAATATTTTCTTGCCACGTGCTAATATTAATTTCCATAATAATCACGTATGGACCGAAAGAAAATTCGCACGAAACATTGCATGCTCGTCATCAACATCAATTTTCTGTTAATATGTGGGCCGGGATTGTTGGAGATCACTTGTTAGATCCACGTTTTGTGCCGATGAGGTTAAATGAACAGATACCACCATTTTCTTGAAGAGGAGCTGTCACTACTGTTGGCAGAAGTCCCATTTCAAATGTATTTTATGCACGATGGTGCTCCAGCTCATTTCAGTTTAGTTGCTCGTGAGTTTTTGGACAGTATGTGTTTGTGGATAGGTTTGGCCTCCTTGGTCTCCAGACTTAAATCCTTTAGATTTTTTTCTTTGGGGGTCACTTTAAATCACTCGTTTATACGAGTCATATTGCAAATATTGAACTGACAAATCGCATTGTTGCATCATTTGAGACAATTCGAAATTCCCCCAGTATTTTAGAGCACACTCGCCAATCAACACAACGCAGGACAGAATCCTGCATTGCAGTTGGCAGCGGTCATTTGAGACAATTTCTATAAGTTCATTTTGTTTATTACCTACGTTTTATTATACAAACTCTTAATTAAACATCCTATAACTTTAAAACTAAGCCGTCTTGAATATATGTTTATATGAACTTTTATGATCAAAACAAGCCAAGGAATCGGCCATTAAAGTTTGTCACATATATTAAGAATCACCCTGTGTATAGTTCTCATGCGCGAAATACTTTGGTGCACTAGAATCTAGACTAGATACATAAATAATAATTATTTTGGCTCGGTTTTTGTGGTCAGTATTTTTGTAAAACAAATAATCAGCTTTTGTATAATCGAGATTCTACTGTAATATAACATATTAATGCAAACTAGCAGTCCAGTGAGACAAATGTCTCATTTAACGCGCCTTCAAACCTCGATCGGTTAGGCAACCACCCAGACCTGGAAGGTGTCAAAGTGGTTGCCTAACCGATCGAGGATTTAAGGCGCAGAGGGTCGCAGCTACGTTTGGCGGCCGAAACAGTTTTTATTTAATACGCGTTCTATTTGAAAAACGGTCTTTTTGTGATTTTTCGAAAACCGGAAGTGTCACGTGACTGAAATTCGGTTCCTGACCTGACATGACCGTTCCAAACATATAACTTTAATAACTTTTTTCTCTATCTCTTACGGTTTGGCTGCTGAAACAGCGTCCCGGATAAAACAGCGTCCCAGACAGACACGTCTATTAGATAAAGGATATTTGAAAATATTCGTATTTCATGATTTCAAAATTACAGTATGTGACAAGATGGCTACAGCTGCATTGTAATTAATAGTACTAATTAACTTAGTAATCAATTATAAATCGTATTTTTACCATTAATAACACATTAAGATCAAAATTAGAAAATATAATGCCAAATTTCAACCATTAATTTGAAGTATCGATCAACGTGTTAAAAACATGTTGAGTTTTATTTGTTAATCATGTTAAATCATGTGATATACTAATAGGTGTACAAAATAGATCTCATAAGTAGCATAAATTTTATAATAGTGTTTAAACTTGAAATTAAATTTCACTTTTATCCCATTGAATTCTTAAATTATCACAACACACTTGCGTTAATATGATTTTGCTTTATTCTAATATCGTTTTTGTATTTTAACTATTATGTAAAAATTAACAGTTCAGATTTACGAACTTTATGAGAAAAAAGTGTAGAGCAAATTTAAGTTTGAGTTTTAGGCTAGTCGGAAGTATGCGCTATCGCCACATCATTTATTTTTTTAGTTTACCATATTCATTATGTATACTGCTCGCACAGCGAAAGTTTGTTTTGTGCGGCTCAGGTAGAATCGTACATTCAGTAGTAATCGGCATCTTAACAACACCCAAATACGTTACCAAAGGCGTCATAGAATTTAATTTGTGCATAGCAATAAATTACACAGTTATTTAATTATTCATTTTTGACTTATTGTGATGTTCAATAAAATGACTACTTGCATATAAAAATTTATTCTAATTCGCGTCGGGCCATAAAAGCTTATTTATACCCTTAATACATAACTAACTACTAACAGATCTTTATATTTTAATAACTTATAGCAAAACTATCGAAAATAACTAGCACAAAACCCAAAAAACAAACCATAAATAAATAATAGCGTATTATTAAAAATAAATTTTATATCACTTCGCGCGTTTGACTGTGTATTACTTGTCCTTGTTACTTAAAGTTGAATTCATTTTTTTGAAACCGTGTCGCAATATCACACAATAACAAACAGAACTGTGCCACTTTAAGTAGAGAATAATACTAATTTGCAAATATATATTGTAATTGTTTCCAAAGCAATTAGTAGACAAATGCATGAATAAGCAATGCATTTAGTGATAAAAAAAGAATGTAGGTATGACGAATTTCTATTAAAAGAGTATTTAATTGAGTATTGTTGTTACTCATTAGGTATGTAAGTAAAGTCGTTAACTTCGGAATTATTATTTTTGATTAGTGAATTCTTTGAAATTTTCTGAAACATGTGTCATAGTGCTTTGAAGTAATTGTAATTTCATAAAAACTGCTTTACTTAAAAAGAAGATAATGCCATAATAAGTTAATGAACAATATTTTGAAACTAATTTTTTAACGGAAATCTAAAGTGTCTTGCAACGCCACTGGTACCAGCTGTTCACCACATTTGAGAAATTTCAAAATAAGCGTGTGTGCAGCAAATTCTCGTCGTGCAATCTGTAAACACCAAAAGATAAAAGAGATAAACCATTAGGAATTGGGAATGTTATGACATATAACTACACGAAAAAAATAGTTCTTTACAATTTACTTTAAATATTTCATCCATAAAGTGAAATTCAAAACATCAATTTTTCCTTTGCATTCTTGTTTTTCACATTATTTCTATCGATAACATTGCTCTGCAATCATTTGCATTGCTAGAACGTCAATTTTTAATATGTTAGAAAATATTGTTCATTACCTTAACATTAAATGTTCACTTGGTTGCTAAGCTAGGCACTTAACTCGCTCAACCACCAAAATAGCTTAAAGATATACAGTGTATTTCACCTGTCACCTTCACACCTCTGTATCTTCCTTATTTATTTTCTTATTCATTTCAAATTTTGGTTGGCCCATTATACTACCTTTTAAAAGGATTATTTTTACTATTTTTAACTAATTTTATTACAAACTAGTAGCCTACTGCAATACAATTTTTTTTTAAATAATTTTGATTTTGACCGTTCTTGCGATTTTGAGCAACTTTTTCCAGTTTTAAAATATAAAAAAACTTCACATACCTACATATATAAAATACGTATAAGAAGTATATATCGAGAGATCCAAAAAAAACTGTTCCTCAGCGGGCTGTGGAAATTCAACGTATGAATAATATGTTGGTGACACTGTACGTCAATGTCAAATTCGAGGTTAGCAGGTTAGGATTTGCGTCATTTTGTGTCAAAACTGACGGAAAACCTAACCTGATAACCTCGAATTTGACATTGACGTACAGTGTCACCAACATATTATTCATACGTTGAATTTCCACAGCCCGCTGAGGAACAGTTTTTTTTGGATCTCTCGATACGTACAGTAAAAATTTTATAAGCAGAGAAAAAAAGCAAATAAACTCGACTAAATTTACTTTTTGAACTATGAAGTGGGTTCAGTTAAAGACCGAACTTTTTCTATAAAAACTTTCTTATGGTATAATTTTATTCACCATTATCGTCTTCAAAGTAGTCCCCTCTACTCGCATTACATTGTTCCTAAACTTTTCAATTTTGAAATGTTTCCTAGAACTCGTTTTCCAAGATTACGTCTTTTCAAGCATTTCTTCAACTTTGGAAACAGGAAGAACTTTGTGGGGGCCAAATCTGAGAATGGGAGATTGGAATTTTTCAGATAGTAGTGAATAAGTGGTGACACGTGGCGAAATTTGCGGAGACACGATGCATCTCAAGTTTTTCCTTCAAAATTGCATGGCATGATCCTATGCCGATGTTCACTTACTTAATAATTTCTCAAACTTTAAACAGCGATTTCAATGCATCACTCTGCAAATTGCGTCCACATGCCATGATTGTCTTCTGATGACATCGTCTAGATCTGAGATCTTCACTGGTTGACGTTCTGTCTGTTTTAAAATGCCTGAACTACTCATAGCACTGTGTTCGGCTCATATAGTCATCCTCTAAGCATTTCAAGCAACTTTGTAAAGTTCTTACCGAGTTTTGAACAAAATATACAAACATGGTGCCCTTCGAGCTTCTTCATTTTTAAATCTGATTGTGGTATATGTACCGGTTTTACTTCAATGGCTGTAGTTCGAGGACGAGTGCCAATAAGCCCCTTTAGCCGAAATGACCGAGGTTGGCATGCCATTCAAAAAGTTTGGTCTTTAATGGAACACACTTTGTATATGTTTCTTTATATTTGATGCGGACATATGTCAAAATAGAAATATATGTAAAGCCATTAACGTAACAATTCCTAATTTTAAGGAAATAGAAGTTTAAATCATAATTACAGACATTGCTACTTTTATAGATACATTTTTATTACGTCATACGCATATGTCAACATCAAATATCAACAAGAATATAGTTGAAAAGGTGAATCTACAATTTGCTTTTTTCCTCCGCTTATAAAAATGTTACTGTAATATGCAAGAAAATAGCACTTTCCAAAATACTTCACAATTTCCTTTCGGCTGTTTCTCTCAATCTCCTATTTTAAACAAATGTTAAAGCCATTTAAACCATTTACTGCATTTGGTATTTAACTGTGCCGATATATATATTTTGCTCAAAAACTATGCTCTGACTTGTCAGAAATCGTGAGTCATAAGTCATAACTTGTATAAGTGATACGAATTATAAAAACAAAATATTTAGGTTACAGCTTTTTTTTTAATGGAATGCCCTATATTTGGGTAGCTTAAAAGTTTTGCATTGAAATACTCATCATTTTTATATAAAGTTGTATGGGTCTAACGTCAACTGTTTTGGAGATATTAACGATTTTATACAAAAAAACGCTGAACTTCAGGCGGCTGCTGTAGCAACAGAAAACAATTGAATGAAGGAAAACTTTACCAAAAAATTATAATTTTCGTGAACTACCTTTGAGGTGTAAAATGGTGAATCTGGGTATTAATGCTATACAGGGTGCTCAACATTTGCAAATTTAATGATTTCGAATTTTTGCAAAAGAAACGCCTTGAATATTTTTGTATTTTTGAAAAACCCTTTTAATAATCTTTCTTTTGATATGTTACTTTATACCTCTAACTTCAACTGTTTTTCAGATATGCGTGTTTGAACGTAAAGAGCAATTTAAGCCCCTTAAGTTGCTTTATTTCAAGGGATAAAAAACAATCACCGTTAAATTAATGATTTAAACACTTAACTTCTCCAAAAATAAAAACACAAACCAGGTTTGGAAAAATAAATTCAGTCAGTGTTGATACAAGGAATAATAAACACGAAAAAACGATAAATGCAGGAATAAATTAATTCCAAGGTCAAATAAAATCAGATTTAAAAATAAAACAAAAGCCAATACACCAAAATCCTATACGTAGTTACATTAAATATTCAAATAGTGTTCCTTTCCTGTTTTGAGTATTAATGCTGTACAGAGAACTAATTATTTTGAATTATTTAATTGGAACAACCTGTATATCCCTGTATTTTTGAAGAGTACTTTAAATTAGCTTTCTTCTGACATTTCATTTCCTATCCCTAAATTCAATCGCTTTTCAGATTTAATTTTCTCCGCTCTTTTCGTTTTTTTGTATTCGTTATTTCTACTATTGAGTAGTGGCTGGATTTTTGTTTTCTAAACTTAGTTTTATCTTTTGTTTGGAAAACTCAAGTGTTTAAATCATTATTTTAACGACGTTTGTTCCTTATCCATTGAAATAAAGCATCTTAAGGTGCTTAAATTGTTTTTTATCAAACACGTATATCTCAAAAACAGTTGAATTTAGAGGTACAGCGTGGCGCGTTTGGATCTGATGTACTTCAAATAGCTGTCAAATTGTCAATATTCAAGATAGAAGGGACAAATACGTTTTAAAATTAAGAGTGATAATGGAAATTTATTTTTAAAAGTGGTACAGGTTACTTATGGAAAATAACTTCTGTCAAATGGCAACCTTGTTGATTGACGCATTCTTGGAGTCGGTCACAAAAGCTCCGCATTGCTCGCTGAAGCATGTCAACTGGAATCGCAGCAACTTCATTCCTGAATGGTGCGGGGCTTATCCCAAGAGCTGGAGCACGACGTCTGGTTGAGCGTTTTTGGCTTGCAATAACATCTCGTCTCACACGCTCCACATTCTCAGGTGTGCGAATCGTAATTCGTCTACCTTTAAATTGTGGCTTACATGAACCAGTCATGCGAAAAAGATTCACCCATTCCAATATCGAGTTACGAGATGGAACCGCACCGCGCACTTGAATGTTGAAGTGCCGGCGAAAGGCGCGCGTCACTGCAACTATGGACTCGTTATTTCGCAAAACATGTTCTACTGTGAATACGTGATGCTCAACGGACCAGGTAGCCATGTGTATTAAACTTCCCGCTGTCGAGAACACAATGAAACGGTCAGGGACCTCCCACCATGTCCCCTTCGAATGTACAGTACATTCCAAAAACGTCAGATCCAAACGCGCCACCCTGTATAAAGTAAGATATCAAAAGAAAGCCCCTTAGGGGGGCTTTTCAAAAATACACAGGGCGTTCCATTTAAATAAAATGCGAAATAATTGAATTTGCAAATGTTGAGCACCCTGTATAGCATTAATACCCAGATCCACCATTTTACACTCCAAATGTAGTTCAGGAAAATCATAATTTTTTGGTAACATTTTCGTTCATTCAATTGTTTTCTGTTGCTTACAGCAGCCTCCTGAAGTTCTGCATTTTTTTGTATCAAATCGTTACTATCTCCAAAACAGTTGACGTTAGACCCATACACCTTTATATGAAAATGATGAGTTCTTCAATGCAAAACTTTTAAGCTACCCAAATGTAGGGCATTCAATTAAAAAAAAAGTAAGTTTGATTCGCTACACTTTTTTCAGCCAGCCTGTATAATCAAAACTATTTTAGTAATGGGCACCACCGTCGTACCTACAACTTTTATATACATAATACTTATGTAACTCTCTTAGTTTTAGAAATATCTTTCACCCCCGCTTCATTGCCGGACCACCCTGTACATGAAGTTTCGACCCCATACGTCTTTTCGTTTTTAAGATATTCTGTCCAGACAGACAGACACATAGACCAATGAACCAATACATGTGTTTTGAGTTCAGGGGACTCTAAAACGTAAAGATCTGTTGAAAACTCAATTTCAAATTTTTGGGGTGAATCCAATACTTTCTTTATCGTAAAAGGAAGTAAAAATTGCCATGCCTACCGTCATCTGTAAATTTCTTTAATTGAAACAAAAATGTAGTAAATTGTCAGTAATAAGTAATAACAATTGAGATGAATTCATGAAAAAGGAAACATACTATAAATATTTTTGCTAAATACTATTCACGTTTTTTTAGTTGCTGCTTTTGGACTATTTAATTTTATCTGTGTCTTGTCTTTTATGTTCATGCGTTAGTCGTATAGCACCTACCTAATTTTACTGTTTTAAAAATACAATATTCTTCGGATCCGATGAAAAATGATATTTTTCCAGTATTTTTGATATACAAAATGCGTGAGTTCCGGTATGTTATCGTCATTACTTGTTACCAAGAAATAATACCGGGTGGCCATAAATATCTGAAATCCCGGTAGCCATGGAAATAGCTACTTATAAATGTTGGTTAGTATTATATTTCAATTACAATAAGTATTGGTACCTATCGAGAGATCCAAAAAAAACTGTTCCTCAGCGGGCTGTGGAAATTCAAGGTATGAATAATATGTTGGTGACACTGTACGTCAATGTCAATTTTGAGGTTATCAGGTTAGATTTTCCGTCAGTTATGACACAAAATGTCGCAAATCCTAACCTGCTAACCTCGAATTTGACATTGACGTGCAGTGTCACCAACATATTATTCATACGTTGAATTTCCACAGCCCGCTGAGGAACAGTTTTTTTGGATCTCTCGATATATAATGTAATAAAATGCAATCAGAGGAGGGGAATGTGCCCCGGATTCTGCAGTTTAGCCTACGACTCGATTATAAAAACCTCCTGTTCTAACTCCATTACTTATTGCAATCTGTAATAATTTTTGACAGATAGGAATTTTAGTTTTGATGACATTAATGACATTTAGTTTAGTTGGATTCATCGCTTTAATAAAGCGGTGTTGATTCCAAAGGTAATGTGATATCAGATATTTATGGCCACCCGGTAGTATTAGAATTACAGTAGTTCGTATTAGGGTGCCTTGATGTCAATTTTACGTCTGTTCTTTAATAGGGTACGGATGCAAATAGCTTCCTCCTTTTCTTAACTGCATAGTAAATTAATTATTGTCATGTTGACATTGCTTTTCACTTGACATATCCATAAACCACGGCCTGTTGAATTGTGTGACATACGTTACTTTATACTGCTTGGACATATGTGAAGTTTCAATTTTCCACAGAGCACCATGTACCCACGAGCAGAAATATCAAATTTACAGTGTAACACTGTAAACTTTCCACCATTTCTTAAAATCTTGCATTAATAATATAACCCTCCCGTGTGCTTCCTACGTTTGATTTTCTAGTGTATTTTTTGATCAGATGCCTGCTAGTTTTTTCTAATTTACATTATTTACTTTCACAGTTTAATTTGTTGATTAAGTTATTAATTTTTCGTGTTTACGATTTGATGTAGTGTTGTTAAAATAGGAAGTGGTTATGCATATTGTATGTATAAACGGTGTATTGCAACGTGCAAGTATAGCAATTGGGTAAGATGCTATCATGAGTTTCCCTCAAATCAAGTTTTAAATAATGGTACTGATTCTTCAAACATCAAAAAGTGCAAGAAAGAAGTTATTTGTAGTTTGTATTTTGGAGAAAGTTGTGTATGAGTAACTTCTGGGGGAAGGCTATTAAGCAGTGCCTGCACTTTCTTTACATTTTTAATTACTACGTTTGCGGATGAGTGTCCAATAAAACAAATAACCTTTACATTTTAATTTTTAAAATCTTACAACAGTGAATTACACATAAACTACAAACTTACAATAGCGTACAGAATAAAATACTTCATTACTATCACCACCTAGTAACATCTTCCAAATTTATAAGAATAATATGATTTTCGCTGAATGATGTCATTTTTGACATATTCGCAAATATGGGCGGCTGCGCATCCGAAATATGAGTGGCCGCGCTTGTTAAAAAACAAAAGCTGTCTGTTGACAACTCAGATAATTGTGTTGACGCAGAAAATTGGTGAGCAGGAATATGCATAACCGTGATAAGCCATGTAAATTGCCTATGTTCAGAGGTATGACCATCCACCCGGTATACCTGGAATGAAACCGGAATAATTTCAGACAAATATATACACGTTGAGCACCTTCAAAAATAAAATTTTGTTTATTTTTCATTCGACTTAGTAATAGATGCAAGTAATAATTTGTACATAGTGCAGGCTTTATTCTTACCAAAAATGGGAGCCAATAGATACAGAATAACAGAATGAGTATACAAAAACAAGGCACAAATTAGCGCGTTACTAAATATAGCTGCGATGCAGGAATACGAGAGGTCGGTCCTTCGTGGCGCAGGTAGAAATTGCCCGTTCCCTTTCAAATCTCACAAATCATTGTGGGCTGCACGTGCGGTCCGCCTGCCGTTCGAATTCGACCACCGGTAACGTTTTTTTAATTTGAAAATTTATTTAATTTATTAGAAACGTGAAGATATTTTTACTCCTAACTTAATTTGATTTTTAAAATTATTTATTGTCACAATTTCTACGAGGGAAGTTCTGGGTAAAGCCTTATACAGATTTTTATCTGATAAAATTAGCGTGATGATTGACGGTATTCCCATTCCCATTAAGCAAGAAGCTAAGAATTTAGGTCTCATCATGGACAATACGTTCAGATATGAAAAACTTGTTTATAACTCAATTAAAACAAATGTTCAAGCTCTAAAATTAATTTATCTTCACAGACACGATTTATCGACAGAATCTAAAACCTTGCTTTGTAACTCATTTTTCCTACTGCAGCAAAATTTATGGTTCATCCATTACCCAGGATATTGCTAATAAAATACAAAGAGTTCAAAATTCGTATTTATGCTTAATATACGGAATAAAAAAAGTATGACCATGTTTCTCATAAATTAACAGATTTGCAATGGTTAAATATGCATAATAGGCTACTTATATAATAAAATAACGTTAAGGACTGATGTCCATGCTATAAATTTAAGATTCACAGGCATAATATCGCCACCTTCACATAAAACGGCCTTATTTAAGCATTCTTTTCAATATCAAATTTATAAAACCTACAGAAATCTCCCTTCTACGTTTTTAAACAACTTAATTTAATTATACTTAAATCTAATATGCGTGACCTTCTATATAAATTGCCGATAAGATAAAAATTGTAAATAAAACATAACGTCAATTTACAAAATTTCTGGACTACTAACATATCATAATAGTGGAATCTTTTTGGTTTTTAATTATTTTTTTTTTCAAACTTTTTTTACTTTTAGATGTATATTAGCATTTTTATGAATTATGTATTCTTGATTACTCCAGGTTTTAATGGAAGATCGTAGGTGGTCATCTACCTATTTGAATTGAACCCTTGCGATTTCTCAGTTGTGTGATACTTTAATTATTTGTTTTATATAATATAGTTATATAACTATTGAGAAATAAATGCATTATTATTATTATTAACCGATGTCGTTATATCCGAGTTGCAGTGTAATCACAGGTGCAGATTTTAGTGTGGTAAAAATGCTCCTACTAGTTAAATGAACGGCGTCATTATTTAATCTTTGAATATGGATGGTCTTCGACACTGAAGTAAAATTGGTTAAAGATTGTAAATGAATGAATCAATCAAATTTACGTTTTAATTTGACACTTGCGCATTTTATGACAAGTGACAGTTGAGAGTTCCGTAAATATTTTCTGATAGTCAGTGTTTACTCGCTAGTCATGTGACTAAAACGCGATGTGGTCACACTCTAGTTTTCGATGTACTTCACGAATGTACCTATTGTGTGTATGTTATTGTTAAGTTCAAATTTTTGACATTTTAAATTGCTCTTCTTTTTATAGTAGGTATTTGGGTATTGTTCCCTTGAATATAGACATTTTCAGTAGACCTATAAATATTATTATCAGCATTCTTAAATAAAACGTATTGATTGTAATTATACTGTAAGAGCCTCTGTGTTGTATAGCTATTAACATATCTAGGAATTTTATGAGTATCGTAACTGCCGCAGATATCGCATTGAAATCCGAGCTCGCAGTATGGTAATGGTTACCATGTAGGGTAAAGAACCATTACCATCGAGATACAGTTATGACTTAGTTACCAGCCTACTTTTGTATATGTAAACAAAGGCTTAATATCCTGAAACCGATAAAAATATATAATTTAATTTATTCAGTAATCATGGTTTCAATGTTTGTTCTATTGACATTTTAATGTTTGAGAGTAAAGTAAATTACATGTATAATTTCTCATTAAATATGTTTTACTTAATTAAGAACTTTATATTTAAATCTAATATACTTTTATTCTTCTTTGAAACTATAGGCGCACATAGCAAAATCACATGGAGTAATGGCATCAGTGTATGGCTCTCGTGTAGCTGACAATAACCTTACCTTGGAATTATCTTTGGATATAAATCGTAAGTTACAAGCTGTACTTGAAGATGCCCTGTTGAAAAACATAACGTTAAAGGTAATTTTTAACTTTTTCTTGAAATTGCATTTAACATCTTATTTATACTTGTTTAACAGGAAAATGTTGATACATTGGGTGCTGAAATCGAAAGACTCAACAAACTTTTAAAACCTTCTTCTTCATAGTATATAGTAAATTAGGATACCTTCAAACAAATTGCTTGAGGAGACTGTAAATCGCCATATTATTTTTATTAACATTTAAAGCCTATATTTAAATGCCTATTAGATAATATGTATAATAATATAAAAATTAGAAAATTATTACATACTGTAAAAGTTAGTTTACGTATTAACAAAAATGGGCTATAAGTGTCAATTTTGTTTAAAATATTGTCTAATTGGTTGTTCTATGAAAAATCTTTATCTTCTATTTGTTGCTTATATGAAATCAACGGAATTGCGGTTATTTTATGGGATATAACTTTCAACTGACAATATTTTAAGAGATTTTATCAAAAGCTCATTATATCTACTTAAATTTTGTTGATCTCAAATTATAACATTTTTGAAATGATTGTAATTATAGTCTTTAATAGATAAAAAATACTTGTATATATTCATTTAACACAATCATATTGAAATGTCTAATCATTTCAGCACAGATCATTAAATTTTATTTATCACAAATGTTTCTTCATATAATATATAAGGATATGATAAATATAATTTATACAAAATACTATATCCACAGTTGAATCATTGTAAAAATTCCTAGTAGAATAGTTGTTCATTCGCACTTCTCATACAGAACTTGAGTAAAGTGCTTCATTAAGTATTTTGCTTTGTATTATATAATGACAAAATGACGTCTGTTTAATTGATGGGATATACAATAACTCTGTATAATGCGGAATCTCAAAAAGTTGGAACCCTTTTTATCGCGTAAATTTTATGTAATATGCAGATTCATTCAAAGCCAGAAATCTGTCTGAGACATACTTTTTTCGTACTGCTGAGTGTTTCTGTCTTATACAGATTAATCTGTAAAAATTTAGATTTCAAGTACATTCCCTTAGAAAATTCCAAACAATTTATATAAAATATGTAAGGACTGCTACTACGAAAAATTCCTTATGTAAGTTACAACAACTTGCAGACATACTATTTATGGATGTTTATTCACTGCTTTGTAAGTACTATTCGAGGATTTAAAAAAAGGATTGCAGAAAATTTCTAAGATTGATATTCTTATAAACAAATGTTAATGTTTTTTTTTCTGTAAATTACTATAATTAAGTGATTTGCTATATAGAAAACTAAGCCAATATTTCCAGTAATTTTACTAAGAAAAATGTTTTCTATCAGTCAATAATACTGTTACGATTTATCTTCTGGGCTATTAAAAATTATACGCCGCTCCTTGTTTTAAGCATTTATTTACAGCAATTTAACTTAACGATTTAATAAAAACACAAGAACTATTAATACGGAACACAAGTTATTTATACACTAACACGAACTATTTCTAACAACAAAACACTTTATTTATTTACACACGACTTATACACGAATGATTTATATGGCAAGCACCGCGCACTTCAATGCTAGATTCCGACTGTCCGTTCTTCTGCTGCGCTTGCTTATATATCGCCGGGTGATTCCTTCTGGAGGCTTCACGATATGACTCGACTATTCTGGAAATGCTGACGTGTCATATCACCGCGCGGTCACGGATATCCTTTTAAAATGCTGATCGCGCGCATTAATCACCGAGGTCGTTCTAGAATGACCTGCATGCGATCCGGCTCGAATGTCGTTACAATAGTGTGGGAATTTTTGAATTAAAGTGCTAAATCAAATGTCAAGTGTGCAATAAAACTGTTTTCTTCTTTTGTTTTTCTCAAAACAGTAAACATTACAGGAAAATGTGTGTACAAAAATTATAAGATCATTCCATACAATGTAAGAAATGCTCCAACTTTAATATCCATGAATTCAAAATTTATTTTAATTATATTAGATTTACTGTTTAATAAAATCATACAAGAAGAAATTATACCCGAACAATGGACCAAATCAACAATCATATTACTACATAAAAAAGGAGGAAAAGAAAAAATCACAAATTATCGCCCAATAAGTTTGATCACAAATATATATAAAATTTTCACAAACATTCTCCAAACCCGTTTATACAAACAATTAGAACCAAATTACTCAATAGACCAAGCAGGATTTCGAAAGGGTTTCTCGACAATTGACCACCTTCAGACAATTAACCAAATTATCGAAAAACATAATGAATATAATACAGAACTTTACATTGCCTTAATAGACTTCGAAAAAGCCTTTGACTCCCTAGAACATATAAGCATTATACAAGCGTTAATTCATTTTAAAGTAGAAAATAAGTATATAAAATTAATTTGGAAACTACTTAAAAATAACTCTGCATACATACAGCTAGAAAGCAAAGGTCCAAGTTTTAAAATCAAAAGAGGAGTTCGCCAAGGTGATCCGTTATCTCCAGACCTATTTAACATTACATTAGAACATCTATTTAAAAACCTAAATTGGAAATACAAAGGTATTCTGATCGATGGAAAGAATTTATCAAATTTAAGATTTGCAGATGACGTGGCGGTTTTTGCGAAAAATAGCAAAGACTTGAGTAAAATGCTAAATGAATTAAATGAAGCCGGCAAAACAATAGGGTTAAAAATCAACTTTAACAAAACGAAGATTATCACTAATGGACGAAAACTCAAAGTAACAATAGAAGAAAAAGAAATAGCATATGCAGAAGAAAGTGTTTATTTAGGACAAATAATAACGTTTGAAGACAAAAGAGAAAAAGAGCTACAAAGGAGAATCACACAAGGTTGGAGAAAATTCTGGTCACTAAAAGAAATACTAAAAACAGAAACACCCAATTATCTCAAGAGCAAGGTTTTCAATAGCTGTGTAATACCAACAATGACATATGGAGCAGAAACATGGTCTATGACCAAAAATGAACTCAAAAAACTAGAAACTACACAAAACAAAATGATACGTAACATCTTAAAAATAAAACTAAGTGATAAAGTGAAAATAGTGGACTTAAGACGTAAATTTAAAACAATTGATATAGTGCGCGAGTGTAAGAAACAGAAATGGAGATGGGCCGGGCACATCTGCAGAATGAAGGACAGATGGACATTAAGAACTACAAAATGGACACCACATATGAAACGAAGACCAAGAGGCAGACCAAAAACCCGCTGGACTGACGAATTAAAACATCTAACAGGTGAAAACTGGATGCAATATGGAAAAGATCGAGAAAAATGGAAAGCCCTGGAGGAGGCCTTTGCCCAATAATGGGATCCCACAGGCTATGATGATATTAGAATCAGTGGCGGCTCGTTATAAGGAGCCAAGGGGTCATGGTCCTACAATAAAAAACAGTCATTCGAGAATTTTTTATTCTGAAAAAAATGTGCTTCTTTTTATTTTAAAGCAAAAACAAAGCATGAGTCATTTTTATTTCATAAATATAAACTGGTTGGCCCAGCTTTTTGACAGATAGTAGATAGTAGATACGCTGTCTAGCATTGAATTGGGGCCACTTCAGCTTTGGCTCGAGCACTTGATCCACTTGTTATAAAACCTCGGCCTGCTGTTAATTGTTATATCAAGTATTCAGTTTCAGCAACTACATCACATACAACGGCGCTTTGCGATAAAACTTACAGTTTGTTGCATAAACAACGTAACTCTTACGTTTTCTGTTGTCGACATGTTGGAAACTAAATACGAAATATAAATTAAAAACCTATTGGTAAGTTAACCCATTTTTAAACTTAAAAAATAATTTGTAATTTGAAATTATGCAATTTAGAAACTACTGCAGCCAAATACTTCATGTTTTAAAACTAAAACATTATAACATTGATTTGTTAAATAATATCAAGATGGTCTATATTATTCCAGGTGATGACACTGGCTCTGATGCCAACTTTTCTGCTAGTCCATTTCAATACACACTAAGTTTTAAAAACATCCAAATATGTTTGACGTTAAAAACTATTTTGACAAGGCTGTTCACATTAGTTGCAAAAAATGCCTTTAAAGTGTTGCGTATCAAGCTGGAAGTCAAATTAACTACGCTTTGTCAGTTGCTCCATATACAGTGCCTTCAGAAATCAATCTGTGTCAAAACTAACGCAAAACCCAATCTGATAACCTCCAATTTGACATAGACTTACAGTGCCACCAACATATTTATACGTTGTAAAACACTGCACGTATAGTCAACATCAAATAGTTAAAATAAATGGTCCCAAAATAATGACCATTTAAAAACGTTCGATCATTTCTGAAGGCACTGTATTAGCGTGTTCAAACTTCCATCGAATGAAATAGTGGCACAAAAATGGTAACAAGTTTTGAATTGAGAGGACTGTGTTGCTTGTGAACAGCACTTTAAAAAAGCCAATATAAAGGTTGATAAAATGAAGAGACTTGTTCTGATTGTGACACCACTAGCTTCCAGACAAGTTATTTTGAAGAAATTACTGTTTTAGATGAAGTCAAAATTAGTAGCAATTACTTACAATGGATGATTTTAAAGATTTTTTTCAACTGGCGTATATCAGAATGACAGGGACAGTGCACTGAGCAAAGCTAGTAATTTTTTATTAAAGGTTGGCGAACCCATGTTGCTAGATTGTGGTAGTCCATTCCAAAGGTCACTTTATAGGCCCAGTGTCATGGCCTGGAACAATATAGACCAACTTGATAATATATAATCTGATTATTTTATATTAATAGAAGAATATTGGTTTGGAATATTTTCTGTTACTGGTAAATTAATCTAGTATGATTATATAAATAGTTAATATAGATCAAAAATATCACGGTATTATTTAACGTATTTTCTTATTTTTATTGAATAGTTTGGTATAAAATACACAACTTCTAAAATCCCCAGTGGAAAACTTGTTTATGAACTTTACTTAGGTTACTTAAAAATCATATACATTAACAATATTTTTATATAAATAAAAAAGATGTAGGGCCGGTTGCAGAAAGCAATGTTAAGTCTGGTGTTAGCTAACGCGACGTCAAAGTGAACAAAAACGAATCAAATCTCAAATGCTTATGGTAACTAATACATTAGTAAACAAAATTTGATGCGATTTTGTTCACTTTGACGCGACATTAGCTAACACCAGACTTAACATTGCTTTGTGCAACCGGCCCGTAGTGTACAAGAGTATTCAGGAGATGTCAATATGTGATAAAAATCTAGTATGCATAATTTAAGGGGAAAAGTATTAGGATGGGAATTCATTTAGTACTTAATTAACTGCGACCTCATGTACCTTTTCAGGTTAGTTTATAAAAATGTTTGGTTAACATACATTCAGTTCTAGGCTTATATTTCAAATTTAAATCGTACTATATCGTAAATCACAAATTATTACTGTATATATCCGTGTTCACCAAACACAAATAGTTAAGCCACTACCTACAAAAGCACAACATTTGAATGGAATTTTTCTATTGTGCGTACTTCTAAAATCAGTATCAAAGCACGCTTGTACGTGGATTATCCTGCTCTTACTTATTTGAAACTTGGCATGCCTCTTGTTAATTTGCAGCGTGTGAAACTCGCACACATTTGTGGGGAGTGGTGTAACTGTTTGTGTTCGGTGAACAGGGATTAATATTGACTTATAAGAAAAAATCAAGTTTTGTAAATGCACAACCTGTGTATTAGTTATTTATATTTTACTTATTGTGTATCATTTGTTATATTCAATTATCTGTAACTGATTAATATCAGTCAGTGATTACATTAGTGTTGATGCATGTAGAAAGTGCACATGCTTGATTTTATTAATAAAAGAGTATTATTTTTTAATTGTGGTAATTCATAATCAGTATTTCTACAATATTTACTATTTTATATACCAGTATTTGAATTGAACTTAATATCACTGAAATATTAAGAGGTGTATATACCGGGTGTAACTGAATTCTGGTAGACCCCAAATATCATTTGCATTTTTACATATATCTTTATGAAATTTAGTGGGTTTTTTTTGGGAATAAAGTGTGTCAACATGTGAACCTTTAATAAAAATTCCATTTCCGGTTTAACCGGAAATTACCTTAACTTTCCTATTTCAAATGGACCACCCTGTATATTTTCTCATAATTTAATGCGACCTTTTGGTTGTCATTTTTTTGTTTAAATTTAAATTAAATTAGAATAAAGGTAAGTTTGAATCATTTATTTAAACTGAAAATAAATATTTTATTTCAAAAACAGTATCATTTAGAAAAAACTAAGAAATTACAACTTCTTAATGTAGAATAGTATCGCAAAATGTATGTGTGTTGCTCAAAATGGCCACCATCAGCCTCTTGACATAACCTGGCTCTTTGAATTACTTCTCGCGTAACGTTATGAAGTTGCTGAGGAGTTATAGTAGCTATTGCCGCTGTAGACAATATTTTTTAAGTGTGGAAACATGAAAAACTCTAACACGGTTAAGTCAGGTGACCTAGCTGGCCACATAATAGGTCCATCGGTCCTATCCAGTGATTGCCGAATCTGTTATTTAAGTATCGAGTAGGTATTCTAGCAGTTCTGCTGAAAATACATCTGGTTTCTTACATTTAACGGCAATTCATCTAAACCCTCTTCTATTTGATTCTGAAGGAAACCAAGGTAAGTCGACAGTTAATTGGCCATAAAAAAAAAATTGGGTCTACTATTTGTGTACCCAAAATACCCATCCAGCAGTTAAACCCAAATCTCTTGAAAATTACCTTGGCGAACTAATCTCGGATTTTCACGTATCCAGTATCTAAAGTTATTCCTGTTGAACATTCCATTATTAGTAAAACGTGTTTCATCGTTTTGACTCTGTAACAACCAATTACACAAATCAAGGCGTCTTGCATTATCATTGTCATAAAGATGTTGGTGTAGTTGATATTTAAACGAATGAAATGCCTGTTTCTCTTGTTGATGAAGTACGATTCAGCTCTGTGTACGCCAAAATATCTGTTTCTGTTTCTTCAGAAATATGGAAATGCTCTCTTGCATGATTATTGGCGGGTTCAGTACGAAATTGCCTCTCAAGTCTATTAAAATAATTTGCAGCAGGATGATGACAATCAGGGTACCTTTCCGCATACAAAGCGCAAGCTTCCAGTGCATTTCTTCTGCACTCCTCAAATATGAGTATAATAGTAACGTTTCATTTTACACACCACCAATGGTTTTAATTGCTTAATAATACTGTAATTTGTCCACCACTGCAATGGCAGACAAACAAACAAATATGTAAACAAACATTTATTTGTTTTAAATCGGGAAGTTTCATAGCAACCTTGTTTTCGTTTCCATTATTAATTAAACAAAAGACTGTCGATTCAAATGTGGACATGTTGTACGTCATAAGAAGCAGAATTTAAGAGTGAATGAAAAAATGTAAAAATATTCAGGATGTTTCATTTGAAATAGAAAAGTTAAGGTGATTTCCGGTTAAACCGGAAATGGTATTTGAATGACATTTATAAATATTTGTGTATTTTACTTTAGATAAACACTTTCCCAAATTTCACGTAAATAGTAGAATAACTGTAAAATATATTTGAGGTCTACCAGAATCCAGTTACAAACGGTATAGTAATTGTAATTTTTTCATTAACTTTCATTAAACTTCGTATAATCTTGCTGTCTTATAATTAGATGTAGAGATTAATTACAACCACTTTTCATTGTTTTATGATATGAGTTCATACATATGATATACTTTTTGTCATGTAAAGTTCCATGCTTGTATAGTATTAGGTATTAGTATAGGACCCAATTGTCATAAATATTAATTTAAATAATTTGGTTTTTGTAATACAGTAATACTGTTTAAAGAGAATTCAGTTGTAATTTTTATTTGTGTTACACCTTCATTACCTATTTATTAATGATTCATATTGATCATACTTTTAGTCATGTTAACCCGTTACCGCCCAAATTAATTTTTTTTTTAACATTTTTGTAAAAACTGAATATGTTCTTTGGAACCCCCTGAAAGCAATAGCATTGATAAAAATTAAAATGGTATAGTATTCCAACCAGAAATTGGAAAGCTATTTAAAATCAGGCCAGCATTGAAAACAGTAAGTCACTTCGTAATTTAATTCATAAAATTACTGTTTAATTGTCATTCAATGACACTTCGATAATAACCCTCAAATGTGACAGATGCATTGGGAAGTTTGGAAGACATATACGTTTTTCAACATTTTCTATGTTACTATACGGTTTTAAAACTCAACTAGTATCTATTTAAATCATGCACAATGTTACAAGGCCTTAATAAAACAGTTAGATGTACAATTTGCAGATGAACTGTCATTACTTGAAAGCTGATTGACATTAGAATATTATTTACTGATTGTATGAAACCAACTTAGACATGACTTACTCTTTTCATGGTGTACTGGATTTTTAATAGCTTTCCAATTTTTGGTTGGAATACTATACTCTGGTTTTTTCAAAAAGTGCTGTCCTATAAATAGGTCGCTGGGAGGATGTGTGCATATTTTTGTTAATAAAAATAAAATTTTATAATTGAGAAAATGGCATATTTCTCAAAAACTATCAAAACAAAAGTAATTATAACTGTCATAGCAAGATTAATAAGCATAGGCAAGCAAAAATAAAACATTTAAAAAAATTATAGAAACCGAAAAAAGCAATTCTTTTCATTGTTTGAAGATATTTTGAAAAAACACTGCACAATGTGACGGTACACATGCTGCAAAATGTCTTAGGCTTGCTAGAGCAATTTGAATATTGCCAATGTCGTTGCTTTCAACAGTTTCCGGAAAATGACGAGGAGGCAAAGCCGAATTGAACAACATGCCAAGTGCCCTAAACGCACTTTTTACTTGTATTTTTCTACGATTGGAATAGAAGTATAACGATTCAGTTCGATGGTACTGTTTTTATCAACTGTATTAGATGTTCTAGCTTATGTTGTCATACAAATTTATGACAAAGTGTGCTATTTATTTTTTCATTGCACAACACCAATAGTGACAAAAAATCAAAATTTTCTCTTGACAATTTATCAGTGTTTTTTATCACTTGTATCACTGCCTCCTACACTTACAAGCCATGCTGTTAGACTTGGCAACATTGCATCTCTGGTAGTTGGTGGTCCTAAATTACAATACTCCCATTTGAAATAATTTTGCTTTAATTGTTGATACACAGCGTCTTCGTGGCATTCTAAATATAAAATTAAAAGTTACAAGAAATGCCCTAAAAATGAGGTTAGGTTGTTACTTACCTCAGTGAAATACTTAATAAACCCCATGAATTCTAGCAGCAATTTTACTTGCACTTATCACGAACAGTACAGTAATATAAATAAATAAATTTCGTCAAACTTAGAGCAGTCCAACATATTAATATTTAATCACACGCCACATTTCAACAGACATTTTTATAAATAAACAGTACAAAAATTGGTCTACGATCAGCGTTGCCCAATCTCCAACAGCATGGCGTGTAAGTGTAGGAGGCAGTGCTTGTATCCATGGCAACCACCAAATATGTTGTTTTAATCAAGGTGGTATTTCAAAAACGTCAATTAAAGTGTTATTATGCGTCCGTATAAATGTCATATGAATTACATACCGATACAAAATGATATTTGCGAACTAGTCCACAAAATGTATTTCAGGGGCATGATTTTGTTCGGAAAATGTTTTACTCGAGGTTTGTTGTTTTTTAGCAATGTCCCTCAACAAACTATATTTTCCAAATTCTCTCGTCTTTGGTTCAGGAATTTGATCAAGTTAGTTTGTCTTGTGACATTGCCAAAACAAAAAACTGTCGTAAAATATTTTTACCAGCAAAATCATTTGCTCTCTATACATTACTACTGAATAAAAAACTGTGCGTATTTTAAGTTTTTCACATGAAGTTGTTATATTGCACGGAAGTACATTCGTCTAGTTCCTAGAAAAAAACATTTAAATTTTGAAGAACTCTTGCAAATTATAGTCATGATGTTGAAGTGTATTGTGTGACCATCACCCACGTTAATTACAAAAAATATGCTTTACAATTTTTATTAATCATTGCAGGCGACGCGTGCAACAAAACAACCTTTAAATTAAAATTTTTATAAAACCAACAGAAAAACTTGAGAGATCCTATAGAAACTTTCTACAATGCTTAAGGTGTGCCGATTACTTTGAAATTAATTGAAATTGCCCTGATGTCAGTATGACATATGTCTTGATAATGTAAATTTTGGTGCCTATGCTTCAGGGTTGGCAGTGCAATTACGACAGAGATAAATACATATACATTCTTTTGCTTGAGAAAAAGATGGGTATGTTGGCACCATAGGGGCAACTTACGTTTGTATCAATAGTCTGTCAGTTAACATAAAAACACAAAGTGGCCTTTGATTTCTATACTTTCGTGAGTGTACTTCCAAACTTTATCTTTGTCTAGGAATGTACCTACAAACAGTTTCCGAAACAAATATGTTAAGGCCCTGGACACACATGAATTCCGTGTGCGAGATACAGTACGTGGGATACAGAATTGCCGACTGTATCTCAGACGCGGACCTTCAGTCATTTGCGAGCACAGTCCAATATCGTGCTGTTATGGACCTAGCATTGCTGTCTTTGTTTCTGTCGAATTAGTCTCGATGTGCTGTATTCAAAGACAGGAATTGGGCTCTACTAAGCTAATAAGTTTTTCATTGTCAAATAATGTACCCTCCATGATCGTTGTATAGTAACGAACGCACTGCGTATTCGATTTAAATAGAAGTTGAAGAAAGTCTGTTACACCTATGATATGATATCGTGTATTCTGGCTCGCAAAAGTATGCGTGTCTGAACGGCTCCATATGCTCTAATAGTAAATCGGTATTCGAGATACGGAATTTGTCGCCGGCGGCCAAAAAGGACAGATGCTGAAATTCTGCAGCACGATACTGTACGTGTCGCCGAATGCCATGTGAACAGCTCCATTTGAACGTTTGTATTATCTGTATCTGGGATACAGAATCCACGAGTGTTGAGGGCCTAAGGGTGTGGCATTTACTTAGTATCTGTCATAATGTTATGAATAACTACTTTTAAGGATATTATACAAATACTGTCTTGAATACTATTGACATAGCGTTTATTAATAGGTATTTTTATTACATTTTATAAAAGTTCAAGCGAGAATGTCTGGAAAAATATCAACTTTTGACACTGAAATAATGAGAAATATTAATTGTCATTTTAATTCAAACCTGCCTTTATGCAGGTGTGGAAACCTGTGCAAAACAAAATACAGAATTCCTAATACAAAAATTGTGTGCATATGCCAACTTCAAAAAAATTTAAATGATTTTGTGCTTGCTGAACAGACTATACAGTGACTGCCAAAAAGTCTGCATCAAATAGGAAAAATTATTATTTTTGATTTTTCTTTAGATTTTTTGTTTGCCGAAAAGTTATATGTTCACATAATTTTTACGTTTTTGATGCAAGGCGCTTTTTAGGAGAAATTATTTTCAATGATAATTAATATCTATTTAAATAGCTTCTAAAAACTCTAGATGTTCTTTTACAGTTGCCTAAATCAGGAGATTTTTCTTCATTCAGTTGACATGTTCTAAAAATTTAGAAGTTTTGAACTAAAATGTTGTATTTAGATAGAAAATCACATTTTAAACAACTTTTTTCCTAGAATTTGTCTCTATCTTGGCTAGTAAATTATTTTTTCGAAATTATTTTCAAAAAATAATATAATTTAACATAACGGAAGTCACGTGATACTTAACTTTGGTTTTTAAACCACCTCCGTTTGCCCTGGGTTTTGATTTTCCAAAAAACTAAATAAAAAATGTTCCCATTTGATACCAACTTTATGGCGATCACTGTATATCCTTCAAAATCATTGGGGCAAAAAGAAAGTTTATCAAGGGTACCTACTTTTGGAAATTTTAAGTCATGTGTGTCATAACACCAGAAAATATGAAGCTGTCATTTGACATTTGTTCAATCACCCTCGATGCTATGCATCTCAAGAAATATGAGCGCAAGGCTGTAATAGGCGGTAATGGTTTATACAGGGTGGGTTGGGAGGAAAGTATCAAACTCTGGAAGTGTATACTACACATAAATCTATGACTAAAAAACCCAAAAGTCTGATTTTCATTTGTTTTCGAATTACAGCATCTTAAAAGTTTAAGTTTAATCTAGTAAGCTGGGACATATTAATTATCAAACAATAACCTGTCAGTTGTAGAATAATATCCTGTAATTGATTGAGTTCTTATGATTTAAGAGTTTCTAATTCGTTTGAATGCTGCAGTTCACGTAAAAGAACATCAATAGGTATGAACTCAGGAGGACAACGGGTGCTGTTCACAGACAATCCAGACAATGTCTCAAGGTCTATGGAGATACTTTTGAAAATGTATTGTAACTTTTAAGATGCTGTAAGTCAAAAACAAACGAAAATTGGGTAACAACTTTTCAGTCAGATTTATGTGTAGTATACACTTTCGGAGTTTGGTGCTTTCCTCCCAACCTGTATATATTTTTTTACTACTAGCACATTTATTCCAATTATTTAAGCATTCTATACTGATAATAAAGTAAAAAAGTACTACATGAAAGCTTGGTTTTAAATATTTGCAGCAAATAAAGTACTCTATTCTATTTTTTAAAACAAATAAAAATTTTAATTGACATTTTTTATGAGAAAATTAGTATTCTCTGCATGGTGCATTATTTAGACAGTGTTTATACTTTCAAACTTTAATATTACTAACTAATAAAAAGGCTGTGAGCTGTCAGATGGGTGAAATTCCAAATGAGATCAAGTTTAAAAAGTGACAAATTTCAATTGTTTTTATTATTGACTACACTATGTTTAACGAACAAATTTCAGCAGAAGCCCCTCCTATAAATGAGTGCTAAATTTGAATAGAATGTTGCTATTGATATCCTGGTTGGAAGCGGCTCAATGTTATTTGAAATTAAACAATTTATTAATTCCTCGAATCATTAATTTGTGATCGGATGGCTCACGAGCAAATGCTCTAGAATTTAAAAATCGCTCTCCAGCTACCACGCTAACACCTGTAATAGTCGTTAACCCCTAAACAAGGAAGTTCTTCCTCACTTTCGATGGTCAAGGTTAGCCACCTACCCGGCCAAAGGCAAAAGAGGGCTCATAGAACCACTTTGTGGTTGAAACAAGCCACTGGCCTATAATATAAGAGGAAGAAGAAAAAGAAGATTAATTTGTAACATGTAAAACTGGTTTTGCACGATCAACACCGTTCCAGCACATATTTTGATTTCAGAATCTGTTCTTTAACCTTTCAGTGGGCGCGTTAGAATGATAACACTAAGGGGCGCGCGCGGACTAGAAGTCCGCACTCGTTTCTAATTACAATTTAAGAGTTTGTTGAAAATATTCCTGGTCCTTATCGTAGGAACACATGCTCTAAAAGAAATTGAACATTTATAGTGTGTTGGCTAAGAAAATAGACATAGTAATAAATAGGAAATGTAGTATTCAGGCAGAATATCACACAATAGGGCGCATGCGGAGTGACGCTCCGCATTTAGTACTTTGTTTATTATTGCATTTATTTTGAGCATAATCTACATTTGTATGCCTACTAAATTGTGATTCTATATGTATAAATATGTGTTTCTCAAATTTTAGCCGTAGTTACCGTTGTATAAAAAAAAATCTGTCAACAATGTAAACAGTAACACACAAAGGCGCTTGAGGACTCCCACTCCGCAACGTCATATAAACAAAACACGCTATCGTCTCAAGTTGTACTTTCGTACAGAAGTGCAGTAGGCCCATTTAAGAAGCTAGATAGCAGTACAAGCCAATAGGTGCAGGGTTAGAAAAAATTCACACAGAAGTTTATGCATGCGGACTGAGAGTTCGCACGCGCCCGCTGAAAGGTTAAACATAATATAGTAAGAGAGAATTATTTATTTATGTAACAAGGGAAGTAAATAGCATTTAACAATCAAGGACTAGTTTGCAGCCCAACTGTAGCGGAGTAAAGCGAGGGGTTAGCAAGAGTCCGAGTTGCATGTTCGATTTCTTCCATATCCGAATATACAGCTCAATTTTATTTGAAATTTAATTTTTGAATTTTCCTTAGTCTTCAATTTGTAACGTGTAGAACTGGTTTTATGCAATAGGAATCAATACATTTTCAGTATAATCAACCTATCTTTCTACAGACAATGACTACATTTACACAGTAATTTAACGCTGGTGTTATTTAAACCGTTGTTATTAAAACTCGTGTAAAACGTGCGTTTACACAAGGGGTGTTGTACAGGCGTTAAAGTGTACCTCGGTGTTAGCGTGGTGTTATCTAAAACCTCGTCGCAGTGTGACCATCTTCCATCTGTAACTCTGTCAGATGCTGTCTGTTATTATAAAATTATAAACATAGCCGCTATAACCTACAAGATTAATAACACAGCTGATACAATTCAACGGAGTGACGTTAGTGTGGTTGACAACTGTGACTCAGAACAACTAACCGTCTTTACAATTATGTTGGTAGTCCTGTTTCAAAACGGGTGTAAGTCGAAAGTATCTATTTACACGTACATTTTACACCCGCTTATTAACGTCACGCCTCTTGGCGAAGTGGTGTAGCGTTAGTAAACCGGTTCTAGTAAAACCGGTGTTAAACCCCATTTACACTACAATTTACACCGGTGTTAACAACAACCGATGTTGCAACACCGGTGTTAGCGGACCGTGTAAATGTAGTCAATGTTGTAATAATGTACAGTCGTGGAATTAAAAATCTTGGGTGAGCCTTATAAAGGATTTCTGCAATTTTTGGGTAATGTAAATTGGGCTTTGTGTTTCTAGGTTAATAACTGACAGTTAAACAATGAGGCGTGCTGTCATATACGAGTAATTATTTTGACTTTGACTAATTTCACCGGGTAACGTGATAAGTAAAGTAAAGTAAGATATACACTGAATCATTTTAAACGCCCGGATTTTTAATTCCACGATTGTACAGTCGCGGAATTAAAAATCCGGACACTTAAAATGATTCAGTGTATATCTTACTTTACTTTACTTATCACGTTACGTGGTAAAATTAGTGAAAATCAAAATAATTACTCGTATATGACAGCATGCCTCATTTAAGAGTCGAACAAAAAATGCAAGTAATTACATTACCCAAAAATTGCAAAAATCATCTGTAACACTCGTCCGGATTTTTAATTCCGCGACTGTACCTACAATTGTGGAAGTGGAAAAAAATTATTATTACCTTTGGCGAAGAATAGTATGTTATGGAACAAGTGGTTGAAATAAAATTTCAACGTTGAGAGTGGTTTTTTCAACTCGCTTCGCTCGTTGAAAAATGTAACTCAAGACGTTTAAATTTTATTAACCACGAGTTGCATATACTATATTTTCTACGAATTTTCAAAATAAACGTTAATAAACCATTGTAAGTCTATGTCAAATTTGAGGTTAGCAGGTTAGCTTTTGCGTCAGTCTGTGTCAATTGAATGTCAAACAGTTTGAAATCCCAGTAGTCCGAACATTTCAATCTCTAGTGATTGAAATGCGATTTCAACCACCGGAATCAATGCCAAAATGACTGATTTCAATGTCAAGAGTAAAAAAAATTAATTTTTCAAATTGAAAACAAGATAAATATTTTTTTAATAAACATCTTTTTGAAAACAAAACTTTTACCTTAATAGATATTTATGAATCAAGAGCAAAAAGTACATGTTTATGGCTGGCAGCAGTAATTGACAACATGCGAAGTGCCATAATAGTTATTTGTACAACTATTATTGATAGTCATACTTTTTTTCATGAATTTGCAATTTGATTAATGAGGGAAAAGCCCGATTTAATCAACCAAATTAAAAAAAAAGTTACTTTTTTTACGGTCACCTCTAAAACTGACTATTAAAAGCTCACTGTCAATGCGAAAAGTTAGCGATTCACACATTTTTTCCCTAGTAACCATTTTAACATCGCAACCACGTAAACAATGTCTCAATGAAATAATTGCGTCACTTCATTTTACTTTACGCATCGCCATGGCTAACCTGATTATTATTGTAATTCGTCATTTCTCTGGAACTGGCTAAAATTATTGACAATTGCATCACGGCGCGTCCATCATTACGCAACAGTTTTATTGAGTTTTAAAGAGTTTTTGTGAAGTTGAAGATGGAATCTGAAGATAATTGCACCCCGCCTGAAGTATTTGAAGCGGCCCAGACAGCAACCAATGAGTTGTTGCCGGCCAAATCGCGCGGCCTTTATAAACGGCGGTACGACGACTTCATCAAATGGTGTGAATCGAAATTTCAATTATTTAACAATTTTGTCATTTATTTAGGACCGTAGAAAAAATGTTGTATGTATTTCGAGTGTAAAGAGCCATTTTGGTATTCGGTTGCCTACCGCTACCGCTCGGCACGAAACTCGCATCCTCATACCAAAATGGCTCTCTTTACACACTAAATACATAAATATCTATTCATACGTGCTGTGTACATTATTTTTCTGCATAGTGATCTCTTGTAATTCGTCAGTTTTGACACAAAATGACGCAAATCCTAACCTGCTAACCTTGAATTTGACATTGACGTACAGTGTCACCAACATATTATTCATACGTTGAATTTCCACAGCCCGCTGAGGAACAGTTTTTTTGGATCTCTCGATACATAAAACGTATATATGAAGTTTCAATGCCATGCCTCTTTTCATTTTTGAGATATTCTGTTAACAGACAGAGACACAGACAAATCAATGAACAAAAACATGTTTTTTGGGTTCAGGGGACTCTAAAACGTGAAGATCTGTTGAAAACTCAATTTCGAATTCTTGGGGTGAATCCAATACTTCCTTTGTTGTAAACGGAAGTAAAAAAAGTAATACTTTCTTCATGATTTTTCACTTATCATTACACGAGAGCTTTTTTTGTCAAAGTAAACTTAACATTTTAATGAGAATTTCTTGCTTGGCAATTTAACGAAAAAAAACTGCTTCCGAAAAAATTACGAGTTCGAAGGACGAGTAATTTTTTCTGGCAGTTTTTTGAGTTAAATTGCCTAAAAGCAAGGAAACTCGAATTATAAATGTTAAGTTTACTTCGATAAAAAAAATCTTGAGTGTAATTCGGTACAACAATTTAATGAATACATATTTAATTTACATATTAGGTAATGTAGAAGTCACTAAATTAACAAACAAGGTAAAAATTATTTTAGAATTTGACCATTTTAAAAGTTAGGTTCCGTTTTGTCACTGGAAAAGTTAGGGCTAACTTTTGCCGCTGTCATAGTGACAAAAATCCGCGGCTTATGGGATTATTAGTGTATGCATTAAAGTGTCATTTAAAAAAGACGACTTTTGTAATCACTGCAAAAAAATGCATTTCTAATCAGGGCCGGCGTCACACTTTTAGCTCTAGTGGGTAGTGGGGCGGGGGGGGGGGGGGGGGGGAGTTCCAAGTAATTTTTCACAATACACTCATCTGAAGGGATACATAGTCCAGTCACTATGTCCAAAAATAAGGCCTTTGCTGGAAAGTGAAGGGAAATTTGAAATTTCTTTTTTGGGGTGTTTGGGGGGTCTAGCAAAGCTTAACTTCAAGTTGTCGACCAAAATTTCCTATGTGCTATTTCTGCCATCTTGATAAATGAGTGCGTTTAATTTTTTTGCGATAAATAGGTTCCCCTTAATACTACGTAAAAATAATGTAGACATCTTTTTTAGAATTTTGAATGTTCTACAATTTATGTTCTATTACTTTTTCGCGTACAAGCGATATTTGTCGAGATATCGAACGCGAAAGGAGAGCGTGAAAGGGTCGAGATTTTTTTTCGAGCTTCTGGGCTTGTGTCTCATTTCTCTTTCTATTTAGCGAAAAAGTAGCCATTATAAAACTTGTAGAGGTTGCAAATAGCTTCAATTTGACCTATTATAAATTGATATGCGACTAAAATTACGACTTGTAGAGCGGGCCAAAATTGTCAAGTCGGCGCATAATTTTTATTTAATGTATCGTACTACATAAATGGCATAATAAACTTCATTGCATTATGAGAATTGTTAAATTGCAAGTAGCCAGTACGTAAATTGTTATTTTTGACGTTTCTGCTATAGAACATCGGTTTAGAAATAAATATTTTGTAAAAGTGTTATTTCTTGAGTTTACAATGGGTGATTGTTTCATATGTAAAACACATTTGATCAGAGACGTTTAGGTGGCCAAAGTGAAAGCTGTGAAAACTCTTTTAGCGGCGAGCGTGAAGAGGGGATACGATGAACATCGGTCTATGTTGGAAAGAGTGGATAATGTAAGTGTGCATAGAGCATGCTACAAGAACTATTGCAATGAAAGACTAGCCTCGATCGCTTCTCGACGAAGTCAATCTGCAACAGAAGAACCCGAAAAACAACCGAAGTGTGAACCTTTATTTGATTTTAAAAATAATGATAATGATTTTAAATTTACTAAACATATTTCAAAATGTCTGCAAAAATGGTATAGTTACTTGAACCTTATTTATCAAAATCGACAATTTGTAAATGTGTAAATGTGAAAACCGTTTTGTGTAATGCATTAATCTTGTCCTGTTTTGATTATTGTGCCGTTGTTTATGATTCACATTTAAGTAGCTTTAATATTGCTAGAATTCAGAAAATTCAGAAATTATGTTTACGCCTCATATTTGGAATACGAATATATGAAAGAATTCCTTATAAGCTGAAAGATTCAAACTGACTTAATATGAAAGAAAGGCGCTTCTTTCATTCTGAATGTCTTTTCCACAAGATCATTTTGAGTAAATCACCGAGTTACTTATACAACAAAATAAAGTTTAGAACCGACGTACATGCTTTAAATATAAGATTTAAAGGAACGCTGACTCCACCTCAACATAAGTCAAAATTTTTCAAGCGATCGTTTTCTTACAGAATAACTAAATGCTATAATTCGTTACCAAATGTAGTAAAAGGCTATTGTACGTCAAAATTTAAAAAAGCTATTTTTCAAAATTTTATTGATAAACATCAATGAATTAATTTATTAGGGTCAAAATAACACACTTAGTAAATTGCTATATCACTAAACACCACCATAGCTGTTTTGTGCGTAATATTTCGCCTGGCGTCAAAGCGTAGATCGTTGGATTTTTTGTTTTCTTTTCTTTCTGTTTTTCACCGAGTTAAGTGGAAGAACAGCGGATAGATCTGTTTTTCTATCAAGTTGAACTTCGCCCAAGACAATATTACGTTTTAGTCAATATTTTTTCTGTGTAATTTTGTAATAATTTAATTAAGACCTTCATTATTATTATTAATATACAATCATATAATGCTGTATATCTACTTGATGAAATATAATAATTCCAATAATGCAATGAAGTTTATTATGCCATTTATGTAGTACGATACATGAAATAAAAATTACGCGCCAACTTGACAAATTTGGCCCGCTCTACAAGTCGTAATTTTAGTCGCATATCAATTTATAATAGGTCAAATTGAAGCTATTTTCAACCTCTACAAGTTTGATAATGGCTACTTTTTCGCTAAATAGAAAGAGAAATGTGACACAAGGCCAGAAGCTCGAAAAAAAATGTCGACCCTTTCACGCTCTCCTTTCGCGTTCAATATCTCGACAAATATCGCTCCTACGCGAAAAAGTACTAGCACATAAATTGTAGAACATTCAAAATTCTTACAAAGATGTCTACATTATTTTTATGTAGTGTTAACGGGAACCGATTTATCACAAAAAAATCAAACGCACTCATTTATCAAGATAGCGGAAATAGCACATAGGAAATTTTCTTCGACAACTTGAAGTTAAGCTTTGCTGGACCTCACCAATACCCCAAAAAAGAAATTTCAAATTTCCCTTCACTTTCAAGCAAAAATGACATAGTGACTGGACTAACAGGGTTATCAAAAATTGATAAAAATATACTTTGAGATGGCACAAAGTTCAATTTATTTGCTTTCGTTTAAAGATACAAATAAATCATTTTCGTAGGGCGAAACAAGACGTTTGTTTTCTATTATGAACAATAAATTCATCCATTAAAGTTTCTAAATCAAGCACATCAACTGAATCCGGCTAGGAATGCAAAATAGCAACGTGGTTTAGCCGATTCTGTGCCATAGCCAATCTTAAATAATTGTTTATTCGACGCAAAACGGAAGAACTTCTTTCATTAGAACAAGAAGATCTTGGTACTGTTATTATTAATCTCAGAAAACGCACGAATTCGGGAACGATTTTCATATAATGTTCATTTTCCCTGAAAAACGACCTACCCCCAATTTCAAATTTTAGGTTTTGTTCTAAAGTTTCGTGTGGGTAATTACCCACACGGATATTTTCGAGTGGGTAATTACCCACACGGATATTTTCGAGTGGGTAGTACTACCCATACTATCCACGTCAACCGCCGGCCCTGTTTCTAATAAAATTTTATAACATTTATGTATAGGCCGTTCAGCAAACACAAAAACATTTTAATTTCTTTGAAGTTGGCATATGCATACAATTTTTATACTGGGGATTCTGTATTTTGTTTTGCAAAGGTTTTCACACCTGCATAAAGACACGTTTGAATTTAAAGATGACAATCAATGACAATTCATATTTCTCATTATTTCAGTGTCAAAGTAGATATTTTTCTGGAAGTTCTCGCCTAAACTTTTATAAAAAGCAATAAAAATAGATACTAATAAACGCTTACATCAAAAATATTCAACACAGTATTTGTCTAATATCCTTAAAAGTAATTACTTACAATATTTATGACAGACGCTATTTAAGGCCCACCGCCCATGGTGCGACTGTTTTGAGATAAAGGTTGTAAACTAGTTTACTCTGCAACCAGTTTACAACTAATATGAAACTTCTACACGCACACGGTTACGACTCACTATGAAACAGTTTCAATCAGTTGGCATAGCAGTTCAATTAATAATTTTTACAATGTTAAATTCTGAGTCAGATGAGGAAGACATGATTGATTATTATCGATACCGCAGACAACGCAGGACACAAAGGGAGTACTGGGTCCATCCATACATAAGGGGAAATCTGAATCCTAGACTGTTTTTAGCAGCACAGGAACTGTCTCAAACAGATAGAAAGTTTATAGCTTTTTATCGAATGTCTTGATCACCCATTTTGAAATAAATAAAATAACCACGTGGTAAATACCTTGAAAACGGGACAACTTCTAACTGCAACGCAACTGCGACCGCGGAACAATGGTCGCGTACAACCGATTTTGACTGATTGCAAACTAGTTTCATTCGAATCGACTCGTGTGCGGTTCCACACTACTACACGTTGCAGAGGTTACAAAAGAGTTGCAAGATCAAGTGATTTGCAACGTTTGTCTGAAAACAGTCGCACCGTGGGCGGTGGGCCTTAATGTCACACCTATTTGTTTTAGTAACCTTTTCTAAGTACACTCCTAGACAAAAATCAATTTTGGAAGTACACTCCTGAAATTTTGGAAATCAAAGGCCACTTTATGTTTTTATGTTAGTAAACGTACTATACAAACTTATTTATAGTCATATTTATACCCATTCGGAGTCACGTGATAATCTACTAACTTTACGTATGTCGATTCTTAAAAATGCAATATTAGGGTAATAAATGACATTTCGTTTTGTAGGTTATTACGGCATCTGCCAATTCTTATATGAAATTAAACTGATTTTACGTATTAAGGGAAACATAATGCATTGTAAAATGTAAATATGATAAAGACATTTCGGCTGCTACATTATAAACACCTGATGCGTATAGCAAATTTTACGTCAATGTGTCTATTTCTGTACATGCATATTCTGTTATCTTCCTACCTAATAAATGCAATATGAACAAACTATAAAACCTTATTCAGCTTTAAAACAAGAACAATTACTTAAAATATTAAATTTTCACCCGAACTTGACTCAATAGGTATAGTTGTTATTTATACAGAAAGTAACAGATGGTCTCCTATTTGCAGGCTTTCATTTCAACACTTGTAATTATAAAACGTAACCTAAAAAATCATACCAAATATTTTCAGTAAATAATACCGCACTGCATCTCGTCTTTCTTTAATTTATAAATTGTGCTCTCCAAGAAATTTAGCGCAAGAGAAGTATGGCGAACAACGTTGGAGAGTGAAACTGTTGGTTTACCATTTTTAATATTGTCCTACTCTTCATCAACATTAATTGTTGTGACTGCTCGTTATACCACATGTCCGGTGGTTTCCTTTCATTTTCAGTTTTCTGCTAAACTAAGTTAGGTTTTATTAGCCTTATCTCAATAGCTTACATGACAAATATAATCTGACAGATTAGAAACTTCAAATTTTAAAATTAATTTTTGTAATCGAAATGCCTTTTTTCGATTTTCGTCCATTTCATCCATTTTACTAAAGCTGAACAGTAACAGACAAAAGTCACCTGACTCTGAATGGGTATAATTTTGCTCATCATGGAGTACATCGTTCACGTCCTACAAGTTTAGTTGTAATTAATCTATACCATAAAATCGGTAGTCCCTTTCTTTGTATGTATGTATCTTTGTTCGCTACCTCCTCCGAAGATACTGGACCTATTAAATTGTATGATAGCTTAAAATTTTGCTAATTTTTAGACTTAGATCGTAGGCCGGTTTTTATTTTTAAAAAAAGTATGAAAAAGTAAGTAAAATGAAATTACATTTAATTTAATTAAATCGTGTAATTAGCGAAGCGAAGTGTAGTTCGGGTGATTCACTAGTATATTTTTAAAAGCTGAAAATCGGTTTTAGTAGAGCAGACGCATCACTTTGGAAAAATTGTGATTAGGCCCTTCAATTATTCTATTGGAAAATAATTGCCAATTTCATTTTCTCTATTGTAATTTTTCTTAAATACCACCGATTTCAAGAAAAATATTTTTAGTATTTATCAGTATCTACATCAAAACTGCTGAGGAGCTGTGTGTAGATTTTTAGTAGATATGTTGAAGAGCTTTTAAATAACGTATGCAAAATCTGATCTCTTCTAATTTGATTGAATTCAAAAATTAGAGTTTATGAATGTTAGTTTGATGTATTAAGAATCTTTTCGAAATTCTTGACAATTGAAAGAAAACAAGATTGCTTTTCAATTTAGTTATCATTGCACTAAAAATTAAATTTCCTGATTAGTATATAAATGTAAGTCAATCAAATTAATAACCAAATACTCTATTTAAAACAATTTTGTATGTAAGTACCAAACAATGTTATCTCTGCAATAGCAGTAAATGATAACTGATCTTAAGCAGTATCATCTTCGGGAAGGGATATATCTTTCATTATTTGCAAAGCAACCACAAAAAAATGTATCTTTAAGGTGCTGTTGGGGGTAGTCAACATTTATAAATATGTTTTACATGTAGAAATAAAATCCCTGTAAAGTATTTGATGTATGTATTAATATCCTAAATTATGTTAATAAAGCTGAATAAACTACCATAAATATAAATGACTTTATTGTAGAATAAATGTGAAATGTAATGGTTATATTATGAAATGATTATTGACCAAATATTTTTTAAGTGTAATACATGCACATTTTAGATGCTCAATAATTTATCATCGTCTCCATCTCCTGCTCCTTCTGATGAAACTTCTTCATAATCCCTTTCGAGTGCAGCTAGATTGTCACGAGCTTCAGCAAATTCACCCTCTTCCATTCCTTCTCCTACATACCAATGAACGAAAGCTCGTTTGGCATACATGAGATCAAACTTTCTATTCAGTTTGTTCCATGCAGAAGCAATGGCAGTGGTGTTCGATAACATGCACACTGCTCTTTGGACTTTAGCCAAATCTCCTCCTGGTACAACAGTTGGTGGCTGATAATTTATACCAACTTTGAAGCCCGTTGGACACCAATCAACAAATCGTACATTGCTTTTAGCTTTCATCAGAGCAATTGATGCATTCACATCTTTAGGAACAACATCGCCACGGTATAGTAAACAACAAGCCATGTATTTTCCTTGACGTGGATCACACTTTACCATTTGATTACAGGGGTCAAATAGTTCTGACGTTATTTCAGATACGGACATCCCCTCGTGATAGGCTTTTTCAGCGGAAACTACTGGTGCATATGAAGCCAGAGGGAAGTGAATGCGGGGATATGGAACTAGATTAGTTTGAAATTCAGTTAAGTCTACATTTAGAGCACCATCAAATCTCAAGGAGGCTGTTATTGAAGACACAACTTGACTGATCAAGCGGTTGAGGTTTACATAATCTGGTCTTTCGATACCTAACTTTCTTCGACATATTTCATATATAGCTTCATTGTCCACCATAAATGCACAATCAGAATTATTCAAGGTCATGTGAGTTGTTAAAATTGCATTATAGGGCTCAACAACTGCAGTACAAACCTAAAAAAATATTTATTGTTATTATTAACAATAAATAACACCATATTTATAAAACTATAGTTTAAATTTAAACAAAAATCAGTATAATTTTATAAATTTAAGTGTTTCTTGTTTATGTGAATACAAATATCAACACATGATCTTGCTTGTTGCTATTTTAAAATCTTTAAGGTTTCATATACAAATACACCGTCGACAGATGAAAAGTACTATTGATCTAATGTTTGCATTTGGTACAAGCACACTTATCTCTAGAGATGGTTATTTACAAGCAACATATTTACAGGTTTTGTGGTTTTAAGGTGTTCAACAGTTGGCACGTGTGTAATTCTAAGTATTTAAAAAACTGGCTGGTGTCTTTGTTTAATTCTATTAATACTTAATAACAATCACTAATTTTAAAGCCAAGAGACTGTGGCCTACTGCGCAAAAATAATTTTGGATGATTATGAGACATCTAAAAAGAAATGGTAGGTACTTTTTTATATAAGTTACAAATAGTTACAAGAAGAATGAAATGTCAAACTTGTTTGAAATAGTTAACTGTCCATTATCTAAATATTTTTTGAGTTTTACAGTAAGACATTTCCGATTAATGTTTTTTTTATGGTGTTAAAAGTAATTGTTAATGCTGGTGCCATCAAATGACGTTTTTATCTTTGAAAGCAAACGTGATAAAGCCTACTTTTTACACGATCGTAGAAATAATAATTTAAATATGGCAATTTAGCAGCATACAATTTTTTTCACTCAATTTACAAAACAACTCAAGACTATACCTGTGGGGCAGGGTACACAACAAATTCCAATTTGCTTTTTTTGCCAAAATCTTGGGATAATTTTTGCATAAGAAGAGAAGTAAATCCTGAACCAGTACCACCACCAAAGCTATGAAAGACAAAGAAGCCTTGAAGACCACTGCACTGTTCGGCTAATTTATATAAACGTTCCATGACTATTTCAATCATTTCCTTTCCAATGCTGTAGTGACCACGTGCGTAATTATTAGCGGCATCTTCTTTTCCAGTTATTAATTGTTCTGGATGATACAGTTGTTTGTATTTTCCAATTCTTATTTCATCTGTAATGAATTGTGTAATGATTAATTACATATTTTGGAAGAAATGAGTTCGTTCTGACCTACAACAGTAGGTTCTAAATCGATCATTATGGCTCTTGGTACCATTTTTCCATTTTCCACTTCCGAGAAGAAGGTACCATAACAATTGTCAGCAGGAGCCACAGAGCCCTTACTGCCAGGTATGGTGCCATCAGGTAATATGCCATGTTCTAAGCAATACAATTCCCACGTTGCATTTCCAATTTGAACTCCTGCTTGGCCGACATGAACAGATATACATTCTCTCTGCAAATATATAATTTTCATTGCAAAGTATCAAACACTGATAAATCTAATCTTACCATTTTGATAGCACGCACAAAAATTTTAGAGCAAATTGGAATTTTCACGAAACAGATTTTGAAAAATTGCGAGAAACCCTCACAAAAATTTTGATGTTTGTTGGATTGTATTTTTTTCACTATGGATACTTTAAAATTTTGTTATGCTAGGCATGCTCTGATTACATTTATTTTGAATAAGCTTTATCAATGCCAGAGTGAATTTTTTTGCAGATGACATCTCCATCTACATCTTTTTCATTTCGGAAAGCATTAATTGTATTTCAAAAGGTATCAGTTGCATTTCAGATTAGTCAATTATATTTTTGAAAAGAACAACTGTATTTCTGATTAGTCAATTGGATTTCAGAAAGCGTCAATTGTAATTCAGGAGGCATCAGTTGAAATTCAGACAGCATGAGGTGTATTTCAGAAAGTGAATTTATATTTTAGAGTCATCAATTGTATTTCAGACCAATGTAATGAAAATCAATGGATGATATCGTCGTTGAGCTACGAAAACCTCGTAAGCGACACGCATGCCTAAATTGGATTTAGGTGTTAGTTGGATCAAAAATCTGTCCCGGCATGTACTGCGAAAAGCTCGTAAGGCGCTAACCAATAGAATGCATGTATTTAGTCATGTGAGATAACCACGTAAGCGTCACTTGCGTTTTACTGGGCAATGCAAACGCGTAAGCGAAATTAAATGCTATGTTGGCGATGTGTGGCATTGTGTTCATTTTGTGTACGGCATTGTGTTGTAATTATTACTTTATTTTCGGTAAATATTATTCATATTTTAATCTGTCATTGTCTAAGTTTAACGCACTTTCAATTATCATTAAGTTTCCCTTTCGATGCTGTTTTAATTATCAAAATAAAATAAGGCTGGCGTTTACGTGTTTTTTGCGCGATGGAAAACAAGACTTCGTCTTGCGTTTACGTGTATTTTTTTCATTAAATGGATTGCGTACTAGCCTTATTTTATAGTTTTTGAGATGTGTTGGTAAAAAAAACTTTTTTATTTCTAAATAGCTTAGATTACATATGCAACTAATGGATCCAACGAGTAGAGGATGGAAATTGCTAAACTTAGCTACAGGGAATTCAGAAGGGAATATTAATCCTGTGAAGCTTGACGAGACCCCAAATATTGAGATTGTCCTAGAGCTTGGTGAAGGAAAATCAGTGTAAGTAAGAGTTTATAATTTTTACTTTTGCAGCAACGGTAAAAGCCTGCTTTTTGGTAATGTTTTTTTTTTTTGAATAGTTACTCTATTTTTACAGTTTACTTAACGACGGTGTTCTTCCCAACGGGATATTTTTTTCTACTAGTACCAACGATCAAGGCGATATTCAAGCAGCTTCTGAATATGAATCAGTGTAAGTTAAACACTTTATCCATGCAACATCTCTAACTTTTGTCATGAATACTAATTATTTTTTTCAGAATTTTTGATACCAATGATATTCATGATGATAATATACCAGCAGATCTACCAGCTAGGACAAGTGTGGAAAACGAAAATTGTGCAGAAGGTACTAACGATGTCGCTTCAGATTCAAGCTTCAGGCCTTCCGATGATGAGGTTGACAGTGACTCCGGCGTTGCTAACCAACTGAATCCCCCTGATACTGAAAACGGAGTAGAGGAACGTGAAGGCGAACGGCAAACCTAAGGAGTGGCACTATTATAAAAATACATTTAAATGTATGAAGGGCAAAGAGTGTATTGGTGTTCAAAAGGACCCGGCTGGAAGGAAAAGCTACTGTGTGAAGAAAACAGCAAGGAAAATGGGTCGACTTTCAAGTAATGAGTGCCGAAAGTTTAAGACAAGAGTATGTTCAGGCATCTTAGAAGCTGACAGGGAACGTCTGTTTACAGGATTTTGGCAAAACATGGACTGGAACCAAAGGAAAGTGTATATAAGCAGTCTGGTCCGTTTTAAAGAAAGGAATTGAGTCAGAAAAGGTCCTGACAGCCCATCGCAAAGGAAAGGTACATTGCAGTATAGCCTAACCATCAATAATGAGCTGCACCCAGTCTGCAAAACTTTGTTTCTGTCGACATTTGGATTAAAAGAGTGGACAGTAAGAAATTGGGTCATGAAAAGCAAGGATGGTATGCACCAAGATACAATAATTAGGCATAATAGTCCCAGAACTGTGGAAAGATGCAAAAAAAGAGTTTGCTGCTACTTATTTAAATAGGCTGCCAAAAATGCCATCCCACTACTGCCGAGCTTCCACATCTAAAGAATACTTAGAACCAATAATTGAATCAAAATCTGAGCTGCATCGAATTTATCTTAAAGCGTGTCAAAATGAGGGGAGAGAAGCATTGGCCAGAAAACAGTTTCGTGAGATATTTAAAAAGAAGAACCTGGACTTTTTCAACCAAAAAAGGACCAGTGCGACACTTGTATTGGATATAAACACAAGCAGGTGTCTGAGGAACACTATGCACAGCATGTGAAGCGTAAGGACGAAAAAAAGGGAGCAGAAGAATCAGGAAAAAGAGAAGGCAATTAGAGGAGAGCAGCTAACATACACAAGGGATTTGGAAGCCGTGAAGCTATGCTCAATGCTAAAAGCTAGTGTTCTTTATTACAAAACTAAATTATGTGTGCATCATTTCACACTTCACAACGTTGCTACAAAAGATGTCACTTGATGTTTGTGGAATAAAAGCGAGGGTGATCTTGTAGCAGCGGTTTTTGCCAGCTGTGTCGTAGAGTTCCTTGAAAAAGAAATAGAAAAGCACAAGGTTAATTCAGTGGTTATTATCAGCGATGGCTGCATGTACCAGAATAGAAATTCTGTTTTGGGTAACGCACTGCTAAAGTTCGCTAAGAGAAGAAAGTCACAATTACTCAGCATTATCTAGAAAAGGGGCATACCCAAATGGAGGTTGATAGCGTACACAGTACTATTGAGGGCAAACTAAAGAACAAGGAAGTCTACCTTCCGTCTGATTATGCCAGAATCTGTAAAGAAGCTAGACCAAAGCAGCCTTACCAAGTTCAGTACCTGGATTACACATTTTTCAAGGATTTCTCAGTCCTTCATTTTATTTCATCTGTTAGACCCGGAAAGGGCCCAGGGGATCCTGTAGTTACAGATGTCTGCTCATGTGACTGTCAATGTGACTGATGTATGGCTTCAGCTACCACAACGCATAAAGAATGGACCTTTTGAACTGCCACAAACTTTATCCTGCAAGATTGAAAATATCAGGAGATAAATTTAATCACTTGCAAGAGCTAAAGAAAGTCATTCCACGTGACTGCAATGGTTATTACTAAAGCTGATATTATATGGCAAATGCATATTTTGTATAATTGATATGCCGGGGAAGCTTTTTGCATATGTATACTAATTATGTGAAAACAAATCGTTTAAGCCAAGTTTCATTTTGCATATTTATACGTTTTTGAGCATACTTTCTGGATTTTGCATATTTGTTTATATTTGGCAATAATTTGCGATGTATGAACTTTTTGAGATTTTTTTGTAAAATTTACTATTTTATTAAATTTATTAATACAATCTTTCTGTGCAACTGACATATATACCCTCACTTTCTGCCGCTGGAGTGCAGTGCGCGTATCGAAATAAGCAAAAAAAAAGGGGAAGTTGCTGTTAAAATCTTCGACTATACATATAAACATAAACTGCCAGTAATCCCTACTTTTTCCATAGAAGCAATGTAATCAGCCAACATAGAATCCATTTCAAGAGTCGAATTTCGACTGTTAGATGAATAATATTCTGGCGGGGTTAGGGGAAATCTCATTTCTATGTTGGCTTACGACGTGAAGTTGGAGTTTGCAGTCCTTGTTTATATAGTCAAACGTTAAAATGAATGACGTTTTTAAATAAAAATTAGATAATTAAATATCTCATCATCATCATCTCATAGTCGAATCCTCTTCTACCGGTGATCCAGTGTAGAGGTAAACAGTTTATAGTTCACTCTAATGTTCACACTTTAGTTCACATGTTTTAAATTAAGATTAAACTTCGCATTTTACTACTTTACGCCATTGTTTTCTGTCCATTGCTACTGTTACCGCTTCATTCCAACTAATCCCCTTCCTAGTCAAGATCTTGTTGATTTCTTTTTTCCAACTATTTGGTGGTCTACCTTTTCTTCTTCTCCTGTCCGTTCCCATTTTTAATACGGTGAGCAGTAATCTGCCAGTCTCCATTCTGAGTATGTGCCCTAACCATCTCAGTTGTTGCTCTTCTAAAATTTTGTTTAGTTCTTTAACTTGTAATCTTTGTCTTATATTACTGTTTCTTATTTTGTCTTTTATTCTAACTCCTAAAACTCTTCGCAAGTATCGCATTTCCATTACTTGTATTTTCTTCTTTTGTTTTTCCGTTAGTGCCCAGGATTCGCAACCGTATAGTAAAGTTGGTGTAAATATTGTTCTGAAAATAGTTAGTTTTGTTTTTCTAGAAATCTCCTTTTTACTTATGAATTTTTTATTTAGTTGATACAATAGTCTGTTTGTTGTTGCGATCCAGTTGTTGATTTCTGTGTCCATTCCTCCGGTTTCACTTATTGTGTGGCCCAAATATCTGGATGTTTTTACTTGTTCCAGGTCTAAATCATCTATCCTTAATTTTACTATTCTCCTTTTCTTACTCACTACCATCGCTTTTGTTTTTCCAGTATTTATCTTCATGTTATTTTTACTCAGTTCCTTATTCCAAATATTTAGATTGTGCTGTAGGGTTTTGGCATCCTTCGCTATAAGTACAAGGTCATCAGCATAAGCTAAAAAGTTGATTATTACCGGTTGTAGTTGTAGATAACCGCAACAATTAGGCACGAGTTGGTTTGTTATGTCTCTTATAATTTTATTCATCATTATAATAAATAAATATGGACTTAGTGACCCTCCTTGTCTCACCCCGGCAGTTGTAATAAATTCTTCAGACGTCTGGTTGTTTATTCTTACTATGTGTCTTGTATTTTTGTAAATTCCCTTAATGGCTTCTATAGTTCCTTCATTTATGCCGTGTCCTGTTAGCGCGTCCCACAGTTTAGCTCTATCCACACTATCGAACGCTTTTGAGATGTCTATGAAGCATAAGAACAGATCCTGGTCAAACTCTATTGTGTTTTCCATTAACTTTTTCAGAGTAAACAGAGCATCGTGTGTACTTCTAGCTGGTCTAAAACTGCTTTGTCCCTCTTCTAGTTGTGATTCCGTCACTTGCCTTAGTTTCCTTTCCACGATGCTTTCATACAGTTTTGCCGCCACGTTAATCAAAAAGATCCCTCTATAACTGTTGCAGTCTTTGGGGTCCCCTTTTTTGTATAGCGGGAGAATGATCGCTAACTCCCATTCTGTGGGAATGGTTTTCGTTTCCCAGGACAGATTCATAATATGTTGGAGCCAATCTCTACCACTTTTACTCATGTATTTGAAATACTCGGGCACTAGTTTGTCGCTTCCTGCAGCTTTTCCTAACTTTAATCTGTTTATTGCCTCTAAAACTTCCTCCTTACTTATGTGCTCTTGTTTAACCTGCGTCATGTCCTTCATTGTTGGTTTTTCTACTTCGCTCTTTAACAAGTTTTGAAAGTGCTCCTTCCATCTATTTAACTGCTCTTTGGTTTCTAGTAATATATGTCCGTCCTTGTCTTTGATTTGAGGTAAGGTAACGTCTTTACCATGCCTGAATGTTTTCAGTACTTTATACAGGAGTTTTTGGTTCATATTAGCCTTTTCCTCCATAAACTCACCGAACTGTTCCCAACTCTGTCGCTTAGCAGTTATTATCGCTTTCTTCACTTGTATTTGCTTCTCCTTGTAGTTATTATAAGAATCCTCGGATTTCGCTGCTAAATATTTCTTACATAAAATTTTCTTTTCTTTTATCAGCAGCTTTATCGTGCTGTTCCACCATGCTGTCTGTTTTTTATTGAATTTCTTCTTTGTTTTACCACATACCAGTTCTGCCGCACTCAATACAATTGATTTAAATGTTTTCCACAACTCGTTTATGTCATTACTGTTATTTATATTTTCCTGACTAAACATTTGTTCTGTTGTTTCTAAGAACCTTGTTCTGTTCTCTTCTTCTCTTAATTTGTACGTTTTTACTGTTTCATATTGTCTGTTATCCTTTATACATTTTGCTTTCTCGACTACTAGTTCTGAAACTACCAGGAAATGGTCGCTACCTATCTCCGCCCCACGGTATACTCTTGTATCCCTTATTTGTTTTCTATCTGTGTTGCGTATTATGACATAGTCGATTATGGACTTCTCATTCCTACTGGGTTCCTGTCTTGTATATTTATGAATGTTGTTATGCATAAATACCGTGCTTGTTATTAATAAATTATTGGCTATGCAGAAATCTTATAACTTAAGCCCGTTTTTGTTGCTTACATTTTCTCCATGGTTACCAATAGCCCACCTGTATCTGCCTGTATCGTTGCCAACCCTACCATTAGCATCCCCCAAGATAATCGTTGTGTTGTGTATTTGATCTAGCGTTTCTTGTAGTTGCTCATAAAATTCCTCTAACTCTGTCTGATTTATATTTTCATTTGGACCGTATATTACTACAAAAGTATATTCTTCATTGTTTAATCTTATGTCGACTGTGATAATAATAATAATAATAATCTTTATTTAGTTATAAACTATTTTAAGATTTACAGTTGTTTACATATTTACTTAACTAATAATTTTTCTTAACATAATCGCTTAGTTTTTTTTTAAACTCATAGATATTTTTAGTTCCTTTAACTTCAATTGGAAGGTTATTATAAATTTTGAAGCCTTTATAAAAAAAACAATTTTGGGAACTGCTTTTTGTAAGTTTGGGTAATCTAACGTTCTGCTTATTTCTAGTACTATAATTATGACATATATCTAATACTTACTATATTGCTAGCGGCTATGAGTGGGAAACTTACCAAGGAAGTGAGACAGACAACCAACTCTTCAATGTATAAAGGTGAGCGGTGCGCAAGGGCGGCGGCGTCGTCCGCCCAATGGGGAAGTGGTCAAGTTTAAAATTCGCTTCTAAAGGCGGAGTTCGCATTCCCGCGCATGCGCACGAGGCGCGTTATACTCTAAGTGAGACTATGTCGGCGCCGTAATGTTTTCTAGCATTTCGAGGCCCTACTAGCAATATATGTGTATTATATATATGAATTATGAATGTCACAACCATAAACTAAGTGTTGGGTCATATATTCAGGTAACAGGTTATTGACTGCTTTAAAAACTAACAACAAAGAATTGAAATAAATACGTTGCTTCATACTTAACCATTGTAAACAATCTAGCATCGCAGAAATTCTTGTATATTTCGAACAGCGTAATATGATACGCATGACTCTGTTCTGCTGTTTTTGCATTCTAGCCAATTCTTGTTCATGACATAAAAATAATATACTAGAGCAGTAATCGAAATGCGGTGCGATGATTGTTTTGTAAATCATAATTTTAGACTGTATACTAAGCTTATTAGAAATTCTACTGAATAAGCCTATTTTCTTAACTACCTTATTAATTATATAATCTACGTGTGCTTTGAAGTTTAATTTATCATCTATAATTACTCCTAAATATTTAACTTGAGATACCTTCTCTATTTCTAAGTTATCAATTTTTATTTTATTAACCGATTCTGCATTAGTACCTGATAAAATTATTGCTTTCGTTTTTGCGATATTCAGTTTCAGTTTATTACATTTTAACCACTTAGAAATAATTTCTAAATCTATATTCATTTTATTCATGGCATTTCTAACATCTTCGTCAGTAACTGTCACTAATGTATCATCTGCAAACAGATTTATGGTGCAATGTTTTAGATTCAATTCCAAATCGTTTATATACAATATAAACAATAATGGACCCAAAACAGAGCCTTGGGGTACACCCAAGTTGTTTTCCATGTAGCTTGACTGGCACTGATCGAAGTGTGTAGTTTGTAGTCGATGAGTGAGATAACTTTGAAACCACATATTTTCGTTACCACGTATTCCATATTTATGTAGTTTATTCAGTAACCGCTGCCTGTCGATAGTCTCAAATGCACGTTTATAATCTAGAAAAACAGTAACTACACTTTTATTTAATTCTAATTCACTTTTCCAATTCATGAGAACCAAGTTTAACGCCGTTTCACACGAATGTTTAGATCTAAATCCTGATTGGTTTTTACTTATAATATCATGTTCATCTAAAAAGATTTGGAGTTGATCTTTCACAATAAGTTCGAAAATTTGCTCGTATACCGGTAACACAATTATTGGTCGAAATTCTTCGCACTTGTTAGTTAATTTAACTTTAGGTACTGGAACAACTCTAGATATTTTCCATGATTCTGGAAAGCACCCTGTTCCGAGAGACTGATTTATTAATTTAACAAATATCTCACCTACAACTGGTAAGGCATCTGTAATTACAGTAACTGTAATATGGTCGAAAGAACCCATTCGTTTAATTTTAGCTATTGCTTTTTTAATATCATTTAATGTAATTGTTTTAAATTTAAAAGTACTGATATTATCCGGAAACGTAGCTTCTTCAAAGCGGTCGTTTATAATAATGGACTTATTTAGCTCTAATATACTATTTACAAAGTACTGGTTAAATTTAGTAGCAATATCCTGGGCATTGCTAATTTCTTCTCCGTCAAATAAAATGTTTGAAGAAGTAATTGTTTGTCCTTTCATTAAAGATTTGACAGTTTTCCACATCTTCGGATTTCCACGACAGCTTTCTATTCTATTTTCATAATATTGGTTTTTCCTGTCCTTAATTTTATTGCCGTAAAAATTCCGAATACGTTTATAGTTTTGCCAGTCATGCGTGTTTTTTGTAAATTTAGCTGTCTTGTAGAGTTGATTGCGTTCCGCCTGGAGCTTACGTAAATCACAGCTAAACCATGGGGTGTCAGTTTTAAGTGTAATTGTTTTGTTGTCAATGAGGTCATTTACGGAATTTTGTATTCTGCTGACCATATGTGTGGCAAGATTGTTTACATCTTTACTATTTAATAATGTGACCCAGCTATATTTATTTAGTTTATCAAGCAGTTTTTGTGAGGAGTAATTAGCGAACGTTGTGATATTAATTCTTTCAAAATTGCTGTTATACCGCGCAACCTTTCGTAACGTGACATCGATTGCATTATGTTCAGAAATTTGTGGAATCTGCACTTTACAAATGATATTGTCTTGATTTGTTAAAACGAGGTCAATGATTGTATTGGAATTTTTTGTTGAGCGCGTAAATTCGGTTACGAGTTGATTTAAACCCAACGTATTTATTAATTGTAGGAGCTTGCTTGTGTAGAATGAATCTTTAGAGATATCCCAGTTGAAATCGCCTAGAATTAAATGCTTGGTGTCGTCTGGGATTGTGTCGTCGTACCATTTTTCAAACTGCTTTAAGAATATTGCAATACTGGCACTTGGAGAACGATAAACAACAGTGTACAATCCGTTGTGAAATCCTTGCGTTATGTGAATGCATAGCAGCCAGAATTCATTGTTAAATGAAAAGTTTGACACTATTTTGAACTTAATATTATTACGCAGAACGATTGCAACTCCGCCCGTATGGCGATTTATACAATTACAACGAATGGTGACATAACCCCGAAAACTTATTTCACAGTCTTCAATATGCTCCGTGAACCTTGTTTCACTTAAAAACACGATAGCTGGACGTCTGTCTTCAATTAAAACTTCAATTTCCTCCATATGTTTTAGCATACTTTGTGCATTTGAATAAATAATATCAGTATTTGGTTCTGTTATTCTAAAAAATCTATCTTACTTCTTTCTTGTTCTAGTTTACGTTTGTAAACTGGACAGTCAAAGCTCCATGCAAAATGATCTACGTCTAAATTAATTTTTAGTTTTTCTTTAGCATTGCAGCAGTTCACACATTTCTTTTCTTCGTCGTTAGCCTTACATTCTTTCAAGAGATGAGAACCGGCACATTTTGGGCATGTTATCTTCGATTTACATTGACTCGCTTTATGATTGAATCCATTACATGAAAAGCACCTGGTTACTTCAACTGCATCATAAACTCTACACCTATCCCAGCCGATATTAATTTTTTCTTCTTTCATAATTACACGATAGGCACATGCATTTACTTCCGCAATTACTGTATAATTTTTCCTGTTGTTTTTGGTTGTGGTTTCCTTTATATGTACAACTTTTATGGATGGTTCCTGTGATTTCAAAAAACTATTTTGGGATATTATTTTCTCTTCGATCGTTTCCATTGCCAATTTTTCGCTTAGTCCAACAATTTTTACTCTAGGCAATTTCTTCTTTGGGATTGTAACTTCGTAGTTTTCTTCAAGATTAGTTTCGGCTTTTTCTTTAATTCTGCTGACATCATCCTTGTTTTTGCATCCAATAACAACACCACCCTTGCTAACAGTCCGTAGGCCAGATATATGTAACTCGGTAGGATCGATGGCATTTTTTATGTCTTTTTTAGTGTCAATACTTTTTTGGTCCTGATTTTTGGGTTTTATAACTACGACCGGTTCGTGTTTGTTTAACTTTAATTTTTCAGCATAAGTCATATCTTTTTGTTGCTCCATGATGTTTTTGACCGTAGTTTTTACGTTTCCATCAAAAGATTCAATGCGATTCTGCAGTTCCTCTAGTTTGTCAGAATGCTCTTTCAATCCAGTATTGATGCCATCCAAGACTGCCGTCATGTTTTCCAACACCTGTCTTAAATAGTTATTCTTCTTATCTGCACACGAGTCGCAAAACCAACCAATATTTTTCGTTGACGCAAGTAAACTGAATTCTTCTGAATTAAAGTTCACACATTTTGGGTGATATGCCTTAGTACAGAGTCCAGCACAGGGCAAACACTTTTCACCTCTTTTAAAATCCGCAAAACACCTATCACATCTATTATGACCACTCATTGTGGCAATAATATTGCCCGCAATGGGCAAAATTATTTGATTGAATTCACGTACGTTAAGTGTGTCAACGGAACGTGATTATACGTTCTGAAATGTTTCTCCAATCTTTTATTTTGTTTTCCCACTCTCGGTGTATAAAAATCGCTGTACCTGCCCTACCGTGTTCTTGCTCGTCAACTCCGGTATATATTAACAAGTGGTTCCCGTGTATTCGTTCCATGCCTTTACCTTTTTTCTTCGTTTCAGTTATTCCTACTAGTTTCACATTATATCTTTCTAACTCCTCTGTTAGTTCCACTTCTTTGCCCCTTATTGCTCTTACGTTCCAAGTCCCTATTCTTACCGTTGTGGCTCTATCTGACTTTTTATATATCGTATTATTAGTTTCCTTATTCATATCCGTGTTCATGGCCAAGGTCGTTCGTCCGCTCGCTCCTCTCTCCCCACTTAGTTTTTTGAATCGTCATTTGTCTGTGCCAGTTTTTTGTCTTTCATCTTCTCTAGCTTTTCACTGCCATGATTTCATTTCCACCATTCATTGTTTATACAAACTTTTTGGTATCCAACTTTCCCTGTGTTTCCTTTTTGCCATTCTGATTTCATTAAGTCTCTTAATTGTTTTTGCAGTTTCGCTTCGTTAGATGTTAGGTCGTTTTCTATGTAGTATTGTGTTCCCTTTAGTTTGTTCTTGCTTTTCATTATTCTTTGCTTCCCCTCAAAACTATCCACAGTTGCTATTGTTGCTATTATCTGTCCTTGTTTGTTTTTAATTTTTTTTACATCAACACTCAGCCTGTCCGTGATAAATTTGTTTACTACATCAACTCCTTCATCTTCTTTGAGCATGCATCCCTTTAATACTATATTCTTTTCTCGACGTTGCTTATCTATGCTTTCCACTTTGTTTTCTAGCACTTTAATTTTTTCCTTCATTTCACAGTTTTCCTTTTTTAAATAACGTATCTCTTGTTGATAATTTGTTTGTTCCCTCCTTATCGCCTTCACTTCTATCATTAGCTCTTTCATCATTTCCTTGAGATCATCTGCTGTGCTCTCCTTATGTTTTCTTGGTGATCTTGACGCCTTCTTCGGTTTTTTGTAGGCATCACTGTTACTTCCATCTTCGTCCTCGCCAACATCTTCCGCCCATCTCTTCCTTTTTCCTTCATCGTTTGACGAATCCTCCAGTTCATACTTGTTATGGGTTCTATGTAACGACATTTTACTTCCTATAAACAGTACTACAAATAAACTAAGTTGCTTTCAGAAGTATGCTGTTATGCTAGCCAACTAACGAAGGTGTGCGGAGTGTTGGCTATAAATCGCCCGATCGAAAATAAAATATAACAACGCCCGGCCGCGTCGTGAAGGCCGTCTCGTGCTGGCTTATCAACTAACTTGTAGGTAACCTCTTCGTGTAACGTGGACAGAAAACGGCGTTTGTTTACTTAGAAATGTTTAAACTTACAGATTTTATACGTGCGGTCTACTGATGCTTATCCCAACGACCACTTAAACTTAATAAGTTGCAAACACACTCGAAATCTCCTAGAAATTGGTTAAATTCCGGAGCGCGTAATCACAACAATTTTGCTGCAGACCTCGTTCACTCGCCTGACATGCAAATTATTAAATATATTCATACAAAATAATTAAAATTTTTATATTATCTAGAATACTTCTACTTATTTAAAAAAAAATTATGCATATTATGTGCATATATTGTAACTTTGGGTGCATATACTCAACAAAATGTGTGCATATTTTCATACATGTGAATGCATATAATTATCAGCTTTAGTTATTACAACGAGCTTTCGCATTCGTAAGACTGTATTATATTGTATATTAAAGTTAATGTTTTGGCAGTATTAAGATTAAAATAATAAAGATTTTATCTGAAAGTTCTTTATTTTTTATTGCTTCACAACTAATATCAAAACCTCGTATCCGTCAACACTGCACAAATTATCTGTAAGAGAAAACCACGTAAGCAACAATTTGTTTTTTTTTTGTTAAAAGTATTAAAACGTTTATGTCTATTATGCGACAAAAAAATCATATTAATTCATACAGTATCACAGAAAAAAAAGCATATATTATTGAATTAAATTAACGTTATAAAACAGTTTTACGTATCTCTTGTAAAATTAGCTTTTTGTCGCTTACGAGGTTTTCGTAGCTCAACGACGATATGCTTGTTGGATGCTAAAATGGATTGAACTTACCTACGTTTCCTAATTGTTTCTATACTTGCTGTTATGTTGGTTGCTGTTCTTTTTGGCAATTAAAAATCAAATACATACTGTCAACTGGGGTGACTTCGAGCAGTTTTTAGCGTTTTTACATGATACATTTTAAATTAATGTAACAAATTGTCTGACATTTTTAGGAAAGATAACCTTAACGTTTCGGCGGGCGCGCTGTTGTAAAAAGTACAACAGTCGAGAATTTTCAGAAATTGCATGCATAATCCGCAAGCGACAGGCAATAAACTTTAGGTATTCCTTTATTGTTTTCTCTACCAGCAGGACATCCAGTCAGTACAGCCTCTGAAACTAATTTCGACGTATTTGTTATCAATACAGGCTGACGGATGCACAAGTTGCATATTTTACAACGCGCGCCCGCTCGTGTTATTCAATGTGAACAGATTGGTTATTTGAATTAGTGCAAATGACTTGCGATAATAATACAATGCAATTATTTTTAGCAAATAAACTTCAGAACAGTTTGCATGCACAATAAAATTGCATACATTTGGAAAATCTTTCACATGCACAAAAAAAATTAGTATTACAGTCGGAATTAGTAATGTAAAATTACCCTTAGTTTAATAATTAGCAATATGCCTTACAATGTTAGGGTTTTTCCTATTCGAATTAATATTGTATGACGTGTTATTTTTTCAGTGCAGTAACTGTATGTATATTATAATTTCTCACAACTCTTGTATTAATGAGTTGAAATTGTTTTAACAGTGCATATATTTAATTAATATTTTTCTATTTATAAATATTAGTTACTTAGAATAAAATAAAGAAAGTTCCTGAGATATCTTGTAGAAATTTACATTCTAATTGTTGAAAACTGTATATGTTGTAAAAAATGCAACACGCGCCTGCTCGTGTTATAAATGTAAGCGCGCCTGCCGGAAGGTTAATATGTAACATCTTGATGATCCATTTGAGAAATCAAAAATTTATTTTTTTAAGTCTGTCTGAAGTCTCCTACTTAGGTGTGGCGACTTTGGAAGACAATTTTAAAACTGTATAAAAATCAATGTTTGGGTTAATAAAAACCAGATTTTAAATGAGAATAAATCTTTTATTCTTCTAACACTACGAAATTAATAGTTCCTATAAAAAATATATTCCATTCATAAAAACGTGAAATGAAAATCTTATTCTTATAACAAACTAGCTTTTACCCGCGACTTCGTTCGCGCGAGGTTCGTTATTTGTGTATTAAATAATGTTCCGCCCCGCCCCGCCCCGTCTCGACCCTTCCCGTCCCGTCCCGCCCCTTTCCCTCCCGTCCAGTTCCGTCCCTTCCCGTCCCGTCCCGCCCCTCCTCTTCCATCCCATCCCCTCCCTTTCCATCCCATCTTTTTCCTTCCCTATCCGTCCCGTCCGTCCCGCCCCGCCCCGCCCCGTCCCGCTTTGCCCCGTCCCGTCCCGTCCCGTTCCGTCCCTTCCCTTCCCGTCCAGTCCCGTCCCGCTCAGTCCCGTCCCGTCCAGTCCGTCCCGTTCCGTCCAGTCTAGTCCCGTCCCGTCCCGTTTCTTCCCTTATGTCATGTTCACCGTCTTGGACTTAAAAATAAATGCCATTTTCGCAATCAACGTCCCAATAAACCTCAATAACGACACCCATATCGATTTTTAGGCTTACTTACCCCATTTCACCCCCTAAGGGGTTTATTTTCGGAAAATCACGAAATACGTGTTTGCTTATTTGTTTTAAGGAGTACTCCTACGAAGTTTCAAGTCGAAATGTCTATTTAATATTATTTTTCCATACAAAATTGGAACCCCCATTTTACCCCTTTAGGGGTTGAATTTCGAAATATCTTTCCTTATTCCTTGTATACATCATAAAGGGAACCTCTGTGCAAAATTTCAGCTTTGTAGGTCCAAGGGTTTGGGCTGGGCGTTGATGAGTCAGTCAGTCAGGACTTTTAGAAATATATATAACAAATAATATTTTTATCAAAACACAAATTATTCTAAAATAAACCATCGGGCACATTTTCGAATTTGTATCGGTCTCTTCAAATCAGTGCAGACAACAGTCTTTGGTAAATATTCAATTCTTCTATATTGCTGTAGTGAGGAACAGTAAGAAAGGAACTATACTTCCTTTCTAAATTTCTTCTTTTGAAAGAAGCTGGCTAAATATGTCCTATCGCAAAATACTTCCAACATAGAATTTATACAGGATGTCTCTTAAAGGTGCGGAAAAAGTGTTACCACATATACCAGTGGAGTGGGGTAAATGTGATAACGGGGTAAATGTGACTTGAATTAATTGACAACAAAGAGTGTTGTCAGCTCCACCTACCGTACAATAGTCTAGTTAGTGTTAGCGTAAGATTGAACCCAAAAAAGGTCACTTCTTTGGTGTTTGAATCTTCCTAACCAGCTTTATGTAGTAAAAAATCGTAACGAAGGCAATTCAAAACAAGGTAATTTTGAAACTTGTCACTCACTTACTTTAATAACATGTCTTTCTACCACACATGAGAGGATTTCAATAAAACATCATCTTCCTTTTTTTTTTATTAAACTGCCTCATTTACCCCACCGCGAAGCCCCTATGGGGGAAATGTAACATAAACTATATCACATTTACCCCTTTTAGACATGGTACGCAATTATGTGCGAAAAACTGCTAACAACTCAAACTATAGCCAAGCCGATCTTCAAAGGGCAATAGAAGAGGTTGAGGCAGGCAGAGCTACAGTTTATGGAGCACATATATATATATATCAAGCACTGTAGTAACCGCAAGCAGTTATGGCTGCTTAATTAAGCTTTCTAAATCCTTTTTTTTTATTCTTGGGATGGATTGGTTCCCATATCTCCGTGTTTTCATTATTCTATAGGTTTCTGTTGGTCCTGGCTTTTTCTGCTATTTTTATCCATTCTTTCCTATTCATGCATTTTTCCTTCCAATTCTTAACTCCAAGCTTGACTAAGTCCTCTTCTACATTCTCCAGCCATCTCGTTCTGGGTCTCCCTCTTTTTCTGTTCTCTGTTGGTTTCCAATCTGTTACTGTTCTTATCGCCCTTTTTTTGTCAGCTCTCATCACATGACCTAGCCATTTTATCGTCTGCCCTTTAATATAAGTAACAATATCTTCTCCTTTCATATGGTTCACTAGCTCAAAATTCATCCTTGGTCTGTACTCATTTTGATCATTCTTTATTGGTCCCAGTATTCTTCGTAATATCTTCCTTTCAAAAATTCGCAGATCTTCTTCTTCTTTCTTCGTTAGCGTCCATGTTTCTGTTGCGTACACTACTACTGGTCTAATTAATGTTTTATATATCTGCACCTTTGCGTTATTGCTTAAATGTTTAGTGTTTAACAATTTTTTATTTGCGTAATGCGTTTTGTATCCTATTTGTATTTTATGTTTTGTTTTTTCACTACCACTGCTATTTTTATTGTAAATTGTTATACCTAAGTATTTAAATGTTTGGACAGTTTGCATATGTGTGGGATCAATGGTAAGGTACGGAATTCCCAGGTGCTGTTTACGCCGCTAGCAAGAAAGGATGGATGAAGAGCAACATCTTCAAAAATTATTTTTTGAAAACCATCATTCCTACTATTGGTAATGAACGGCGTGTTATTGTGTACGATGGACATACTACCCATGTAACCGTGGAAATAATTGAAGCAGCCAGTCAGAACAACGTTATCATCATTAAACTACTCGCTCATACCAGCCATCTCCTCCAGCCTGTAGACCTAACAGTCTTCAAGTTGTTCAAAAATAAGTGGGATCAAAAAGTTATTTCATGGCAACATCAAAATTTTGGATGAAAAATACCAAAGAAAGTACTTTATCAATTTCTTTGTGAAACTTGGCAGTCTATCTCACCAGAAGTTATAAGAAACGGCTTTCGCAAAGGTAGAATATATCCTCTAAACAAAGACGTGATTCCCAAAGAAGCATTTCCACCAGATGCAATGAAAAGATGGGAAGCAGAGTGTTCCAAAAATCAGCTCGAACGTGAATGTGAAGAATCAGAAGAAACATCTGTAGAAGCCAATTTATCTTTTGAAGAAATATTGATGCAAATACCTACGACAAAAGCTACAACCAGAGAAAGAAAAAAGGTCAAAAGTATGCACAAGAGCAGAAATTTTAACAACAGAAGAGGCATTAGCTCGAATGAAAGAGAAGAATGACATTATTATAGAAAAAGAGAAAAAGAAAAAGATTGTTAAAAAGGTGAAACAAACAAAGAAACAGCAGCTGAAGCATTTTGTAGGACAAGTCGTAGAAAAATGTGGTAATGACTGGATAATCAAATTTCTGAAGTACGAAAACAAGTTTATTTGGCCCAAATTTGAGGATTCCGACACTGTATCAGACCCAGACGTAATTAAAATTTTGCCAGACCCGAAAGTCTAATCTTAAATAACGATTTTATATTTTATCTGAATTTAAGTTGTTATAAAACAGTTACGAATTATATATCAAAATGTAGCTTTTGTTTGTACTTTCACATTACCCCCTTACCTCATAGCTATCTAAAACCTAAGAGAAATGCCAAGCCGCTGTCACATTTGCCCCATTTTAAGGGGTAAATGTGACATAGTGACATCGTTCAAGAAAAAAACATAGTGCCCGAACGCTTATCTGTACAGACTTTTTGACATCATGGGCGTACTTGTCAAGAATGATAAGGACTCTGTGCAAATTTCTGCAATTTCAAGCTCATTTGTGAAAATAGGCAGAGCGTCAAGGTTAGATTATTCGAAAACTACATTGCATTTACCCCACTCCACCTTATCTCAAAATAAGCCGATTTAATTCAAATTACCTATGTACAAAAATCCACTCCTGAGGAGTTACAGCCATCTAAAGATGATGAAAAATGCTTAATCGTGTCTCTTGTATGAAATTAAAATAAACAGGTAGACTTTGAAAACACTCCTATTTTTTTACGTTTAACAAACAATTAAATTAACAGTTGGAAACCCTACCTGTTATTTTATTTTCATGCAGTGAATAATATCTGTGCTAGGCCTGGAATATTTGAGCATGTCAGAAACTCTATGGGGAACGATTTGTTAATGTATTAGTGAAAATTGAGACCATTTTGAACATTGGTTCCGATTTTCCATTTGTTGTGTTATTTTTTGTAATACCTTCTTGTTAAATATTTCTTTAAGGAGTGTTTACTACTACGTAAGCAACCTCCACGGCCTGCTAAATTGCGTGCCAAAGGTCAAAGTGACGTTTTGTCACCTACTTACAGCCATACACAAATAAATGACATTTATAAACAACAGTTGCAATGTCCTACGCACTCTCAATTATTCTAAAACGTTATTACACAAATCTAGCGTTTTGATAATAAATTAAAAAAGATAGGTATGACCGAATTGTATGTAGGTATTACAAAAACTGTTGTACAATATACGTCCATTAGGGCCTTTACTGCCTCAGCAGTATTATTCGACTCGCTCTTTGAGCTCGTCTCACAAACTCTCTGGCTCGGCCGTAAAGGCTGTCCTAACTGACTTCTACTGTAAAATACTATACCGTGTAGTTTTTAACAAAAATTATTGTTCTCAAAAGCCTACCCGCTATTTTAATTTCATCCAAGAGACACGGTAAAGCATTTTTTACCATCTTTAGATTGCTGTAACTCCTCAGGGGTGGACTTTTGTATATAGGTAATTTAGGGTAAATCGACTTATCTTGAGCTTTAGTATATGTGGTTAATTTTTTCTGTGCCTTTCAGGGACGCCCTGCATTTAGAAGAATTTTCCAGGGGAATTTTAAAATTGCGAAATCATCCTCATTAATTCTTTGAACGTTCAGATTTGAATCAGCGGGAAAAGTTTTGTTTATTTTTTTCCTATTTACTCTTCTGGTCACAGCCAGTAGAGTTTAAATCGTATTCATCAATTCGAATGTTTGCATTGTTCCCATATTTTTGGAAAGCAGATGTAGAAAGTTCTAAGCTATTTGTCTTCATTTTCTGGTATCATATCTGCGCGAGTGATTTGTCATCCAGCTGAAACATTGATTTGTATTCTTGGTTTCATTTGTTGTGGTGTTCTATTTTCTTGCAAAAACTCTAATAAAGTTTTCTCCACTTCACCACCTGGAGAAGCTTCTTTATGTATCAGTCTTTTTGGTAGTTGTTCTAAATCCTATTCTGGTCTAATGGAAAAATTCCACACCCCGAAATCCAGTCAAAATATTCTTTCTTGAATTAGCTTCAATTTGTTTCAACATTCGTTTGAGGAGATTTGGAAAATTTTTGACTTCCAATCAGTTAGAACTCTTCGCCAAGCCTTTTTCGGTGGCACAGAATACGAAACCTTTAGGGGTTGACAAAGGTGTGTCGAATTGGGTGGAAGTAAGATGAATGTTGTGACGTTCACATTCCTCAATCACCTCAATAGTTTTGTAACTAGACAAATTATCCCCTACTAACAACACTATTTGACGATACAGTTAAAGAAATGTGGGGGATTCGAGCCAATCTAAGATACTTAGACGAGGGCAAGACTGAAAATTTCGGGAAAACACCATCAACACACAAACTATTCAGAAAGAAATTGTTTTATTGCTTTTCACAGTATTCACCATTAAGTTCAATACACTTTTTTATCCTTTGAAGCCAATTATCAAAGCACTTATTCCACTCAGAAGATGGTATACCAGAAATGATGTTTTTATAGAGATGACCATGAAGTACTGAAGGTAAGAAATTGAAATTCGGAATTTCTGTTATAAATCGAGTCCAGTCATTTTCAGGGTTTTTCGGAATACACTCCTCAAAGTAGTTAAATGGTATAGATTTGTTTTTCTAAAATCACCACAAAGCGGGGACTAATGTAGGTTGAAATTTCTAAACTTAAATCACTTCCTCTTACAAATCGGGTCAAATTATTTTCAGGGTTTTATGGAAACCATTTTCATAGTTTACTCTCTAATATGCTTAAATGGTGTGGATGTGTTTTTCTGGAGATCGCCATAAAGGCGGAAGTACTGCAGGTAAGAAATTGAAATTCGGCATACGAGTTCCTGTTACAAATAGAGTCCAATAATTTTCAAGGTTTTTTGGAATACACTCCTCAAAGAGGTGAAATGGAATAAATTTGTTTTCCGAGAGATCGCCATAAAGCGGGAAGTACGGCGGGTAGGAAATTCAAATTCGGCAAATCAGTCTCTTTTACAAATCGGGTCAAACCTTTTTCAGTGTTTTTCAGAATGCATTCCCAAAGTAGTTAAATGGTGTAGATGTGTTTTTCTAAAATCGCCACAAAGCGGGAACTAATGTAGGTTGAAATTTCGAAACTTAAATCACTTCCTTTTACAAATCGGGTCAAATAGTTTTACAGAATTCAGAAGGGGTTAAATGGAGTAAATGTGTTTTTCTAGAGATCGCCATAAAGTGGAATGTGCTGCAGTTGGGAAATTGAAGTTCGTCATACCAGTTTCTTTTACAAATTGAGTCAAACCACAGGAGAGATATTAAAAACACCAAACCTTCCCCATGTATCTGATAAATGGGGAAGGTTTGGTGTTTTTAATATCTCTCCTGTGATATACAACCCCATTTCGAGTTACCAATGGATCAGATACATGGGGAAGGTTTGGTGTTTTTAATATCTCTCCTGTGATATACAACCCCATTTCGAGTTACCAATGGATCCTTTTGTTGTTGAGTCAAACCATTTTAGTGTTTTTCGGAGTTCACTCCCCAAAAGGGTTAAATGGTGCAGCTTTTTTTCTAATACTGCCACAAAGATAATCGTATTATTCCTATACATTTGGAAGATGTTACTAAGTGGTAATAGTAATGAAGTATTTTATTCTATATGCTATTGTAAGGTTGTAGTTTATGTGTAATTAACTGTTGTAAGATTTTTAATATTAAAATGTAAAAGTTCTTTGTTTTATTGGACACCCATATGTAAATGTAATAATTAAAAATGTACCAAAAAAGTGTGCTTAATAGTTTTCGCTAGGGTTTCCAGTCCCGGGATCCGGTCCCAGGGTTCTACCAAAAAAACCGAGTCCCGGGACCACAGCCAGCCCAGGCGAAGTCCCGGGACCATGTCAACATGCGTGCGTATACTCGATATCAGAGAATTAGGACAGGTACCCACCGGCTCATGCCTTTTGCACATTCTACATTATTTGCATTTTGCGTAGACAGGAGAGGTATTGTTTTCGGTCGGTTAGAATTAAACATGTATTGTTTCAGGCATACTTACAAGTGTTTATTTTTTTTTCTTTTGTTGGATTTAGATATATTTTACGCGTAGTTGTGTGCATACGTAGTAACGGCAAGGTAACTAAATTTGTAAGCTTTTAAAATTATGTGCGAAGAAGCTGAATAATTGATATTTTTAGGTTTTAAAGGTGTTTGTTATTTTCTGCTAAAGCGTTAGTATTAGAGCGAATTCCAATTCCCAACCTATCTACATTCTACATAAAAAAATAACGACTTGAAGTCTTTAGCTACTCTTTTATATATCAAAAGATAACAATTCACGAAATATAAAGTTTGTCCCAATAAAATTATCCTAACCAGAGGCAGCTCGACGAAAGGATTACTCATTTTGCAGTTCACGCTAAAGCAAAAAATGAAGAGCGACAGACATTTTTAGTACCAGAAGAAAGTAATGAAGTTATAGATGAGCCCCAACGCAGCTCATTATCAGCACATAAATACTTTATTTAATTTAAAACACTTGTTTTTCTTTGGAATTTGAATTCAGAAACTTCACTTGAACACTATTTCCCTTTCGGGATCTTCGGGACTAGTCCCGGGACTTGAAATTTAGCTCTTAGGTCCCGAAAACACTTTTGGTTCCGGTACTTGGAAACCCTAATCTTCGCCCAGAAGTTACTCGCAAAACAACTTCCTTCAAAATATAAACTGCAAGTAATTTTTTTCTTGTGGTTTTCGCTGTTTATGTGTATTTAAATAATAATAGAAATTGTTAGCACATATGTGGTTTGAAAGATCAGTACCATGATTTAAATTTAGCTTTCAAACCATTTCCTTCGTAAAACTTGATTTGAGGGAAATTTATGACAAGATCTCCAGTCTGTATAGGTATTTGCAGGTTGCAATACAACACCTTTTATACGTACAATATGCAAAACCACTTTCCATTTTAACAACACCAAACCAAATCGTAAACAAAAACGAGTAACTTAATCAACAAATTAAACTGTGCATGTAAATAAGAAAATACAAAAAAAAAACTACCAGGAAACTGATAAATAGTTGCATCGTAGTCCATGTGGTAAGTGATGTTACATTGCAAATTTGAAATTCCTCTCGTGGGTACACAGCGCCAGTGATGTTCCCATAAATTTTTTTGAAGGTATACTACCGGTAACCCATTGTGTGCCTAACTTTTTCTATGGTTGCTTGGTGGTGGGGGGGGGGGGGGGACAATTACAACGAATGAGCTTAAAATGTTTATTTTGTTCAATATAAAATTGAAAAAAAATCTATTCTAATTAAATGTATTGACAAAATAGTATATTATGATACTAGTGTATAAGTACGCCCTAAAAGCACGTGCAACGAGTTTAAGAGCACGACACAAAGCGGAGTGCTTTTAACGTCGCTAGTGCTTTAATGGCACTTATACACGTGTATCATACGCTATTTTTTCTATGATTGTAACAGATATATTAAAATTTAGTTCCGTGACACTTTTTCCATCACAATGTGTTAGATATTCTAGGTTATGTTGACATTCAAACTTACAGGAAAGCGTGTTTTAGATAGTATTATAACACGTCACCAATGGCAACATGTCAAAAAGACGTAATTCGGGCGCTAATATTAAGAGTGCTACAAAAGTCACTTTTGACACTAGAAACTGTGCAAAAAGTTGTCATTTTGACACGATCGTAGAAAAAATTGTGTTCGTAATGCACTTCTTCCTTGTCTCTTTTTTGACGTTCTTTAACTTGATCACAAGGAGCTGAAAGTGCCGACGATCGATGGTCTGGCAGCCAAACCTTCACGTATGGTAGCGGAATATACCCTTGACTGCTACTCGAACAGTAGAGTGGTGGGATAAATCCTACAAACACTGGCAGCCTTAGTGCAGCCAATTGTTCAAGTAGTGTTCCACTTGACGTTAGGCCTAATTTGTAATCACATTCAACGAGTTTTCACAAAATTGTTTGAGAGTATACGGCTGTATGGCCAGAAAATTCTGAGAGTATACGGCGCATATGGAGTATACCCTACGGGAACACCACTGTACAGCGCTCTGCGTAGAATCGCAAAACTTCACATATGCCTAGGCCATATAAAGTGACATTTGTCAAACAATTCAGCAGGCTGTGAAAATAACAATCTAGCGGCACAAAATGCACCTCATTGTCACTGACAATTATTAAAAAATTGGCATAATCTGCAATCCAACTGCATAGCAGTTGTCGCGAACTAGCCATTTTGAAAACAAAAACGTTTGTACAAAACAAAATTAAAGCACGAATTTTTTTAATTAAAAAAAATAAACAAATTCCAGAACTCAACAACTAGTGAGCAAAAGTATAAGAAAAATCAACTAACAACGTTTTCCAAACTAGAACGAATACTCGGTAATAAACTTGTTCAGAACATAGACACAAGTCAAACGCAAATTTCTGGTTTTATTCACCACTACTTTTAAATAAAATGCACAGTTTTCTAGAGATTTCTGTACACAATGGAGCTGGGAGTTGGTATTATAAAATCACGGGATCAAATTACAGCGTACACATGCAGCTGCAAGTACAGTGGATATTCGCCTTGTAGCATTTGCTGATAAAATTCGGCAAGGTACAGGCCATTTTGTTGCAAGCTGTTAATGCAAGTACATGCATACAGACATGAATATTTCAGAGTTGATTACCGAAATGTTTACCAAGGAATGCATTTTGAATCAAGCACATCACAATCGAATTGTTCCATTCGTAGGTACTTGTAGGTATTTGTAATTGTAAAAGTTTTGTTTTCTATTTAATATACAGTCGAACTTCCATACATCCAAGTTCCAAGAGACCGCAAAAAAACTACTTTATATAGAAACTTCGATAAACAGGTTATCCGGAAAATACGTGTACAACGGAAGACCGCAAGTTCCTTGGCCCAAAATATGATGATTTAACTCAACTTACCTATCTACAAAGTTGCTTAGTTTAGTCACTAGAGGGCTTTAAAAATGTTTTTTTTTAAATTATTATAATTACCCCCTGTATAATCACTACCAATTTTTTTTCTGAATAGTTACTTTAATTTAGAAGCTATTTCCTCTCTTACAAAATTTTAGTTGGGTGAACGGTTTAGCCACAAAAAATATTTTCTAAATCCCTACAAGCACTGCCTCCTACACTTACAAGCCATGCTGTTAGAGATTTGGCAACGCTGATCATAGACCAATTTTTGTACTGTTTATTTATAAAAATGTCTGTTGAAATGTGGCGTGTGATTAAATATTAATATGTTGGACTGCTCTAAGTTTGACGAAATACATTTATTTATATTACTGTACGGTTCGTGATAAGTGCAAGTAAAATTGCTGCTAGAATTCATGGGGTTTATTAAGTATTTCACTGAGGTAAGTAACAACCTAACCTCATTTTTAGGGCATTTCTTGTAACTTTTAATTTTATATTTAGAATGCCACGAAGACGCTGTGTACCAACCACAACAGTAGCTTAAAAGAACATCGTATGCAAACGCTAACAACATTTTCTTTTCAAATGAACGAGATCCGAAAGAAAGCATGGCTTCGTGCAACAGCACGAGAACGTTGGACCCTAACAAAAAGTTCTGTCGTGTATGAAATACATTTTAATGGAAAATACATTTGAAAACGTTAGAAATGAGTGGGGAAATGCAGAACTGTTGATGCATTACCCTCAATTAGCTGACAAAGCTGTCCCAAGCGTATTTCCAATTTACCAACATATTGTCGTTGAAAGCGCCTCAAGAAGGGACAAATCCTGAATGTAGAAGAAGACAAATATTGGAAAGACATGCACAAACAGTGAAAGTGTTATTAAGTGATGACACCAGCAGTTTTTTGAAGTTTATGGAACAACTTGCGTCACACAAATTTAGATGTTACCAAGCAGATAAGTTATTATGTTCAAATAAGATTATTTACAGCTGTAGCACCATATTTTTGCATATATGTTGTACTCTCAATCAGCAGTGGTGTATAGAAAGTTACAAACTTTAAAATAATTACAGAAATGTTCTTTTATACATACGTTACATAGGTTAGGTAGTTTTATTTTTATAAATATACTGTTACATGTTTGTGTTACTTGACTATGTAAATAAATGTCACCATTACAGAAGCTATCTTTAGTTAATTACAGAGTAAAATTTGATAAAGAGTAAAAAAACTGTGCTCTTTAAAGCAAAATTATTTCAAATGGGAGTATTGTAATTTAGGACCACCGACTACCAGAGATGCAATGTTGCCAAGTCTAACAGCATGGCTTGTAAGTGTAGGAGGCAGTGCTACAAGCCTAGTGTTAAGTATAATTACTGACTCAGGCTTGTAGAAATTTAGAAAAATATTTTTTTGTGGGTAAACCGTTGACCCAACTAAAATTTTGTAAGACAGGAAATAGCTTCTAAATTAAAGTAGCTATCCACAAAAAAACATTGGTAGCGATTATACAGGGAGTTAAAAAAATATGGATGGATAATTTATTGTGACAAAGTTTTTAAACACCCTGTAATTTTCGAAATTAGGGTTTAGTCCACAAAAAGCTGTAGTTTACTGGTACAAACGCATGGCCAAAAAAATGAATAAAATCTTTAAAAATTGGTCGACCTGCTTGAAAAATTAAAAAAAGGCCAATCTTTTTGAAGACCTCTAGTGGCTAAATTAAGCAACTTTGTATATACGTAAGTTGAGTTAAATCATCATATTTTGGCCAAGGAACTTGCGGTCTTCCGTTGTACGTATTTTCCGGATACCCTGTATAGAGACTTACGATTTTTTTAGTTACCAATTCTACTTAAACCTGATCAAAATCATTTAGAAACGTTTAGACATTATACCTATACACAAATAGCTACATATTTACAACATTAGGCCGGTAGCTAAGCATTTATGGCCGAGCTAGTAAATCACGGTGGCGAAATAAACTAGACCCTTAAATACGGCGCAGTTCGCCCACTCTAATTGAAAAAGTGATCATTTGCGGCTGCAAGTTCGATTCCACCGCAAAAAAGGGCAAAACCGAACTGTGAAGTTAAATGCCGGTGAATTTGTTGTTGAAAGTAACGGCGGCGGACGCAAAAAAGGCCCTATTATTTCGAGCAGTTATTTTGTTGCGTCAAAAAAGTAAGAAGCTGAATAAACTAATTGTTTGGTATTTGCGGAATTATCACCTCTGACGTGCCAACTCAAACATCATAGTGCAATTTACAGTAAAACTAAATTTATAAAATTGTATGTAAAAGTTTAAACACAAATCGAAGCATTTAGGAATTTGTGAAACTTCCTTAATCCGGGCACAAACAGGTTGGTAAATCTCTAATGATCTTGTTAAATTCCTGGTACAGGATAAGCTACCTGGCATTGGAATTTGCAAAACAACTTTCTACTGTCTAAGGGATAAGTATACCATTTTGTTAGGGAATTCTACGTTATGTAGAAATTTCAACTTCGATATACGGAGACAAATTAACATTAAAAGTGCTCTCAGGGTGAAGGTTCCAGAAAATAATTCTTTATATAGATGTTTGACTGTATACCATTTTGTGTCATGCAGAATACAAATAGTCTTTGCTCTTTGACATTTTGAAGTAAAAGCAACTAGCAATCATCGCAGAAAAGTGTCGTTGTGCACACCTATAAGCCCTGGTAATTTACGCGTTCATCTTGTACCGCAGCTATAATCTATCATCCCGGCTCTGTTGTGCATGTAACTTTAGAAATATCAGTACTAATTTTGAAATTATCATTAGAAAATTATTCTGCAACTTTTAATTATTTAGTACATATCAATATGTTGTTTTGCCATTTTGCAATGGACATTTAGTTAAAATATGCGTCGGCTACAAATGTTCCATAATGATTTATTATTTTTAATACCTTCTCTAAAATATGCAGCGTACCCTACTAAGTTACAACTCTTTGCATTAATTTATTTGCTTATCATTAAATCTGTCCGGATCTTAATTATTGTGTATGCTTAATGAGATTCAATATTTTTGGTAGTGTAAGGAACAATATTTTTTCTTTTAATTAATTTGGTAACATTTATATGCATGTTAAAATAGAAATCAGCAATATCCATAAATGTGGTTTTCCATGTAAATTGCTTACGTTTCTGAACTTCCTAAGTGGTGTATTGAATAACATAGAACATTAATCGTCATGTGCACATAGAATTTTTTTTTCGCTATAATTTGCTATTCGATACTAATTATGTATGTATGTATTATTAAAAGAATAATAACCAGCACTAGTATGCCATAATCAGCAATAAAAATCAGAGATATACTATTATTTTAATAAAAAAGCATTACCATCGCATTATTTAAAACTACTAATAATTCAGTATGTACTTAAGTATAATTAATGTACCCAATTTTTACGCAAGTTAAACTGTGAATTTACAAAGTATGTATTACTGATAACTAAAGGAAATTGTGAAGCACGTATATATCTAATTTAAATATTTTCTTATTCCATTTAAACAGTCAGCAAACTGCTTTATCATATACATAATTATTTCATTATATTAAGTAAAGAGCAATTTTTGCAGAAATTCTGATTATATATTATTTACTGTAAAAAACATTAAATAGAGCATTAAATAAGCAAAATTAATGTTAAAAATAAATAAACGACACAATGTTTAAAAAATGTGAATGTCTTAATGCTTAGAATCACATATATGTATAGCTGCTAGAAATAAAATTAGAAGGTTTTTCGATGAACTGCCCGTTGACCTTCTTCATCGTACTCTCTCTTTGAAACCCACATCTTCTTAAATGTATCTAAAGAGGCCAAAATAGATCCACCAATCCAAGTTGAATATAACCGTTCTTGAGGGGCTGAAATCTAGACAAGAAAATAATGAAATGTTCTAAAACACTACTAAAGCTTACTTTTATTTGCACGTCTTTTGGAGATAATTTCTTAATTTCGGACAGCAGCCGATCGCCAAATCCCTATAAAAAGTACAAACATAACAAAATTCTAAACACAAAAAACTATTATATACCTTAAATAATGTTGATCCACCAGACAATACAATGTTTTTAAACAGAACTTTTCGAAGATCCAAATCAGATTTTTGAATAGAAAACATAAGCACTTCATGAAGACCCTCACATTCTTCCCCAACAAGATCAGGTCGAAATAGTACTTCAGGTGCACGAAATCGTGCAGGCCCAATTTGTATTACATTCCCATCAGGCAATGTATAGTTTATGTGTTCTGTATCCACACTTTCCTCTTTCAATGGGTTATTGGCTAAATAGCAAGCTTTTTCTTTTATAGTACGTACTGTTTCAAATTCTGCCGTGGTTCTAAAATTAATTCCCTCTTTTCGAAGTAATAACCTGCAAACAAAATTAAGAATTGCTCGTATGGATAAGTTATATTATTGTTTGTGTAATTTACCTCAGATATCTAGAAACGTCTCTACCAGCTACATCTACTCGCATTATACTATGAGGCATAGCGAAACCTTCATAAATAGGCACTGCATGAGTCACTCCATCCCCAGAGTCCAAAACTACCCCCGTAGTTCGACCAGTGGAATATCTTGAATAAATGCAATTATTACAAAATCAAAATTGCATAAAAATACTTACAAGCTAAGTACAGCTTGCATGGAAATAAATAGGGCTGGTACATTAAATGATTCGAATAAAATTTCAGCTGATTTTTCTCTATTTGGTCTAGGGTTTAATGGTGCTTCTGTCAATAACACTGGATGTTCTTCTGCAAAAGTCGAGAGCTGCTCTTTACTATAAATGTAGCTCCAAATCTTTTCCATATCATTCCAGTCTGTTACAATACCATGCTCCATTGGATATCTGATTGCAAGCAAACCTCTATGCTCTTCAGCTTTTGGTCCTATGAACACATCTCTCTCCAATGCTCCTGCCATAACACGAACATGTTTTGGTCGCCCAATACTATAAGCACAATGCTATTGCACATAACACCGATTATTAAATCAAGGACTTACTAATTTGGAAATCTGCATTTTGGTATTTGATCACCCGCGAAACCAGCTTTTATAACGCCAGAACCCTGTTAAAAATTGCAAAGATGATATCACTTGGTTGGTTAGGTACATAAGTAATTTATTATTTTTACAGTTACAGAAAGTTAATGACATTTTTAGGAATGGTACATACGTTATCAATAACGACGGGCTGATTTACAATTACATCATACGACTCCATTATGAGTATTAATGTTGCAGTTGCCGAGAACTTAAAAACAAAACACGCCTTTACAAGTAAAAAATTATGACTGATCCTGTATCTGCATCTGCAAACGTCAAAATTTCACGGTGCTACGATCAAACCATATAAATCAAAATACCCTAAATTACAATTCTTTTAAACTAATTATTCTTCAGCAATTTAGTTTTGCTTTTAAACATTTTTCGCTATAAGTCCTAACATTTAAAATTATATTTACTGATAAAAGAACTGCCCCTCTCTAGAATTTTTAATGTGCACACATTATTCAGGGTGTCAAATCTCCACTAGGCCGCTATTGGTATTGTAGTTCAGTGTTGCCAGATCGAATAAACATTATTATCGTACGACAGTAGTAAACATTATCGTACATTTTATCCTGTTATAATATTTTGGATTGTGCATAACAAAATATAACTACAAGGATGAAATAATTCTGAAATAAATCCCATAAGTGCTAATAATTAAACCGCTAATCGAAAATGCCTGCGGGATGCATTTTTTGTGAAAGATACAAGTCGAAAGTGGGCATGTGGAAAGTCGGTGATGTATGTAATCAGCTTATTATCATAAATAATAACAGCACCGAATTAAATTTCAGCACCTTGTGGTTAATACCGGTTCAGCAAAAATATCTGCACGTAACTGCCATATCGATGATACGGTCAATATTAGTGGCGCGCGCGGCAGACGGATGGATTTGATAATGGAATAAAACGCAGACTTTTACAAAATAACCAAATTTTTTATTTTTTCCCGATTTATTAACTCGGGAAATTTAAGTTTATATGGTTTTGAACAAAATATCGCTCAAATGGCTCCCCTCACACTCCAAACACTGAGTAAGCCTTTTTTTAAAGTTTTCGTGCACCCGTTGAAGCATTTCCACAGGAATTTCGGCGATTTGCGCACGAATGTTATTTTTGAGGGCTTCCAGGGTCCTGGGACGATTGTTGTAAACAAGTGATTTTAGATATCCCCACAGGAAAAAATCACACGGAGCCAAATCAGGAGAGCGCGCCGGCCAGTTCAAATCGCCTCTTAAGGAGATGAGGCGCCCGGGGAATCTGCCTCGCAAAAAGTCCATGCAAACCCTTGCTGTATGGGCTGTTGCCCCGTCCTGCTGAAACCAGACATCTTCCAGCTCCAGCCGTTCCAATTCAGGCAAGAAAAAATCCTGGATCATGGTCAGGTAACGTGGAGAAGTGACTGTAGCCGCTCGATCATTTTCTTCAAAAAAGTAGGGGCCGATGATCCCAATTCTTGAAACTGCACACCATACTGTCACCCTGTCAGAGTGCAGGGGCCTCTGTTGGAGCTCCCTGGGATTCGTTTCACTCCAATAGCGCATATTTTGTTTATTGACACATCCACTGAGGTGAAAATGTGCCTCATCAGAGAAGAAAATGATACCGTCTCGAGGCAACGCAGCAAGCATGTTTTCACTAGCGAGTTGTCTGGCTTCAAAATCACGTGGCTTCAATTCTTGGACGACAACCATCTTATAGGGATGCAAATGAAGATGTTCATTAACGATTCGTTGAATGGAACGTCTCGAAATGCCAAGGGCACCTGCCTGTTTCCGAATTGAACGCCTGGGAGATTGTTGAATTGCAGCTCGAACCCTCTCGATGTTTGCTGGGGTAATAACGGTATTCCGTGGCCCCCTTCTTATCGTGGACACATTTCCAGTATCCTGAAATGCATGAACCCACGCGAGAATTCGATTTCGATTGGGAATTCGGCCGCGGGGGGCGACCTTGAATTTTAAACGGAAGGCACGCTTCACGCGGACGATCGAGCGGGCGTTCGACAAATACGTCTGCACACAAAAAACACGTTGCTGAACGGACCACTCCATTATAGCGACTGAAACCGAGTGGAACATAAACTTCCCATCCCCCTCTTTCGAATCACCCCACTTTCAACCGTCTAGGACCGTTAGGAAGGGAGCAATAACCTTTTCAAATCCATCCGTCTGCCGCGCGCCACCTTGTACTTATCTGCCAAATTTGTGAGACTATTCAACACTATAACATATAAGCCAATCATATTGCAGACATTTGCTTTTTTCAACCAATAACAGCAGTATATCACTAAATATTGGGCACCATGCAAAATATTCACAAAACAATGTACGTGCTCAAAAAATAAATAGCCTTGTTGCAAAGTATCGCTTAGCAACGATGTTCTACCCTTAGTGATATCGCTAGGTTACGTAACACTAAACCCCAACAAACTGTGTGGCTTGTTTTAAAATTTTTAAAATGCTATGTTTTGGAAGTATTCCGCTGAATTTAATTGAGAATGAATAATTATATTAATTGTTGGATTATTTTTCAATCAAGTTAATCGTTATGTAGTAATATTGTTAAATAGTCGTCCCAAATACCACTCGAAGTGGATATATATTTTTTAAATATTTTGCCATTTCCATAGAAATTATTGCAAATTTCACTCAACAAAATCACATTTAAATGTCACTCGCCTTCGGCTCGTGACATTTTTGATGTGATTTTGTATCGTGAAATTTAAACGCAATAATTTACATGGAAACAACAAAATATTTGTCAAAAATATATCCACTGCTTGTGGTATTACCCTTGAATATTCAATAATAGCCAAATTATCGTACATTTTGCCATTATCGTACATGTATCGAGAGATAAAAAAAAAACTGTTCCTCAGCGTGCTGTGGACATTCAACGTATGAATAGTATATTGGTGACACTGTACGTCAATGTCAAATTCGAGGTTATCAGGTTAGGTTTTCCGTCAGTTTTGACACAAAATGACGCAAATCCTAACCTGCTAACCTCGAATTTGACATTGACGTACAGTGTCACCAACATATTATTCATACGTTGAATTTCCACAGCCCGCTGAGGAACAATTTTTTTTTTGATCTCTTGATACTATCGTACATCGCACGACTGGTAAAATTATCGTACAAAAACAATAATTATCGTACATCTGGCAACACTGTTGTAGGTATTGTTCTCCGATGGGTACCTATCTCCGAAGCCTTGAGAGATGACAGATGGGTCTTTCGTTAAATTAAACCATGGTTGCGTTTTTCGACATGGGATCGAAGAAAGTATACCTGATTTTTCCTTTTGGGTCTGTCTTATCTATTTACGTCTGAAATGAACTGAATATTTATACAAAAGCATCAACCTATACACGGTTTTCAAAGTTAAGTCGGCACTATTGCTAACTTCGCTATTATTGGAGCTACAAAGTCAGTTAAATAGGCAAACTAGTAGTATTTTTTTCGCCAATTACGTTGGTGAAAACGGAATCAAAATCGAACATCGCGTTCGCGAGCTATGTCATTGCCAGGGCCACTAGAAGCGTTTACAAGCGGGCTCAAGAATGCTTGGAGCAAGAGGGTGATGTTTTTGAGCATCTAATTTGAGTTCTGTTTTTATAAGTTCATAGAATAATTTGAAATAAACGATATTGTTTCACTTCATGGATATTCTTTTTAATTTCTATTTTATGATAAGGCAAAATTGCCACTAACACAGCCACCTTGACGAATTTGAAAAATCATCAATACCTTTGTCATTTTTGACATTAGGATAAAAGGACATACGACACTTTTTGCTCAGAATTCAATTTCCTATCGATTGTCCCATTTGAAAAAATTGAACTTTTTGATATAACTCGCGAACGCGTTGTTCGATTTTGATTCCGTTTTCATCACCGTAATAGGCGAAAAAAATACTACTAGTTTGCCTATTTAACTGACTTTGTAGCTCCAATAATAACGAAGTTAGCAATAGTGCCGACTTAACTTTGAAAACCGTGTATAGTAAAGTAGGGACACATTCTATAAGACTAACTAAAGTAACCAAATCTAGGTACTATTTCAGTTGTGTAATCAATACTTCAGCCTTAATATCATTTTTATATTGTGATATAAACTTAAACTGTCAGCTGTTGAGGTTATGTACACAAACTGTCAAGAGTCAAACCGTTATAAACAAAGAAATTTTAATAGTTCAAAACGATGTGCTTTTTAATAAAAATTACATTAACATTTGTGAACCAATTTAATAAAATACCGGGTGACCATTGTTTTTTTAGTTTTGACACAAACTGGCGCAAAGCCTAACCTGCTAACCTCGAATTTGACATAGACTTACAGTGCCACCAACATATAAACAGTGCCAACCTAAGAAAAGAAATCACCACCATTTATGGTCACCCGGTATTTACTTAAAATTGTTTTAAAATAAGCGTCGAAATAAAGAGACCGTGTTTCAAATATTTACAAAAATAAATACCAGGATTGCAATCTAACAAAACAAACTGTTAGTTATAATCATATAATTATATAATACACATATATTGCTGGTAGGGCCTGGAAACTTCAGAAAACATTACGGCGCCGACATAGTCTCACTTGGAGTATAACGCGTCTCGTGCGCATGCGTGAGAATTGGAGCTCCGCCTTTAGAAGCGAATTTTAAACTTGACCACTTCCCCATTGGGCGGACGGCGCCGCCGCGCTTGCGCACAGCTCACCGTATACATGAAGGAGTTGGTTGTGTGTCTCACTTCATCGGTGAATTTCCCACTCATAGCAGCTAGCAATATAGTAAGTATTAGATATATGGTTATAATCCGTTCACGATGTTTCCTTCTCCCAGCAAGGTTATGTATGGTAGGGTACAATTTTTGTTGGTACGCATGCGAAATAACTAGCCATGACAAAACTGGATTGTTTTTTAAATTTGTGGTTATCATTTTTGAAGGATTGCACTGTTGCCAGTTAAATTTTTGTTTCTTTCCGTAAAATTTTCGTCATTTTGACATTAAAATTACAACGTCAATATAGCAGTTACAATGTAAATGTCATGGATTATTCATATCACAGTTTGATTTCTATCGCAATGTATGCTGATAAAAACATACCTATAACAGCCTACTGGGAGGAGGGAACATTGTTAATAGGTTATAATAAGGCGATTATAGACCTATCGAAGAAATCACCAGCGTTATCAGATTCGTCTATAGAACTTTTATTTATGAATAAGGCCCGTAAATATAGCAAGCTTAGGACAAAGGACAAAGGTAAAGGTTATTTCAGTTCCCCCAACTGGGGGCGGACTGCTATAGGGACCTTCCGTCCCTCTTCAGCCAAGAACGGGAAACTCGGGATGGGTGAGAGTAAGGGGGGGGGGGTGGAGACTGGAAGAAAGGTCAGGAAAGGTGGAGAAATAAGCTCAGAACTAAAGCTTGCCATTTATACGGACCTTCTTTATGTGTAAGGCACTCTATCTCTGTCTGTGGACACAAGTATTGCCATCATATGTTTGTGAAACTGATAGGGGCTATTTGACCTTGCCCCTGTCATTGTCAAAAACCTATGATGGCAGTAAGTACCTGTGTCTACAGACAGAGATATAGTGCCTAATTTATGAGTTACGATAGTCAACTATTTATTTTCTATGCCGTCATATTCAATGTTCAGTTGTTATACTAGACGTAACCCGTGGACACCATGTGCCCATATGAAATGAAAATGAGTTACAATTTACCTATGTACAATGGCGGACAATAAATTTAGGCCGGCCTGTCATTCGCTTGGCACTGTTTATATTGGTGGCACTGTAAGTCTATGTCAAATTCGAGGTTAGCAGGTTAGGTTTTGCGTCAGTTTTGACACAGACTGACGCAAAACCTAACCTGCTAACCTCGATTGCTGGTACTCAATCAAGCTATATTCGTTTAGTAAAACTTTACTTTTCTAAATTTGTTGTGTAATATACTATTTTCTCCGATCGTGTCAAACGTGACGTTTGTAGCACTCTTAATATTAGCGCCCGAATTACGTCTTTCGTGAACTTCCCCAGAAACGCGGGATTCCTAAATTAAACTCGCAGGCAAAAACCGCCTGTGGGTCACCGAAGCTGAGAAAAACGGTTATTTAGGTATGCATAAATATCTCAAATTAATTGGAGTACTAGGGTTGCGTTCAATTAAACCATCAAGTGTTGGGTAACGATATGTGCTCAAAAATACAAAGGAGGCGATAAACTCCAGCCCGACGCCGAACCGGATGAACCGCTGAAGCGCGGTTTAAAAAACGCCCAAAAATTATCTCATTCTGGGGACTACAAGGGCCTAAAAAGCGCCGGGAAATATCAAACTAAACCAGTCGTGTTTGTTATCAAAATGCGAGTTTATTTGTCAGCAAGCTAGCCTTAGTGAAATCAAACCGCTAATTAGACGCGCCAAGTAATTAGCATTGCGATTTCATTATCGTCTAAAATAGCACCCCCAGAAATGTGTCTTCGCCCCCACTGACCAATAGCATCGAGGGACTGGATAGTAGAATGGACCGACCTGGATCCACCACTCACCACTTGGCTTTGAGTTGATGGCCAAGGCCACGGTCAAGTTCAAGGTTACCTTCAAGCTCAAGGTCACCTTCAAGCTCAAAGTCACCTTCAAGGTCAAGGTCACCTTCAATTCCACGGCCACCTTCAATCCACGGTCACCTTAAAGGCCACGTCCAAGGTGAAGCTCACGTTCAAGACCAAGACCAGATTGGAGGCAACACGAAGATTAAAATAGTGTTGCTTAGAACAGACCGTCCAAGCGTCACACATTAAAAAAAATTAGGCATGAAGTAAGCGCGCACCTAGCTTAGGATATTTCATGTCTAAATTATGACTCGACTAGGATTCGAACCTAGGTCTCCCTGTTAGTTCACAGTACAATCTGCAGACGAGGGTATATTTACCGCTAGATCATCGAGTCTTGTAGAAAATAACCAACTAAGGTACAAATATTGTACAAAAGCTTTATTTTCGCTGTTCAAGATACAAAAAATGCAATGGGTAGACTAAATTGTTATAATACCAACATATGAAGAAGTACGTTACAGACATGCACAATATAAAGAATAATAGGGTGGTTAAAAAACAATGGTAGATATACAGCAGGAATTATCTGAGGGTGCGAGCAGCTTCTTCAAGACAGCAGATTTATTCTTTAGCAAAATCGTTTGCCAATTGGTGCCCACCGTATTATGTAGGAAAATGGCATTTTATCTTGAAAGTTAAGAAATTATGTTCAGTAAAGTTGTTCACTTGTATTTTAAAAACGGAGATAGTCGTCAATGAACTGGTATCCATATTATGCCACGTCACGTTATGCACTCCATCATTATAGGCAAAAGAAGCCGAATTGCAATGAGGTGGTTGAATCACATATAGAACCCCATCATGAACTGCAGCGTGAGCAACCAATAATTTGACAGGTAACATGTTGAACGCCTCGAAAGAGAGCACTGAATGCTTCGGTGAAGGAGCAGCTTAAGTAGCGTGACAGCAAAGAAGTTGCACGTGGTAAAGGAACCGAACTTTATATCATTGATGACAACTGCAATTTTTGGTGTCGGCTGCACGCTTACTAGTGTTGTCAGTTAGTTGCACCCGTACTATTGCTACCCGCTAAATCAATTCCTGAGGGGGTACTATGCAGCTCGCCGTAAAGTGTTGTTAGATCATCTTTAAGTCCTGTCGTCATTTTAAATTTTTGGGCTCGATCCGGCCCTGCCTGTCCTCTGCTTTGCAGCGCATTTTAGGCATTTGTACCTCGCGGTCCGTTTATCGGTTAAAATTAATTCAGATAGTCACGTTTCGGTAGCAGAATTCCATTTTTAAATTCACCCTTTGTTCTTTGTTGCCTGCAAGGCGGATGCAGATTATCTTTTCCCAGTATTTCGCTAGTTCGAGACATTTAACCTTCGAGTCCCGTGTGAATCGTCCAGTCAGCTGTCCTGCGATTCTGTTGAAATTTTCCGTTGCCTTCCTTCGTCTTCGCATATGCAAAAGAAAGATGCATATAGGACGCGTTGGTGGCCGTTGGTTTTAGCCGCAGTTTGAAATTCAGTCCCGACCCGATCTTGAAGTATACAGCACGTGTTCTAAGATCGCACCCCCTGACGGCTTCGCGTGATGCAGCCGTTGGGGGTGGCTTTGTTCTCGTTTCCGTCTTCTGCGTTAATTTATGTGTTTCGTTATTGTTGGTGCCTTATGAAGGAGTCGTATGCTATCGGTACGAGGGAATATCAGTTATTTGATGCAGCAAACAACAGCCGTGGGGAATTAAAGTGAAGCAAGTTTTAGTTAAACGTGGTCGGAGTTCTTTATCGTCGGAGGATTGCGAGATCGTCTGAGTTGTCGCCAGGGGCGGATTTGTTTACGGACTCCTAACCAGACCATCGTTAACTAAGCATGACGTGTATCGTTCTCGCATGTCGAGGGCTTTGCCTATTACCGCTACGTACGTCGTCTACCCTTCGAGGAGATAATAATTGCATTCTACCGACCCCGTTTGCTGTCTTTACCATCTTTAATATCGAGGCTGAGTTCCGCATTCCATCTACTCCTCTGGGATTCCCCGTTCCCGTTCTCGTTCATTTCTTCAGGTATCTTAAGGCAGGTGCTTGGAAGGCAAAACACCCTACCGCGCCGCCCGTCGATTACAGCCAGCTGAACTCCTACAAGGTAAACCATGCTTGTATTTTATGAAACTGTCTTGTATAACCTAGTGTTCTTTTCGTCAACGTTTTATGTAATTATCGTGCCTACTACATAGTGTTCTTTTCATCAAAAAGTGTTGAACATTGCGGCTTAATATTACTGCTATAGTTAGCATTGTTGATTTCAAGGTCATGTCTGTACAGTACAGTTTATTGTTGTTCGCATTGAAGTAACTTGTAACGTAAATTAGTAACTAACCCCTTTGATTATTTTTCTTGTAACTAGTCAAACATTTCATGTCCATTGTTACCTGCTTATTTTATTTATTATTTGAGTAGAGCTCATTGTTAAGTACTGATGTCTTTGATTTGTGTTGACGATATTTTATTTGGTGTTGTGTTCCTTTTCAGTTAGTTGTAAAGGAGTTTAGCAGCTGCTTCAGGAAGTTGTTTCGTCAAGGTAAGTCAGTGACGTAGCGTGTTAGCCGAACCAAACTTGCCGAGTTGTTAGTGGGAATTGAGCCCACACTTCTCCATTCAAGTGGGTTCGATGTAGTTAGTTAGAATGGAGTGGCGTCCTACATTTACCATCATTTCACCCTTTTGTGCCGAAGTACCGCCCTGACTTTCATGTAGTGTTTTTACCACGACCCTTCTCTTTTGATCAACCAATAGCCGGTGAGATTTTGTTACAACCATCTCGTAACGAGAGTCAGGGCTTGCTTTTCGGCGTATTCCCGATTTCGTCGTCGTTTATAGTTTTTTGCGGCTAACTATCTGGTCCCCAAGCGTACAAGTTTGTGTGGCACGCTTGAAGGACTGGAGGTTAGGCCGTAGTTACCGTTTTGTACTATAACAGTGTGAAGAGTTGTACAAGCAAGTCGTCGATGGTTTCTAAGTGCTGGTTCAAAGTGGCAACTTTGCAAGTGAGTGACCAGTGAAGGTGTCAAACAAGGGTTTGTCATGACCTTCCCAACCAGAAATCTGAATTCCGCAGTAGAAACACTGTACACAATCAGCCGTGTCATTGAAGTAAAGCAAACCGGCGTCGGCAAGCGATTCTGGAGTTTGAAACCGTCTCCAATTGCTGAATGTTTGTAGTCGTTTCGAACAGCACTGGAAATGCGGTACTCGAGCAGCGCGGAAGGACATGATGGTAGTAATGATCACAACGGACTAACAGCGTGCATGTTTGCGAAAACTTTATATTGTACAATGCAAGGTCACGCTCCCCAAAATCAAAGCAAGAGCCACTAACAGTGCTCTACGTATATAATACAGTATAAACTGCGAAATAAAACCACCTAAATATTTGTCTAAATATATTTATTCACTTCGAAGAATAGGTAATATGGGAAACTTCACCATCCTCTAGTTGGGCTAGGAACCGGCCCACTGGCCTGTAGACGTGGTTCCACCACCACACAGTCGTCGATCCGTCGAAGGCGGCAGGCCCCGTCCGGAAGGTAGTCATCTATCCTAGACTCTCTCCGTGTAGGTCCATGGTGTATTCGATAGTGACTACTGCCTGGAGGCACCGCTTAGATGACGCTGGATGGCAAGCAGCCAAAAACTGACGGAAGTGGCGGAAAAAGACCTCGGCATTTTGAAGTGAGTTGCCATAGCTGCTGGATGATTATGGTAGCTGCAATAGCAAATAAGCAACTTAATAAAGGAACGGGCTCAAGGACGGAATGGAGTTAAGGACGGAAGAACCTGCCAACCTCCCACCACTAAAACCAACAACAACCTTGAAGAATGCGTATAAAAGAACCTGTGGTTTGCTGTTCAGTAGTGTATCGTGCGCTGTACGAGCAAAACATTTGCAATGGTTAAAGTACAAAAGGTTGTTGAAACTGTGAAGCATCGACTGACAGATGTAAAACTGCCATATCCAGTATTATTGAACGCAAAAACGTATCCGCTGAATAAGTCAAGAAATAAATCTGTGAGTTTGAGATTGACCTATTATGGATCGTTTGTGCCGGTAGTGGTAATTAGCGGAATTAACAAGGATGGGATACAGTTGGAGGAACCTAAATGTTTGAAGACTCAGATGTTTAAAAATTTTTACAACAGTGTAATCGACGGTGTTTGTAATTTACCTGGCGACTTTAAAAGGAGCATCGAGGACGCGTTGCCACCCATGCTATCGGTGTATGTGCGGTGCATGTATGACATCCTAAGTTTGCTTTGGACATCATTAGGAACGATATTGAATTAAAACAATACGCATAAAAACAGCAAGCGTTGGAACAATAAGTGTTTTTTGTAGTTATCATGTGGTTAGAATAGTTTTACTGTACGATCTAGTTGTAGAAGGTAAAAAAATAAAAAACAGCAATTGATGGGCTTTTTTGTTTTTGAGATAATCGGAAAAGAGACGTACCTGAAGGTTAACTGTGATTGCTATTGTGCGACTTTGACTGAAGTTGGTGTGTGTGTGACGTTCAGGAATTAATCGGGCGTACATTGAAAAACGGTGATGTGCTAAAATTTCAACAAGTTGTGCCAAATACTGTGCTATTTTCTTTAATTTAAACTGATGGCTTCTATCATTGTTTAATAATGACCAGATTTTGCTTTTCTCTCTCGTGTTTTTTCCTTGGTTTTTGTAATTTTACGAACTTTGTCTTGCTAGTTGAGGCTGTGGTTTTAGCGATGTGACCTTGAAATATTTTCTCCAAAAGGCAGTACTGTTAGCTTGACTCCAAGGCCAAGGTTACCATAAGAGGTTATTAATTGCGGCCAAGCTTATTGCACTTCAATCCTTCTTTCGACACCACCGAGTTAACATGTTCATTCTCTTGTATTTCGCCACCCCCACTATCTTCTACGTGGTTTTCGCAAAGTGACCTTGAAATATTTTCTCAAAAAATGCAGTACTGTGAGCTTGACTTCAAGGCCAAGGTTACCATAAGCGGTTATTAATGGCGACCAAGATTAATGCACCTCAGTTCTTCTTTCGATACCACACAGTAAAGATGTTGTTCGTTTTCTATTTCGCCACCTCCACCATCTTTTACGTGCCCGAGGAGGAAGAGAAGAACCTTACAAACGGCTCCTGGACGCCTCCTCCAAACTATCTAGCGCTGGTCCAGCTCCGCAGCGAATTCTTCGATCCGTCCGGGCGTGGTACCTTCTTCCGATACTTGGAGGTGCACCTGTGGATGCTGGATGGTGAAGACGTTCAACATCCCCGAGCTGGACACTATCGGGGCCAGGGTATTGAATGGGGAGGTGGAGTTGGCCCGCCTGGAGGGCCGGCCTCATGAAGATACGGTGTCAGTTGGGTCGGCCGCATCTTTATCAGACGATGATTTAAGTGCGATATGGAGCCCGTCAGACTCTCGGCTCAACGGTGCGGACGACGTCTCCACCGAAGCCTGCTCTTCAGAAGACGACGACACAGTGGTGACGAAAGGGAAGAGTAGTTAGTAAGTTAGTTTGTAAGTGTAAATAGATATGTCACGCTGCGGATAAGGTTCTCGCGAAGAAAGCTTGGGAACGTGTTATAGCAAAATACTCTTGGGGAAAGAGCTGCAACCCTTGCTGTTACGGGAATTATGAAAGAGAAAACTACACTCGGCATGAGAGTCTCCCGGAAACGGAAGCGTGCACAACCCACTGCTGGTATGGAAGTCTGCCGGAAACAAGGGAGTACACTATCAATTGCCGGTATTATGAAGGCGAAGACGAAACGAGGAATGGGAGTATCTCGGAAACGGAAACTTACAAGGCGTAGTAGGTCTAAACATCTTGGAAGTGGCATCCCTGTCTGGTTCGGAGGCGCTCTTCGTTCGAAATCACGAAGGACATGTCGGTTCCGCTCTAGAGTAGTACCTTATTTCAAGATAGGAGGTATCTTGCCGCTTATGCCTATAATTGCCGCATTAGGAGCCTTGGGATTCTTCGGAGGTGATGCTGCAGCAGTCGCTAAAGCAGTGGGAGCTTCAAAGGCTGCTAAAAAGGATCTCCTGGAAACGGAGCTACATAACAAAGCTATTGAATCCATTGCTCGTGGAAAAGGATTATATCTACGACCGTATCAGTCAAAAAACTACCGTTGAAGCTGCCGCGCCGCGCGTTACGAACATCGATATTGCAGAGTATGTTAAACTTCTAGAAATCCCCAACTTTAGGGGAATTTTTATGCGGGGCGCCCTGCCTGACAAGATTCGTAAACAAGATTATGGTGTCACTAACTTGGACGATGATGTTGGACTTGGCACACATTGGACGGCCTACGTTAAAGCAGATCACTTTGTTCTGTATTTTGATAGCATAGGTGGTTTACAACCTCCCCCAGAATTAGCAAAATACTTTCGTAGCGACGATAGCAACAACACGATTATGTATAATTCTAATAGATATCAACGGCTCGTCATACACGTGCGGACATTTGTGTCTCAAATTCTTATATAACTTTGGAAAACCGCTTTTGTCGTCAGTTTAAGCTTTGCGCTTCATCATGTCCAGTATATTCACTCTTACGGGTGAGTTGTTCATTCTCACTGCGAATTTTGACCCCTCTATTTTCTTAGACGACGGTAGTGAATGTCTTGGGGTTGTTAAGTTTCGAAACGTACAATACTATTACCAACATTAGACCTCCCAACAATGAATTTCGTCTTGTTGGACAATCTACTATTCTTATATCTGAGGGTGCAGAAGTTGCGGACATTACCGACTTTATACACAACCCACTCGATCTTGACAGAGGAGTTAAAGAGGTGCGGCTACGAGAAAACAACAGCACCTTAAAAACCGAATTAAAATCGATCTTGCCAATCGACTTTAGGAGCGACAATACCATTCGAGACATGTAAGGATTTAACAGCAAAGTTTATAATAATGGTGAGGCACTAACACCCCATGAAGGAGCTCGGCCTGCAAGGCGGAAGGTCAGAGCTTCCGTATCCTCGCTCTCACACTCGGCTGTCGCGTGTCAAATTCATGACACGTGGTAATGTGGTGAGCATCACGCATTAGACAACCGCATTATTACCTCTTGTTCTTTCGAACGTAGGTTTCCAATTATTTAAAGCGACTGGGTAGGCCGCCCGCCAGGCATCGATCTGGGATTTGAACTCCAGACTTCCGCGCCGCAGTCCAGTGCTCTAACCACGCAGTCACGCTGGCGCATAACAGCAAAGTTTATGATGGTAATATGTGGCATGCAGGTGAACATGTTACGAAAATTTTAAACATCAACTCCATCCTCATTCATTGCAACATATCTGTTGGTTCCTATAAAAATGGTTATCCTGGCCACATCATTCATCAGTTCCTCCCCATAGTGCCGGCTGGGTTCAAAATAGTGGAAACACCTAACCACGTCATTTACCTACCAATCAGCAAGAAACAGATCACTAACCTAACTGTTAAAATATTGGACCAGTCAGGTACCCCCGTCAGTTTTAGTAAGGAAACCCTCACGGTAACATTGCATTTAAAGAAATTATAATGGGTTTTCGATTTAATCCATCTCCATACCATGTGCTTCCCTGTTCCTATAAAAGGCGTCGTTCAAAGCCTCGTAAAATTAGTTCAAGTTCGTCCAGCACGCAGTTAACAAAGACAAACAAAGACTTCTTGCGGTCCTTGGGGTTTTCAGTAGTGCCATGAGTATTCAAAATATTAGAGAACAAGTTTTCGTCGACAACTCCATCGTGGGCAATCAGCTGCACACACATCAACCGCATAAAAACCGTTTCGACTATAATGATGAAATTAGAATTACAATTCCCGGAGATATGTCAACTCTACCAGGTTTAAGCTACCTTTACATAGAAGGAAAATTAAGGAAGGTAAACGGTGAAGTTACGACGGCTAAATTCCTTAACAATGGGTTAGCTCACTTGTTTAGCGAAATCTGATACGAAATGAATGGTGTCGTTGTCGATTCTGTCACCAAACCTAGTATTACATGTCTCTAAAGAGATATAGATATATGTCCTACAGTTCTGATGACGTTAAAAAGCTTCAAAATGCTGGGTGGTTATACACTAACCATACTCCTATTACCGATGCACAGGGTAACTTTAGCGCATGTCTACCGCTGGGGATTATGGAAAAGTCCTAATTAACATCAGACAAGAACTTGTATTAATTCGCAGCAATACCGATAACGACGCTGTATTCAGTGCTACCCAAGGGGAAACGGCTAAAGTTACGATTGCCAAGGTGTATTGGAAGGTTCCTCACATTATGCAGGTCTCGCCCAAGAATTGTCACTAACCAAGTACATCGATAAAAGTATTGACACGCAAGTAGCATTCCGCAGCTGGCAACTTCATATCATACCAGGTGTTAATGCCGTGACTCAACATTCTCACGCTATTGCAACAAGCACTAAATTGCAAACCCCCCCGATACGTCATCGTAGGATTTCAAACGGACCGTTCGGGGCTAGTCCGTAAGGACAACAGTCATTTTGACAAACTTGGTCTTACAAATGTCAGAGTTTACCTGAATACTGAGCGATTCCCGTACGATAATTTAAATATTGATTATACCCACAATCATTACGCGACACTATACGACATGTATTCCAAGATACAATCATCATATTATAACAAGACCGACGAGCCTCGGTTCACGCGTGATGACTTTGCTGACAAAGCACCCATTGTTGTAATCGACTGCTTCCATCAAAAGGACTACCTCCATGCGAACGCTGTCATTTTTCGAATTGAATTTGAAATTTCCGTCCATGTACTAGCTAACACTACCGCATATTGTTTCGTTCTTCACGATCGGGTTTTTGCCTACAACGCACTGACAAAGGCAGTAAAACAATTGTAATTTTTCGAACCACTTCAGTCGCACCTCGACTGTTACAGTGATTGCAACGTGCTTTGCCTAATATTAGACGATGAAGCTTATTATCGACATTCAAGGCTTCAAGGCCTCCGATAAGAATTTATTCTGCCCGAAAGAATTGGCTGCCTACAACGGTACCTTAGTATCTCATCACATCTTCAAATCATTGTTCAATTTCAATGCATTGCCAGCCAATTTACAACAAGTCCACTGGGTAATGATTTATCACCATTGCATCGACTGGAATGAGGGATTTACTCCAGCATACATGTTTCCTACAATCTTGCGACGTCTTCTGCAGCTAAACATCAGTGCCTTGGTATACAATAGTAGTTAACATAACCTACAAATGTTGGTTAAAATGTTTTAATTTCACGATTTCTCGATTTCACAAAAAAACATAATGTACTCCTCGGCACTGAAGTTCCTTTTTATATCTCATGTGGTTTATTTGCCTTGGCCCTACGGGCCTCGGCAACTAAATTCACATTCGTGATAAAAAGCTAAACATCAGTGCCTTGGTATACAATGGTTATTTAACCAACAAGTGTGTTAATAAAGGTGATTAATAATCGAGATATTTTAACGCGTGAGCGAGTGGAGCGAGATTATTAATCACCGATTAACATAAGAGTTGGTTACAAGACTTTTCCGTCAATTGTACGTTTATTAAAATCCATCAAAAATATTTATTAGTTTTGACATTTCAGATACATTTGACGTTTAGTACGTATGGTTGCCGATGCCGGAGCAATTTTGCAGCAATTAAAATACTTGGCGGTTGGAAATCCACCTCTGTTGCCGAAGGATACATTGAGAACTCGAAAGGTATAAAATACAAACTGCCACAAAAATATTGAGCGAAGCGTTTTCTAATGTAAATATTTATATTAATAAATCCACGGAATAATTTAACCTTTAGTTTTGACATTTCAGATACATTTGACGTTTAGTACGTATGGTTGCCTATATAAAATCATTGCGAAAACGGGTCTATTAATGCATGATTTTTTAGACAAAATCATGCATTAATGAGTCGATATATAAACGATTGACGGAAATAGTAGTTAACATAACCTACAAATGTTGGTTAAAATGTTTTTCCGTCAATCGTTTATATATCGACTCATTAATGCATGATTTTGTCTAAAAAATCATGCATTAATAGACCCGTTTACGCAATGATTTTATATAGGCAACCATACGTACTAAACGTCAAATGTACCTGAAATGTCAAAACTAAAAGTTAAATTATTCCGTGGATTTATTAATATAAATATTTACATTAGAAAACGCTTCGCTCAATATCTTTGTGGCAGTTTGTATTTTATACCTATCGAGTTCTCAATGTATCCTTCGGCAACAGAGGTGGATTTCCAACCGCCAAGTATTTTAATTGCCGCAAAATTGCTCCGGTATCGGAAACCATACGTACTAAACGTCAAATGTATCTGAAATGTCAAAACTAATAAATATTTTTGATGGATTTTAATAAACGTACGATTGACGGAAAAGTCTTGTAACCAACTCATATGTTAATCGGTGATTAATAATCTCGCTCATTAACGCGTTCGCTCGCTCCACTCGCTCACGCGTTAAAATCTCTCGATTATTAATCACCTTTATTAACACACTTGTTGGTTAAATAACCATTAATTTCACGATTTCTCGATTTCACAAAGAACATAATGTACTCCTCGGCACTGAAGTTCCTTTTTATCCCTCATGTGGTTTATTTGCCTTAGCCCTACGGGCCTCGGCAACTAAAAAGCTAAACTTCAGTGCCTTGGTATACAATAGTAGTTTTTCTTCAAACGGCAGTCATAAATAACCAATATAATACCAGTAAAATGTGACATTATACTGCTTGATTGATGATGCTAAACTGTCACTTCATAGCCGTGGCATTTGAAACACTTTTATCTACCGCTTCTCAGCGGCAGATAATATTATCTGTACTATTGTATACCAAGGCACTGAAGTTTAGCTTTTTATCACGAATGTGGATGTAGTTGCAGAGGCCCGTAGGGCCAAGGCAAATAAACCACATGAGGGATAAAAAGGAACTTCAGTGCCGAGGGTAGATTATGTTTTATTTAAAATCGGGAAACTACAACATTTTAACCAACATTTGTAGGTTATGTTAACGTCGGTTGACGTTTATCTGCGAAGCCGGACAACTCGGCGCCGCCATCTCGGCGCGGGACCAGCTCGGCGCCGAGACAACTCGGCGCGGAGCCATCTCGGCGCCAGCCAACTCGGCGCGAGGCCATCTCGGCGCCGAATTCAAATTTGCAAACTACATTGTGCACTACGTAAGAATATTATTATCAAAAAATAATAAATAAAGTGATCGCCAAAAAGCTGTCATCAAATGAAAAAAAATATTGAGAATTTCTTGGAAAATCAAACACTGACGACCAGAGGTGGTTGCAAAGTGATTACAAATGAGCCAAACAAAAGTTGTCACATGACTTCCGTTATCAGTAAAATTTTACGTTTTTTTTTAAATAATTACGAAGCATCCATTTACTAGTCAAGATAGACACATTTTACGAAAAAAGTTTTCTGGCCTTGAGATTGTTCAGTCAGTTAAAACTACAACACAATAAAAAATGTCATTGAAATCTTGATTAAATTCCGAAAAATAGCACTTTTTGGATTTACACAATTTTGAAAAACGCCATTTTCTAAGTAAAGTGCATTTTATACGACAAATATTTCTTTAATATTTATTTTCCAAATCAAAGAATTTTATTTTTAACAATTTTTTTTATTATGAAATAAAAAACTTTTTGAAAAATGTTTGTTTTTCCATAGCCGTCTTTGTTAAAAGCAAAGAATATAGATATCTATATTCTTTGGTTAAAAGTAAAATTCTTTGATATGGGACCTAAACATAAAAGATAATGTGAGAGATCAAAGTTGGCAGAGGATTTTGAAATTTGGTATAGGAACCTAGATGTTGATCCTAAACAACTTCTCTTAATAACTTTTTGTCGTATTTGCTACATAAAAGACACGCTACTCTACAGTAATAGTTATTTACCTAACAAGTTCGTAATTTTCCCGAATGAACACTTTGTTTGCAGCACGACCGAAGGGAGTGCTGCATGTAGTGCGAATTCGAGAAAATTTTTCTCGAAGGAGTTAGGTACAATGTTTTTTGTAACGAATAACTGAAAATCTTTAAAAAAATAAAAAAATTATTATTTAGTGTTTTACTAATTTACTGAGTTGACAGCACAAATCACTAAACTTTTATACCTATCCTACGCACCTTTTAGTTTTTGTTAACGTTTACAGCGCCTCTGGTGTTTGCAGGCGCAATTAAACCAACGAGGAACAATCCTCTATGTAATAAAGGAGAACGATCCAGACGTGTGTGTCCCGAGGGCCCCCTTGGAGAGAGACAGAACCCCGAGGGCAGCCTTAGAGATGGGCGGAGCCCCGAGGGCCGCCTTGGAGAGGGGCGAAGCCCATGGGCCCGCTTGGAGAGGAGCGGGGCCCTGAAGAACCCCTTGGAAAGGGGCGGAGCCCCGAAGGTCCCCTTAGAGATGGGCGGAGCCCCGAGGGCCGCTTTGGAGAGGGGCGAAGCCCCTAGGGCCCCCTTGAAGAGGGGCGGATCCCTGAGGGCTCCCTTAGAGAAGAGCGGAGCCCTGAAGGACCCCTTGGAGAGGGCCGGAGCCCGAGAGCTGCTTGGAGAGGGGCGAATCTCCAAGGGCCCCTTTGGAGATGGGCGGAGCCCCGAGGTCCCCCTTGGAGAGGGACGGAGCCCCAGAGGCCCCTTTGAAGATGGACGGAACCCCAAGAGCCCCCTTGAGGATGGGCCAACGTAATAGGCCTAAAAATGGTGGTAAATTGAATAGAATAGACCGCGAAATAGCACGCGCAGCCCCGTTTATTATAAAAATTTACAAAAAACACAATTCCCCTAGTTTTTGTTGAAAAGTAAAAAACACCGCAGTGCGGGAAAAGTAACTTTCGGCGTATCAGGAATGACCGGAAAATATGAATTTTGAAGTCATGAGTACAAAAAATAGTTTTTTTGAAAACTTTCAAGGCATATTTGATTTTTTTAAACTGAAATGCGGTTAGAAATTCGCCTTTAAACAAGCAGGGCTAAACCCCAAAAAATGAAAATTTAAATCGAGAATTGTTTACCTTTTACAAGAGTCGTTTCACCTGTCCGGGAACACACTGTATATACAGGGTGATTTTTAAGTTGATTCTTTCCTTTAGCCAGGATATAAAGCTACAAAAAGTAAGCCATTTACCACTTTTGCGAAATATCAAAACTAACGGAGGTACAAGGTGTTAAAGTTTCAAAGTATGAACTAAAATTACTTAACGAAAATTAAACTAAACTTAATCTAACTTAAATGATCAAAATTATCAGCATTCGCTTCTACACACACATTCCGCGTATAAGAGCCATGCGGCAGCGGCATTTTGACGACACTCCCAGTAATAAGCATATTCACTCATTCATTATTTTCATAAACATGAGCCATTATTGCAGCAATAACATTAAGAAAATTACAATGGAAAACTAATTGACAGATCATTGCTTGACAACAGAGATAAACAAAAATAAAATTGTCCAGCCGCATTTGCGCCAAAGTTTAGTTTTTAATTTGAAACTTTAACACCCTGTACCTCTGTTAGTTTCGATATTTCGGAAAAGTGGTAAATAAAAAAAATACTTATTTTTTTAGCTTTATTTCCTGTTAAACGGAACGTTTTTCGAAGTTGTGTAAATCCAAAAAGTACAATATTTCGGAAATTAAGATTTCCATACGATTTTTATTATTTGTGTTAGTTTTAGCTAACTCAACAATGTCAAAGCCAGAAAACAACTTTGTTTCGTAAATGTTGTCCCTATCTTGGGTAGTAAATTCATTTTTCGTAATTATTTGTAAAAATGTTGAATTTTACTGATAACGGTAGTCACGTGACAAATTTTTGTTTGGCCCATTTGTAATCACTTTGCAATTACCTCTGGTCGTTAGTGTTTGATTTTCCAAGAAATTCTAAATATATTTTTTTTCATTTGATGCCAGCTTTTTGGCGATCACTTTATTTATTATTTGTTTATAATAATTTTCTTACGTAGTGCACACTGTAGTTTGCGAATTTAAATTCGGCCCCGAGATGGCTCCGCGCCGAGTTGTCCCGGCGCCGAAGTGGCGGCGCCGAGATGGCGGCGCCGAGTTGTCCTAGACCCGTTTATCTGTCGCCTCGCCACCTACAAAAAAGTTGTAAAACAATGGATTACTTTACTGCCGATTTCTCGCATTTTAATGCCGATTTCAAATAAACTACTATTTGTTCATTGGTCTGTGTGTCTGTCTCTGAACAGAATATCTCAAAAACAAAAAGAGGTATGGCATTTTTATTATATTTTTAATGTGTATTGATGTAAGATAGTTGATTTTCCAGTTGACTACCTCTAGATTGTTTTTTTTATTTACTTTGACCAACTCTCTATTTTATACGGTTTCTGTAGAATTTGTAATTTTTGAAAATTTTTGGCAAATGCTTAAGATTAAAAATCAAATGTTTGGCTAATTATAAGATCACTGTAAAAGGAAGTCGTGTGCGTGTATCACACCAGATTTTTATATTTAGGACATGCTTCTTAGCTTCTTCTAATAAATCTAATTTTTTTTCTTCTATTGTGTGTTCTACTGTCTCTTTGTATTTGCTGCGATTTTCAGTTAACAATTGTCCTTAGTATTTTTTTCATTCTGATATTCTATTTAAGTGACAATGTTGGTGTGTATTATTTGTTTTCATTGCTTCTATCGTTCTCCAAACCACAAACTACAGCAGACCGTGCTCCTCCTCCCATGCCTACAATATGACCACATCTCTGTTCCCAATATTGGTTTTTTTAATATATTTTCTTCTTAGTTTTTATTTTTTTTTATTATTAAGAATTGATTTTAGCGAAATAAATTGTTAACAAAATAATAGGCGGTGACAGTATTCAGACTCACTCTGTATAAGAAATTCAGCTCTAGGGAAACTCGAATAAAAATCGTAAATATCAAATCCGAAAAAAAATTCTGAAGATTTACTTGAAATTGAACACATACCACGTTAAAGGAACATTTTTGGATTGACCTATATTAAAAGAAAGAGCAAGAAATGGATTATATTATTATTATTCAAACTTTCTTATTTGAATAACGAGTGTTCCTCAATACGGCGTCAGTAACCTTTGACAATCGAGAAAATGATTAACGAAATGTTTCCACACAAAAGACACACAAGCACTTCATGGAAATATTTTTGTAAAACACCTTGTATAGAAGACATATTTTTCAATTTTTGAAATTCTAGGTTTTCCATTAATTTATTATATTTGGCAACATCGCATCAAACTATTTAGCATAACGAACATAACCTTTTAAAATAATTTGATCGTTTGGTTTAGCAACCGTAAATATAGCTATATACTTTAATTTGTAGATTATTACCGCGGAATTAACTACTACCTGCAGTCAAAAATACAAAGTACGTATAACTTATATTAACAAATAACATTTCCATTATGTTAGTTTGTAAACATCTCATTTTATTACAGAATGCTAATTAAGTCGCAAACGGAATACAAACTGAAATCGCCCCCAGAAGATGCTGTTTCTTCTGTAAAATTTGGGCCCAATACCAATCAGTTCCTGTTAGTTAGTTCTTGGGATGGCAGCGTTAGGCTCTATGATGTTATGGCCAATACTTTACGGCACAAATATTCCCATGAGAGTCCAGTATTAGATTGCTGCTTTACTGTAAGTCTGAAATAAAAACTATATAAACTAAAGGTATCTTAAATTGAGTAAAATATTCAAAATGATAGTGATTGGCACTTTAATGAACTTACCTTCTAAGTATGGACAAATCATCAATAGTTCCGCAAAATATCGAATTAATACTTGCAATTTATGAATAGCAATGTTATTGAGAGATGTAATTACAATCATATTTGTCTTTATGTCGTAGAGAAAGGCTTTTAACAACTAAAAAACTAAGGTACAGCTCACCCAAGCTTAGAAGGTACTCGGTAAATTATTGATTTAAGAGAAATTTGAAAATATCTATAGAAATGACCTTTGTACTTTCGAACAAGAAAGTCTTACAGCCGTATTCATAGTCGTTCGCCAGCGGCTCGCCGGCGAGTCGTCGAAGTTTCGTTATGAATAGTATGTTGGCGGCACTGTACGTCTATGTCAAATTCGAGGTTAGCAGGTTAGATTTTGTGTCAATTTCTGTCAAAACTGATGGAAAACCTAACCTGATAACCTCGAATTTGACATAGACATACAGTGCCGCCAACATACTATTCATAACGAAACTCCGGCGAGCCGCTGGCGAACGACTATGCATACGGGTGTTACTCTGTCTTATCATTTGTTTGTCAAATAGCTGTCATTTTGTATAGGGTTGCCACAAAGCGGGCATTTGTCCACTTTAGTCAAAGCCGAAGCTTCGGCGTAAGCTTTTAGCAAATACATGTTAGGTGCCCTTTGACTCGTCTCAACTATACGGAATCATCTACTCTGTAGTATACACGAGCGATACTTCATCAAACAAGAGATTTGCTAATGTCATTTTTTTTAGTTCTGTCTGTGTATAGCATCTCTGTAGAGCTAAGCATAGCGATTCAGTCTTGAAATTTGACCCTTTGAATCTCGTTCAGCTTTGGGATTCATTTTTTCCGCTGCATTGCGTAAGCGTCAGAATGGGACTGAATGAAATGAATTGTTTTTTCATTTTTATAATGAGATTAACCTAATCTCTGATTTTGACCAACTATTTCAGGACCACACTGTATAAAACAAGTAGATTCAATATTAAACTAGGCAGTAATACAGTTGGTTAAGCTATAATTATTTGTGTATTAACATTCCCTCACGAATAATAAAGTGTATTTATTTCCAACTGCAATTAACCAAAGTATCTGCTGATTTTAAGTTATTTGATGATTAGAATCTGTATAGCCGATATTTTGTTCAGCGTCAGTCTATTTCTCCCTGCTTCGGCCGAAGCATGTAATTTTTTGTAATCGAAAAACTGCTGCTTCGTCTTACCGAAGAAGCCGAAGCTTTGTGGCAACTCTTAACTTTTTAGAAAGGGAAACATAATTATTAGTAAATAGGCTTGAGAAATCATTGCTGATGTTCAACTATACTCAACCATGGATGTTAATAAAATTGCATTTTTTCCAATTATTCACACTTCGTGACAGTCTTGTCAATATAAATGTAATAATGATTTTCTCTTAATGTATTTTGGCATTTGAACGTATAAACAGTAGTGCCATTCTGCCATTCCCTTTCTCTGAAAGTGCTTTCTAAGCTTGGGCGAGCAGTAATTGAACTTGTTTTCGTATTCACATACACACACACACACACACAGTGTTTCATTTAAAAGTGTTACACAAGTTGCAAGTAATTTTAGATAGCAAATTTAAAGATTTAGAACTTGAGTGCTAGCGTTTGTACCTAGAATTTTTGTAAAGATAATTATTCATAAGCTTGCTAAAATGTACTGATTTATATGGAGAAATTAAGGAACTACATTTAAAAAAATACACTTTTTAACTTTTAAAGAAAAGTCAGTTGAAATAAAAACAAACCTAAGTGTAAAATTAATATTAGCGTTTATTTAAAACTACAGAATGAGAAACGACCAATATTTTAAATCTTTAAAATGAGAACTACATTTTTTGCCTTATTGCTATAGTAATAATTGATATCTAAAAGGATTTTGTAAATTGCATACTCAGATTTTCCTGAAAATGAAAAACAAAATACTAAAAACCCTGTTTTTAAGCAGATAGTAAATGCATGATATTACGGACAGTTGACGGTCGATAAAGCAACACATTTAATGCTGAGGCAGTAAATTCATTGACGTAATGACTAGGCAGTAATAGCTATTAACATATCTAGGAATGTTATGAGTGTCATAACTGGCACAGATGTCGTTTTGAAATCAGAGCTAATAGAGCAAGTTATGACTTAGTTACCTACTTTTGTATATGTAAACAAAGGTTTAATATCCTAACAGCCGGTCTTATAAAGGCCACTAATCTGACGTTAACTTTAATTCGCTGTTAAAATAAACAAAAGCGCATTAAAATTTGTTTACTAATGAATAAAATGTCATAAGCACTGACGTTTTGATGCGCTTTTGTTTATTTTAACAGCGAATTAAAGTTAACGTCAGATTAGTAACCTTTATAAGACCGGCAGTAAAACCGGTAAATGAATTTATAAACTAAATTATTATGACACAATAAATGTGTAAATTCAATAGCAACGACGTATAAGCTATCTCAGTGCAATCGTATTTTCATTTAAAGCTTTATCTGGCTCAAAGCGGAGACGAAGTCTTGAAATCGTATGCTTTATTGCCCTATTAAACAAATAGCTATTTTTTAAACAAAAAAGGTACGTTGCAACTTCATTTAGGACATATTGTACGTCAAATAAACTTCAAATTCTTTCAATAATATTGTCAAGCTGCTGTCAAGAATTCGAAGATACATTTTTTCGATTGCTCGATATGAAACAGTAAAGACATTTATAAAATATATTTTTAGCCTCCTGACTAGTAAACAACATTCATACACAGTTGACATCCACCATAACTACGATTTTATAGTTAGTCGTGTATCTGCACATTCCGGTGCGGTAAAGTTACTAGAAAATTTGTAGCTTTCAGAAACCCTTAAAGAAGAAAGTTGCATTGTAGTAATAAAGGGTATTTGCAGAGATCGTAGTTACGTAATTTCTCGTTCAGTTGAGTTGTTGAGAAATAAAGAAAATTGATATTGACGACAGTGATTTTTTGACGTTCCAAAGTGTTAACTACACAATTTACTGAAGGCAGATTGCTTGATGGCAATGGTGGTTTTGATATTCGAAAGCAAAATCTCAAATTTATAAAAAATGTTACACAAAATATGTTGCCCAAAACATCGAGCCCTGTGGATTCCATTCAAGTACTGCTTTGCTCTGTTCTTCTTTACTTTTCCGTAGTGCATGCCCTAGCCATCCATATTTTCTACGTCTTATTTGCTCGTTTATGTTTTGTTGTTTTGTTCTTATCTTCAATTCCTCATTCGTTATTGTCTCAGGCCACCAAATTTTAAGTATGTTCCTTAGACACCTATTCACAAAAGTTTGAAGTTTCTCTTTAATTGCACTCGTTACACACCACGACTTGGAACCATACAACATTACTGGTATCACCGTTGCATTGAACACTTTTAATTTTGTATTTATGTTAATGTTACTTGCTTGCCAGATCTTGTTCATATTACAGAATGCTCCCCTTGCCTTATTTAGTCGTTGTTCAATATCTTGTATAGATCTACCTTCACATGCCAATATACTTCCCAAATATGTAAAGCTGTCAACTTTTTGTTTGACTTCCCCTTCGTAGAGCAGATTATTATTAGTTTGCGTATATACACTCATTAATTTTTTTTTAACAATAAAAAAAACATGTAATGTGCATTAATCATTTTATCTACGACAGTGTGTAAAATTGCCTTTTAGTTGGCAGTTTTAAGTTTGTAAAACGACTGTTTAATAACATGTTTTCATTTGTTTACGTCATCAGTAGTAACGTGTTTAAAAGATTTCATTAGGCACGTTGTCAGTAGCAACGTGTTTTAATTTATTTTTTTTAACATTAGGATTAAGTCAGATCAGCGTTGATTCGCTACACATGACTGATTTGTCTATTGTTTTTATTTGGCACTATGTTTAATGGCAGAAGCCTCACTATAACTATGATTTAATTTGTAATTTTGCCCAATTATTATTATTATCAGTCACTCTCACTAGAGGTCAAGTAAACGTCCTGAGGAAGTTTTCGTTTAAGCCGTGTGTGTATATTTCGGCGACCGGTGCCAAATGTTCTTGCACTAGTACAGTTTGTTATGTTGTGAAAATAGGTTTTAGCAGTATTCTTAATATATTCCTTAATTGTCTGGATCCCTGATTCACGATGCAACTGCGAATTTCGTAGGTACCAAGGGGCGTTAAAGATGATTCGTAGTATTTTATTTTGGTATGTTTGCAATTTATTAATATGCGTCTTAGATGTAGCTCCCCAAACTTGGCTGGCATAAGCGATAATGGGTCGAAGAATTGATTTATATATCAGCAAACCGCATTCTGGTTTAAGCGGAGATTTTTTATTTATAATGGGATACAACATTGCTAGACGGACATAACCCTGGTTTAGCTTCTTATTAGTGTGTATAGACCAAGTAAGCCTTTTGTCTAAATACACTCCTAAATATTTGATAGCACCGTCAGCGGGATTCCATTCTATTGTTTGATCATTAATAATGATGTTTTGCGGTAAAGTGGGTTGACGCAGGGTAAATATTTTAGCTTGACATTTGGCTGCATTGAGATTAATACACCATTTGGTGAACCAGTTATTAAGGATGTTGATGGTTTCTTGTAGATTTCGCGTTGCTACCAGTATATCGTAGTTTTGGGATATGAGCGCTGTGTCATCAGCATACATTGCAACCGTGGTATTGGGAGATTCTGATAGATCATGTACAAAAATATTGAAGATAGTCGGTCCCAGGATAGATCCTTGCGGCACTCCAGCTTTGATGTTTTTCTTAGCTGATAAAGTTAAATTTATCCTAACAGCGAATGAGCGGTTTGACAAAAAGGAATTTATTATGCAGAAAATATATTTAGGTATTCCAGCTTTGAGCAGCTTATATAATAAACCGTCTATCCATACGCGGTCAAATGCCTGTGCGATATCGAGAAATACAGTTACGGTATTTATTTTATTTTCAAATCCTCCTTCGATGATTTCTGTAATTCGGGATAGTTGATGGACAGTAGAATGTTTTTTCCTGAAGCCGTATTGAAATGAAGGAAGTATATGGTTACTTTCAAGGGATTTAGTTAGTTAGACGATCCAGAACTACTTTCTCTAAGATTTTGGCCATCGTAGGAAGAAGACTAATGGGCCGGTAATTTGAAGGGTCTTTATGTTTTTGGCTGGGTTTTGGGAAAAGGAGTATATGTGCGTGCTTCCAGGTGGTCGGGAAATATCCAATTCTAAGACAGGCGTTAAATAGTATGGTGAGGTACGTCAAGATTTTTATTGGTAGGTTTTTTAGGACTACATTAGGGATGAGGTGTCCTGGACAATTTTCGATGGGAAGTTTGTTGATAGTTTGCAACTCAGTTGGAGATGTCGGTGTTATCAGTCCAGGATTGTTTGGGAAATTTGTAATAATTTCAGAGCTGATTTCTTCCGCAAATTCTTTGTTTTCGTCCAATATGCGTGTAGTAAATGTATTCTCCAATTGGTCAGCAAAAATATTACACTTTTCTTGGTCTGTGGCTTAAATTTCGTTATTGTCTCTGATGGTGGGTATCTGAGGTTGTTGCTTCAATATTCTTTTAGTTGCTTGCCACATAGGAGGATCCCTTGGTTGTAGCTCCGATATGTAGCGTTTATAGTTGTTAATTCTATAGTTATCTAGAGCAAGTTTTACTTCACTTGTGGCACAATTCAGTTGCGTTTTGATTAGTGCGTCTCTGGTTCTAGCCCATAGTCGCCGTAATCTATTTTTATTGTTGATAAGAGTGAGAATGGGTTTCGAAGGAATTCCATAGTTGAATTTTCGTTTGGTTTGGATAGTAGTTGCATGTGTTACAGCGGTGCTTATTGCAGTAGTTAGTTTGTATATTTTGTCATCAATTTCTTCAGGAGATTCTATAGATGTAGGACAGGATGTGATGTCTTTCAGCCGATCTTGGAAGACGGGCCAGTCGACGTGGCCTTTTATTAGTCTCGGCATTGTATTTTTGATTAACGGTGTGCTGTTGAACGAAACCAAAACAGGAACGTGGTCTGAATCTAATTCCATTAAAACAGTTTGTGATATTGGTAAACGGAAATTTTTGAGCAAACATATGTCCAAAATATCGGGATGATGGTCTATTCAGTATGGGTGGTAGGTTGGTTCAGTTGGAGCAGACAGTTGAATTGCATGATTCGATATGAAGGCATGCAGTCTACTTCCACTAGGATTATTGGTTCTACATCCCCAAAGAGTGCTTTTTGAATTATAATCACCTATAGCAAGAGTTGGAGTATTGCCTTAAAATAGTGTTGCAATATCAGCTTCCAGCAACCTTTTATTGGGTTGTTTATAGACAGCAATGATGATGACATTTTCGTTGCTTTTTAGATTTAAATTGACAGCAACGACTTCCAGGTTAGTGATTCCTGTTAGTTCGTAATGATGTGCAGATAACGAACGTTTGATAATTATTGCGACACCACCAGATGCAAAATTCGTTTCACAGTCCTGTCGGTAAACATGATACTGTGGGATTTTAAAATTTTCCCCGTCTGCTAAATGCGTTTCTGTGACAACTAAAATGTCGATGTTGTGTCTAGCTAAGAATGCTATAATTAGTGATCTTTGTTTATTTAAACCATTGGCGTTAAAATTTCCAATGGTGAGATTTGATAAAATATGCATGGGCGTAGATCGTGCCTGGAGTTGTGTAATGGTAGACGTTGGGCTTTTGTACTGCAGTTGTACGTTGCGGCAGAGATTTCTTTTTATTAGAGTTAACGTAATAACTGCAACCTTTGTAGTTGGCAGGGTGTTCGGGTGTTCGCCTCCACAATTTACACACTGTGGTTTTTGTGTCTGTGTTTTGGTACACTTCGAGTAGTGGTGTGAGCCTGTACATTTCACGCATCGAGGGCTAAGATGGCAGTAGTTTTTTGTATGACCCAATCGTTGGCAGTTTGTACATTGTCAGTAGCAACGTGTTTTAAAATTTTTAAAATACGCAAAATTACGACTGGTTGCAGGTAATCCTAATTTACATTTTTACTTCGACACGAAGTGTACGAAGTATTGAAATTCCCTCATATCGAAAACCACTCTGAGTCAAATATCTCTAAAATTCGAGCCAACCGACTAATGAACCCACTATATCAAATCTCCGTCTCGGCGGTGCGGATCTTTTGGTGAAGATCCCAGCCCGCTAGATCAATCCCCCGCATTGGGGGGTGCCTAAACGTGCTGTGCGGGGGATGTATGTTCGTATGTGTACACGATTCCGATCGCTAGGAACCTTCCTGAAGTCTTGGATCGTTTTCATACGATAGGTCCTCCGAAAATGAAGGCAACATCAACTTTTGAGCTATGGTCGCCGGCAAAAAAAAATATTTTTTTTTTTTTTTTTTTTGATAAATAGCATTTCATTGTATTAGCGAAACGGAGTGATGCTGAGTATCGAAGTATTCTTGGAAAGCACAGAAGGGCGCTTTTCTTGGATGGGGGGTACCGTATATTTTTTTAATATATTTACCTGGTTTTCTAGATTCTATTGTAGACAAAATATTGTACGATATACATGCGTAAAGCATCTTTAGTCCTTCGCGGCGCTTAAAACGCTCGCTCACTCGCGTTTTAACTGTACCCCACTCGTGCCTAAAGAGTAGCTTTACGCACTTGTATCGTAATAGTAATTTATGTATTTAGTGTGTAAAGAGAGCCATTTTGGTATAAGGATGCGAGTTTCGTGCCGAGCGGTAGCGAGGCGCGAAAAAACTCCCGTATACCAAAATGGCTCTTTACACTCGAAATACATACAAATTTTTTTCTACGGTTGTAAATAAATGACAAAATTGTTAAATAATTGAAATTTCTTTATAACAGGCAACCAGAAATACATCACTGACACTGTGTAACACACTATTTACTTGTACTGTATAAATAAGTGTAATTTTAGTAGAACACGAGACGTTTTAGGAAAATAAATAAATATCTTATCTTCAGATTCTATCTTCACTTCACAAAAACTCAATAACATTGTTGCGTGATGATGAACACGGCGTGATGCAATTGTCAATAATTTTAGCCAGTTCCAAAAAAATTATGAATTACAATAATAATCAGGTTAGCCATGGCGATGCGTAAAGTAAAATGAAGTGATGCGATTATTTCATTAAGACATTGTTTACATGGTTGCGATGTTAAAATGGTTACTAGGGAAAAAATGTGCGAATCGCTAACTTTTTGCATTGACTGTGAGCTTTTAATAGTCAGTTTTAGAGGTGACCGTAGAAAAATTACTATTACAGCACTTGGTTTTATTAAATTAAAACCTCGTGCTGTAAAATGCAAACTGCCGCACTCGTAATGTAACTAACGATTAAGCAATTCACCTGCATAGAAACTACCTTCTAGTAGTCAATTTAATTTTACATAAAATAGCTGAAAATGCTCCTTTTTCAGGCTGTAATAACTAAAGCTGATATTATATGGCAAATGCATATTTTCTATATGTAATTGATATGCTGGCAAAACTTTTTGCATATGTATACTAACTATGTGAAAACAAATCGTTTAAGCCAAGTTTCATTGTGCATATTTTCCATATTTATACGTTTTTGAGTATACTTTCTGAATTTTGCATATTTTGTTATATTTAGCAATAATTTGTAATGTATGAACTTTTTCAGGTTTTTTTTTGTAAAATTAACTATTTCATTAAATTTATTAATAAAATTTTTCTGTGCGACAAATATATGTATAATTTCACTTTCTGCCACTGAAGCGCAGTGCGTATATCGAAATAAGCAGAGGAAAGGGGAAGTCCCTGTTCAAATCTTTGACTACATAAACATAAACATGGATTGCCAGCAACCCCCACCTTTCCCATAGAAGCAATGTATAAGGAATCAGCCAATATAGAATCCATTTCAAGAGTCAAACTTCGAGTGTTAGGTGAATAACAGTCTGGGGGGGCTAGGGAAAATCTCATTTTTATGTTGGCTTGCAACGTGAAGTTGGCGTTGACAATCCATGTTTATATAGTCAAAGGTTAAAATGAATGACGCCTTTGAATAAAAATTAGGGAAATAAATATACTCATACAACATAATTAAAATGTTTACATTATTTGGAATTAGGGTTTCCAGTCCCGGGATTCGATCCCGGGACAGTCCCGGGATTCTACCACAAAAACCGAGTCCCGGGACCACAGCCAGCTGAGGCGAAGTCCCGGGACCATGTCAACATGCGTGCGTACTCGATATCAGAGAATTAGGACGGGTATTCACCGGCGTCCGGCGTATTACTCATGTCTCTTGCACATTCTGCATTATTTGCGTTTTGCGTAGGCAGGAGAGGTATTGTTTTCGGTAGGTTAGAATTAAACATGTGTGTTGTTTCAGCCACATTTGCATATCTTCTTCTATTTATGTATTTGTATGTTTTTTTGTTGGATTTAGATATGTGCGACGAAGCTGAATAATTTATATTTTTGGGTTTTAAGTGTGTTCGTTATTTGTCTGCTAAAGCGTTACAATTAGAATGAATTCCGATTCGCAACCTACCTTCATTCTACATTAAAAAAATTACGATTTGAAGTCACTATGGCAATAGTTTTATATATTGAAGATAAAACAATTGGCGAAATGTAAAGTTGGTTCCTACAAAATTATCATAATCAGAGGCAACTTGACGAAAGGATTAACACGCACTTTGCAGTTCATACAAAAGCAAAAGATGAAGAGCGACAGAAATTTTTAGTACCAGAAGAAAGCAATGAAGTTGTAGACGAGCCCCAACACAAATTATCAGCACAGAAATACTTTATTTAACTTAAAACACTTGTTTTTCTTTGAAAATTTCATTCGGAAATTTCACCTGTACACTATTTCTCTTTTTCGGGACCATTTTCGGGATCTTCGGGACTAGTCCCGGGACCTGAAATTTAGCTCGTAAGTCCCGAAAACACTTTTGGTCCCGGGACTTGGAAACCCTATTTGGAATACTTCTACTTATTTTTTTTTTTAAATATGCATATTATGTGCATGTATTGTAATGTTGGGTGCATATAGTCAACAAAATATATACATATGCCCATATTTTTGTACATTTGAGTGCATATAATTGTCAGCTTTTGTAATAACAAGATAACAAGAAAAAATAAGGGAAAAGTAAGAACACCCATATTTCATCATTTTCAAAATGTCTTTTTCTAAAGTATCTAAAATAACCATGAAAATATGCAATTAAAAGTTTAAAAACTAACTTGGCATTTTGTAGACGTGGCAACATTAATTTCATCATGTTTTTTTTGCTTAACATTTCATGTGAAAAACAGAGATTATCGATTATATTTTCATAACCATGAGTAACATGATGCATTTTTGCCTTACTTACCAATGGTAGTTAGTGCCAGCGATTTGATTTCCCTTTATATTTCTTTGATTCAGCATAACACCAGTAATTGCCAATGTGTGAAAGTGAAACACATGTTGGTTACCATTAAGTACTATACAGGGTGTATAAAAATTGACGCATAGCCTTCAAGTAGAGCGATTCTTTGATTAATTCTTAGTCGAAAATCTTAATACTAAAATGTGGGATTGGCCTTCATAAGCCCTCACAAGCAGTGAATAAAAAACATTTATCTTCTCAGGAAAAGTACCTTTTTTGTTCTAAATACGTCAAAATGTCATCAAGAAAAGTTATTCAAAATGTAAAATTATGATTGTATGCAAAATTTCAGAAATTAGATGAAGTACTTTTGTGGTAGCTTCTGAATAGGGCTTCCAGTCCCGGGACCTTCCCGGGATTATACCAAAAAATCCGAGTCTCGAGACCTCAGCCAGCACAGGCAAAGTCCCGGGACCATGTCAACATTTGTGCGTATACTTGATATCAGAGAATTAGGATGGGTATCCATTAGGGTCCGGCGTATTACTCATGCCTTTTGCACATTCTACATTATTTGCATTTTGCGTATGTCGTAGGGGTGTTCGATATCAGAAACTAGGTATCGAATAACGAATAAAATTAAATATCGAATATTATTCGATATATCGAAATTCGAATAACTATTGCACTATTCGAATAAATAAGTTATTCGAATAACTAATTTATTCGAATAACTAATTTATTCGCATAACTTATTTGGATAACTAATTTATTCGAATAATTTATTGCAATAGTTTATTCAAATAACCAGTTTATTCAAATAACTAACTTATTCGAATAACTAATTTATTGAATAACTAAGTTATTGGAATAACTATTCAATTATTCGAAAGTTATAAACTATTGCTCCACACCCCATTTTACTGGATTTTATCTTTAGATAAGTTATTGGACATTCACAAAACGAACGAAAAATAAACATTTGTGAGCAATAAAAAGTATGCAAATCGTGATACTTAAAATTAAGTAGGGCAAACACTTTATTTACAAGAAGCAGAAAAACCGTTGAAGGCATAGAAATTATTTTATTGGAGAACATTTTTACAATTCATTAAAGTAGAACAAACTTTGAAATCAATACGCAAATTCGAATCAGTATTTTTTATTTAGATCAATAAACAATATTCAATTATACAGACACAGACATGAAATTTTTATTCATAGCCAAAAAATATTATTGTAACTATAGGTAAATTACGGAATCAAACGGCGCTCGTCATCAAACAGTAACATCAAATTAATAACTAAATATTTGATGACGTGCACAGTTTGATTCCGTGATTTTACTATAAGTTTTATTTGTTCGAATAAATGTTTATTCGATATTCGAATAAATTTATTGAAAATAAACATCGACATATCCAATAAATAATTCTTGGAATGAATTTTTATTCAAATACATTTTTATCTGAATAAATATTTAACCGAATACATTTTTTTCGAATAAATTTTTATCCAAATAGTTATTTATTCGATAATTCCACTAAATTTATTCAAATAATTATTTATTCGATATATCGAATTATTCGATATATTATTCGAATTATCGATACAAATGCACAGACCTAGTATGTAGGAGAAGTATTGTTTTCGGTCGGTTAGAATGAAACGTGTGTTATTTCAGCCATATTTGCAAGTGTTCGTTTATTTATTTTTTTGTTTGTTTCTTTTCTTGAATTTAGATCTATTTTACGTGTAGTCGTGTGCATACGTAGTAACGGCAGGGTAACTACATTTGTAAATTATGTTCCAAGAAGTTGAATAATTTATATTTTTAGTTTTTAAAGATGTTCGTTATTTTCTGCTAAAGCGTTAGAATTAAAACGAATTCCGATTCCCAACCTACCGTCATTCTATATAAAAAAAATAACGTTTTGAAGTCAATATAGCAACACTTTTATATATCGAAAGATAAACAGTTGACAAAATGTAAAGTTTGTCCCAATAAAATTATCATAACCAGAAGCGGATCGACGAAACGCAGCTCATTATCAGTAGTGATGGGCCTATCCGGAATGAATAATCGGAAAGTTTCCGATTGTTAAAAAAATCGGAAGGTTCCGATTATATCGGAACTTTTCGGAATTCGATTATTTTACTGTTTGGTGCACAAAATTCGGAACTTTCGGAATTCGATTATTTTACTATTCGGAACACAAAATGAGAAAACGAAATGCCAATTTAAACTGAAGGAATACGAAATGTTGTGTTGACTCACTTGACTGCTATATGCTGGTGAATGGCACTAATGGCAGTGGTATTTCGTAGATTAATTATTAGATAGTACACCTTACAGACTTCAAATTCATGTATTGTTTTATACTATCTATTATGTACTTTATGTGCCATTAAACTTTAAAGTATTACTACCATTTTCTGAAAGTCTATTAAGGTAACTACTGTAATATGTAATTTGAAAAAATATTTTATTTTCTCTTGTATGCCACTGTGGGTCTCAAACTCATAAATTGTTTTACTGGCGGTCCTAGAAACTCAAACAATAGATGCCAACGCAGATAAAGGCTTACGGCGCGCCGCAAATTTGCACGCACTTCATCTTCCTTCCGCTTGTTGTTGTTTCGCTCGTTTTCTCTTGCTTGCATTTACGGAATGTAAAATAATCGGATGATATTCCGATTTTATAAACATTCCGAAATGGAACATTCCGATTATTGAAATCATCCGATTATGCCCATCACTAATTATCAGCACAGAAATATTTTATTTTATTTAAAACGCTTGTTTTTATTGGGAATTCGCATTTGTAAATTTCACTTGAACACTATTAATTTAGCTCGTAGGTCCCGAAAACACTTTTGGTCCCGGGACGTGGAAACCGTACTCTGAATGCAACCATGCGCATCTCGGTAGGTTATTTTGTTAGTGTTCTACTAGCATGTGTGCAATATATTTCAGCCCACCCTCGTAGTTTGGCCGTTTTTGAAATATCTCGCTTGCCTGTTAATAAACCTAGTGACCTAGCGGAACTTTTAGCTACAGAATGGATATGAGCATCAAAAATCCGCTTCCCATCGAATATCACTCCGAGATCTATTATTTCTGAAACTCTTTTTAAATTTGTGTAGTTTAAAACATAATCCTTTTGAATTAGATTAAAGTCACATGTGAAGGTTATAGCATAACGTTTATCTGAACTTGCAAACAAATGATTTTTTGACAATATTCCTCGAAGTTAGAAAGGTCATTTTGAAGTTCCTGGCAGTCAACGGCTCCATGTTGGATCTGTTTAAATATTTTTAGATAATCGGTGTATAAAAGAAAATTTGAGTTTTTAGAACACTGAAATATCATTAATGTAAATAATGAATAATAAAGGCCCTAAGTGTGACCCCTGGGGCACACCTGATGGGGTTGCAAACATTTCGGAGGCAGAACCATTGACCAATACGAACTGCTTTCTGTTTAAAAGATAGGAGTTTAACCAGTTCAGGACGACGCCACCCACACCGACCAAGGCCAACTTTTCAAGCAAAATTTGATGATGAATTTTATCAAAAGCCTTACTAAAGCCGGTGTAGGTGGCATCAACCTGAATCTGCTTATCCATACTGTTATGTAAGTACTCTGAATAACACATTAAATTTGATTCTATAGATCTTCCTACAATTATCTGGTTTTTAACTATGGAAAAAATATACTTATAAAGGAATTTTTCAAACAGCTTGGCCAATACACAAAGTCTGCTTATCGGACGATAATTATTAACAAGTTCTTTTTTATCGCTTTTAAAAATTGGTAAAACACACGCAGTTTTCCACTTTTCAGGAAAAGTTCCTAAAGGTAGAGACTGATTATATAGCAAAAGTAGTGGAATACTAAGACCTGTTGCGCAATTCTTGACAAAAAGTGCTGGTAGGCCATCGGATCCGCCACCTTGTTTAGAATCAAGTTCTTTCACTCTAGCAAGGACCTCAGTTTCAGACAGTTGCAAACAACTTAAATTATTATTGGTTTCATTGTGTGAAACTGTGTCCAAATTTGACACCTGACTGTTATCTGGAGGAACAAAAACGCTTGTAAAATATTTAGCAAATATGTCGGTGTTATTATTGGCTACTGAATTTTCGTATTTCATTTCTGATGGAATTGTGCAATTCTTTGTTTTCACGGAGACAAATTGCCAGAACTTTTTATTGTTATTGGGAATTTTCGGATTCTATGCAGTTAATATAGTTATCGAAATCAGATTTATCGGACTTTTCATTCTACGTCTAAGTAATTTGAAACGATTTAGGTCACTGATGTTACTGTATATTTTCCATTTTTTGTGAAATTTGTTTTTTTCTTTAACAATGTTAATGGTTGAACTTGAAAAATATACGTGAAATTGCCAATTCTTGTATCTTAATGAAACGAGATTGGAGATTACGTCATTTAAAATATAAAAAATTTTAATATTTAGTTCCAGTGAATTTCCATTAAATAATTTACGCCAATCAATATTCTGAAGTTCATTATTTATTTCCGTGTAGTTGGCTTTTGTACAGTTAAAATATTGCATAGAAGGTAAGATATATTTGCTTTCTTTATTAATGATAGAATAGATAAATAGAACTCAATGGCTGGGTGGTGCTTGTCCTCCAAGACAACAGGGCAAGTGCAACGAGTGACATTATTAATAGTGAAGCTAGAATTACACAATATGAGATCTAAACATTTGCCATTATGATTTTGTATCGAACTAAACTGCATAAAACCGCACTAAGAGAGAGAATCAATCACAGATGTTACAGAGGGCATAATGTTTTCGGGAGTTAAAAATAAATTATTATTGTTGTTACATACCCAGCTTAAGGACGGAATGTTAAAATCGCCGCATATGAAGACTATGCTATCTCTGACCTGCTGGTTTATCCAGTCCAGTTTAGACGTAAAACTGGCGTACGCAATTTTATCATTTCTTAGTAAATAAACTCAGCACATATAAACTTTAATCAAGCTAGTCACTTTCATGTGCACCCAGATATCTTCAGCATCACTTTGAAACTCAGGAAGCAGTTTGGCTTCCAGTTTTTTTCGTGTAATAAGAAGAGCAGCTCCCCTTGAAGTCTTGCTGGATGCTGTGGTTTCTTGGTCTCATTGAAATCTGTCAAACTATCTATTGCGTAGTTCGTTGTCGTCTATATCCTTATCGAGCCATGTTTCAGTGATACATGCACAATCGAAATCATTTGAGATTAAATTTAATTTAAACTGGTCTAATTTAGTCCTCAACCCTCTAAAATTCTGGTAAAAAACACTATTTACTATGTTTGCTATACAGGGTCCGGCAAGGAAACGGGAGTGGAAAATATATCTAAAACTATGAGAGTTACATGAATATTATGCATATAAAAGTTGTAGGTACAAAGGTGGTGCATATTGCTAAATTACTGTTGATTATACAGGGTGGCTCAAAAAAGCGTGGCGAATCAAACTTACTTTTTTTAAATGGAATGGCCCATATTTGGGCAGCTTAAAAGTTTTGCATTGAAATACTCATCATTTTGATATAAAGTTGTATGGGCCTAACGTCAACTGTTTTAGAGATATTGACGAATTTATGCAAAAAAATGCTGAACTTCAGGCGGCTGCTGTAAGCAACAGAAAACAATTGAATGAAGCAAAACGTTACCAAAGAATGATGATTTTCGTGAACTATCTTTCAATTGTAAAATGGTGGATCTGGGTATTAATGTTATACAGGGTGATCAATATTTGCAAATTTAATAATTTCGATTTTTTTTCAAATGGAACACTGTATATTTTTGTATTTTTGAAAATCCCTTTTAATAAGCTTTCTTTTGATATGTCACTTCCTACCTCTAATTTCAATTGTTTTTCAGATATGGTTGTTTGAACATAAAAAAACAATTTAAGCACCTCAAGATGTGTTATTTTAAGGGTTACAGTGCTTGCCATATCTCACCGACCCTGCGCAGTGATCGAAATTCTGTAAATACGTCATAATCAAGGCTACAGACCAACCTGAAACAATAATTGCGATTTTGCTGCTTTAGATATCGTTTGCTATTTTCGTGCTTATAAGTTAGTTTTTGCATTCTTTATCTACTTATATTTCCGTTTATTATAAAAAACAGTTTTATCAAATAAACACGAAATATTGACACAACCTATTTTAAATTTCGAACCTGCAAGCTAGCCTGATGTTTTTAGGTTGTACTGAAAACACAATTTGGACGTCTCGCTCTACAGTTTTCTCCCTTGCTCCACTGGGCATTTGTGGTCGCTGAGATATGGCAAGACCTCTAACAAGCAAATGGGGTTAAAATAATTATTTAAATACAAGCTCTCCAAAAATGAAAACACAAATCTTGATTTAGAAAATATAAATGCAGTCAGTGTTGCTACAAGAAATTAATTTCAAGGTCAAATAAAATCAGATTAAAAAAACAAAAGCCAATACACTAAAATCCTATACATGATTACATTAAATGTTCAAATTGTTCTCTTTTCCGGCTCTGAGTATTAAAACTGTACAGAGAACTCATAATCAGCAAATATAATTATTTCGATTTATTTAAATGGAACACCCTATATATCCTAGTATTCTTGAAAAGTACTTTTAATGAGCTTTCTTCTGACATTTCATTTCCTATCCCAAAATTCAATAGCTTTTCAGATTTAATTTTCTCCTGCTTTTTTTCGTTTTTCCGTATTTATTATTTCTAGTTTTAAGTAGTGGCTGGATTTTTGTTTCTTAAACTTGATTTTATCTTTTTTTGTTGAAAAACCAAATGCTTAAATCATTATATTAATGACGTTTGTCTGTTATCCCTTGAAATAAAGCATCTTAAGGGGCTTGAATTGTTTTTTATGTTCAAACACGCATATCTGACAAACAGTTGAATTTAGAGGTATAAAGTAAGATATCAAAAAAGCTCATTAAAAGCGCTTTTTAAAAATACGAAAATATACAGGGCGTTCCATTTGAAAAAAGAACGAAATTATTAAATTTTTAAATATTGAGCACTCTGTATAGCATTAATACCCAGATCCACCATTTTACACTTGAAAGATAGTACACGAAAATCATAATTCTTTGGTAACATTTTTCTTCATTCAATTGTTTTCTGTTGCTTACAGCATCCGCCTAAAGTTTAGCATTTTTTTGCATAAAATTGTCAATATCTCTAAAAAAGTTGACGTTAGGCCCATATAACTTTATATCAAAATGATGAGTATTTCAATGCAAAACTTTTAAGCTGCCCAAATATGGAGCATTCCATTTAAAAAAAAGTAAGTTTGATTCGTCACGCTTTTTTGAGCCACCCTGTATAATCAACAGTAGTTTAGCAATATGCACCACCTTTGTACCTACAACTTTTATATACACAATATTTATGTAACTCTCATAGTTTTAGATACATCTTCCAACCCTGCTTTGTTGCCTCTTGATCCTTGGCCATTTGGCGAGCATCTTTGAATAAAAGCTTATTCGTGGCTGTCAGGTGTTTATTTATAAATATTGGAGCAGATGCTCCCTGTATGACTACTCCTGGTCCTTTATTATCAGACCTAACTTTCGCTTTCAAAGCTGATATTAGGTCATCTTTGTAGCACCTTGATGAAAACCTTACAACAATATTCTTCAGGAGTCCTGTGTTATTACGCGTGGGGACCCTATAGACAAAATCAACTTTATTTTGGTCGATTTAGTAACAGACAGAGTCGCCAATATTTTGAAGGACATTGAAAAGATTTTCGTCTCTATTCTCTGGCACACCTTTTATTTCGACATTATTAGATTGGGAGAATTGTTCTAGGTCGTTCAATTTACTTTTACAGATCATTTCGGTTTTCAGTTTTTCATTTTGGGATCTAAGTTGCTCCATCATTTTCATATAATTATCGAATTTTTTGAGGGCTTTTTCAAAATCAGTGACCTTATCTGAACAAAAAGTTACTGACTTGCAAAGAAGTCTTTTAACTCCCTGAATATCCCAGAAAGGGAACATTCTTCATCAACAGGAAGGTTATCAGTATCTCCAGATGCCCGCATTGCAGCTTGCTGGTCCTCGATGGCACCCAAAGAAGCGCTTTGACCGCGGCAGGAATACAAATCCATTTCGCACCGGGCGTCAATCTCAGCAAATTGGCCTGGTCTCGGTGTAGCTCACAACATTTACCATTCACATGATAAACTTTCTCACAAACAGCACCTCACTGAAGGCCTGGATGATTTCGATTGACATTAATGTCACACACCCTACACTTATTTATCATTTTTCGGGGTTATGCAATGGTCTATTGCAATGTACTTTCGCAAGTAGAAAAAACTGCTATTTGATTTATAAGCTTGACAAAAATCACGGTTTGAATCACTGTAAGAATACACGAAAAACCACGATTTAACGGAGATTTTAACAACTGTTCCTACATAAAAGAGCTGTTTTGGATTGGATTGGATTATAACACAAAAAAAGTGATAGTTACCACAAAGTGTCTTTTTAAAAATATATGTTTTGTACACCTATCCCGATACTTTTTCAAATTGTTGAAATTTTGTAAAATTCTCTAATTATGGTTTTTGCATTAGGATGCGGTTCATTCTTACAGTGGAGGATTGGACAACACTCTCAAGTCGCTAGATTTTAATACGACCTCAGGTAATCATATGAAAACTTTCTTGATTTATTTTGTTGTAGTATAATAACAAATTTTAATTTTAGAAACTACTGTTGGCACACACAACAATGCCATACGTTGTGTGGAATATTGTTCTGAAGTCAATGGGATACTAACTGGGAGTTGGGATCATCATTTGAAGTTGTGGGACCCCAGAGCTCCAATATGCAGCGGCAATTATAACCAAGGGGACAAGGTATATACAATGAGTGTTTGTGGAGAGAAACTCGTTGTAGGTACTGCTGGTCGAAAAATATTGGTTTGGGATATTCGAAACATGTCCTACACTCTCCAGAAACGGGAATCGAATCTCAAGTATCAAACTCGAGCAATCAGATGTTTTCCTAATAAGCAAGGCTTTGTATTAAGCAGTATTGAAGGAAGAGTTGCTGTGGAATATTTAGACACAAGCCCTGAGGTGCAAAAGAAAAAGTATGCCTTCAAGTGTCACAGAATTAAAGAAGATGGACTCGAAAGGATTTATCCAGTCAATGCTATTAGGTTTGTACAGTAGTAATAATAGCAGTAGTAGTAAATAATAGTTTTTATCCACAATCACCTTGTAATTGAAGTTTTATCCACACTTATGTACCATCTAAAGTACCCCTTTATCCACTAGTGGAATAATGAAATTACTTTATTCCACTAGTGGAATAAAACCATGTCACTTGCTACTGCATTGTTGGTAGCACTGTCAAGCTATGCCAAATTCGAAATTTGTAGGTTAAGTTTTGCGTCAATCTGTGTCAAATAACAAACAAAACTTAACCTATTAACCTCACGAATTTCACATAGACTGACAATAAACTTCAGTACTGCCAAACGTATAACATTTGATCTTTCGGTACTTTCCAAATTGTCACTATGACTTTTCATGGCTGTCAATACAAAACGTATGTTTTTTTATATATTTATTGAATTGTTGGATAAAACGTTGTATTGCATTCGTGTTTTAAGTTGCGTTTTATCCACTTAAGAAAATTAAACGCTTGAACTGCATTCTCGCGTTTAAACATTCTTGCATGGATAAAACACCATCTAAAACACTTATACAAAAAATAACTATTAAAATGTGATAAAATATAATAGTGATTGTTCTGTCACCAAGCTTGGAGTTTGAATTTTTTCAGTTTATAACAAGCAATAATTTACGTTAAAAGTAGACGATGTTTAACCATTATTGTTTGATTACAAAAATTAATCAAAATAGAACTATAATTAGTACCAAAAGTAGTCACTGAGACTACCATGTTATGATTGTACGATGGATGTGCATCGTTTCTATAGATTTTTACTTGCAAATTAAGCGTAGCCATATTAATACTTTTTCTTTTTTGTTTTCAATTCTGAGAGATTATAGTTCTTTCAAAGTTTGTTTGATCTTAGGTGTATTAGACTTCTATTTTCTATTTCTAGAAAAAGCTGTTCCAAAATATAAAATTTTATCAGACAAGAATTTTAGAGAGAAAATTGTGCCTGATATGTAGTGTGTTTCACTGCTCACCTTCACATCTCTGTATCCTCCTTATTTATTTTCCTATCGATTTCAAATTTTGGTCAATTATACTAACCTTGAAAATAGTTATTCATATACCTAGGCCACAAAATGACTGTTTGGCGTATCGAGGAATGTTTGGCAGTTGAGACAAAATTAAGTTCAACAAATTATTCCAAGAAAGCCAAACATTTGTCAGAGGCTGTATACATATCATTTTTTTTCAATCGCAATGAAGGTTATAATAAAAAACACACTATAATTTTTTTGTGCAATCGTTTAAAAAGTTAACAATTACCTACCGATGTCCAATTGATTGCAAAATTGTATAGGACAAATGTTTAGTTACATAAACCTGCCTGACATTTAACCTTTTCACACCAGGAGCTGCATAAATGTGCAAATCATAAAAGTTCTAATGGCATACCTCTTACTGAGAGCGGGTAGGTTTGTGTATGGTTAGTTTGCTCTCTTGTGAAATAAAATAATAGCAAATTCTTGTTTCTCACATCAGCTATAAACCATTTATGGTCCATAGCTAGAAAGTGTGTATGAACATGCCTTCAGCATACATAAGTCAAACAAGTAGAGACACTCACTGTCAGTTTGTTTGATGTCAAAATTCCGATTTGGATGACCTTGAACGGCTCCTGGGGGCTATTTTCCGATAGTACTAACAGATGGCGCCACTACTTGATCCCATCATAATTGGTAGCAGAGCCAGTAACTGGCTCTGATTGGTAGAACTTTGTGCTGCCATCTGATAGTGAAGCTTAGAAATACCGCCCCGAGTTACTGTCCCAGGCACTCTAGACAGGTTTCAACATTTTGCATGAGTGTCTCTATTTGTTTGATGTATGTACGCTGATGCCTTTTAGAGGTCAGCATAAAAGCAATCCCTTTAGTCAAAATGCACTTGCACACGAAGACTAAAGCTACTGTTGTGAGATTGGTAAGAACACTTAAGTACAATTACTTGCATTTATTTTCTGCCGTTTACGGAACAATTTAAGTTTAACAAAGGTTACTTTTTAACTAACTAAATTCTAAGTCCAAACTCTTCCAAAGGATTTTGCTCCAGCCAGCACGTAGCTTTGAGCCTAATTTTTATTACAAAGTTGCAATAGTTGCACTTCTGATCACGTACTAATAATCTAGCTAATAATTTACCCTAATCAATCCGTCAGATTCGGAGATTTCTATCTTCCCAGAAAAAGGCATGCTCTAAACACCGGCTAAATACTCGCCTGTTGTAACTTTAATATGACCATTTTGCCTACGAAATTCTACCTTAAAATATTTACGATACAAATTGCTTATGGCTAACTAAAGTACAGTCTATTCGTACAACCGCGTATAGTTCATTTTCACTCAAGAATGTGAATCGTAACACCACATACGTATCAGGCCTTTTTTGTTCGTTTTAGCGAGTACAATATGAGTATGCATAGCCAGCCCACCTTTTGTGTTATATAGATATACAGGGTGTTTAAAAAATACGTTCGGATATTTTACCTACTTATAGATTTCATCAATCCAAACAAAAAAGTCCTAATACACATGGGTCCAGAAATGCTTGATTTCTGAGGTAAAGGGTGTTAAAGTTTTAAAAAAGAATTCGTTTTTTTATTGTTATTTAAATATTCATAGTTTTGTTTATAACTTTAGGATGTATCGTTTGGACATATTAGAGTTAATCCAGTAATTACATGTGCGTGCCCACGGGGCATGTCGATTGGGGTTTTTTACAAAAAAATACCACCCAGCAGATGTTTTGCAATTTTAATATTTTTTTAATAAAGGAATTCTTTTGATGTTGCAAATCCCATAGTTCTAGTAGCGTTGTTGGTTGACTTTTCATATACACTGTATTTTCCATTTGTTTCGTCGGAATCCTTCTTTGCCTATTTTAGCAGTAAAATCTCCCATCTCTAGTTTAATGTCGTTCATAGGTGTATTGTTAACGTGTCTTTCTAATAGTGAGTAGAATTAATCTTTTTTGTTGTATTCTTTTTCGTCCATAGGAGCATAAACAGAGAAAATAGATAGATGGTTAAATGCATTTGAATTCGTATATAGCATATTCTTTTATTGATTGCTTGGAAGGTAATTACATTCTCTTTTACATGGTCATTCACTAGAAATCGCATTCCGAATTCATGTTTATTGTCTGCATCGCCACTATAGTACAAATCTCCAGCTTTGTATTCTATCTTTCCTGTTCCAGGCCATCTTACCTCTTGCTAAATATTAACCTAGCTCGTCTAGTTCGTCTTCGTTGTGACGTCCCAACTATCCGAGACTTATCCTGAGGTTGTGTAATAGTTCCTCTTTTTACAGTGATAGAGTTGTTAACCCTACTCCAACCCTCGTCCTTTACCTGTGCATTTTCTCTTGTAAACTCAAAAAACTAAAATTAAATTACTACCTATTGAAATGACAATCCACTAAACTTGACCCATATCTTCACAGATTCGATTGTTTTTTTTAATATCTGACTGTATTACTACTATTTTTGTATTGCTTCAAACTAAAAAAATTAAAGTTGTTAATATGAAGCTAAGATGTATTTAAACTTACTCTTTCATTAAAAACAACTTTTTCTTATAACATTTTCTTCTAAAATCAAAATTAAAGATACTTCTCTTTTTAGCTATTTTCTTAATTTTTAAACATCCTGTATATCAAATTTCAAATGTCTCTATGGTCACTATGGTTTTTGTAAGAAGCAAACACTTTTATAAAGAATAACTTCTACACAGTACATATAGTACAGTAAAACTAGGGTTTAACCCAAACATAAAAAAAAAGTTCTACCCAGCGGCAAACCGTTTAGTAACCTCCTCTTAGTAAGTGGTAAAAAGTCACACAACCCCGCACGTCAGGTTTAGGCGGAAGGGGGGTGGAAAGGTGGTAAAATGGTAGGTTTCAACAGTTTTTCGCAAACTCTGTTTTATTAAAAATTAATCTACATTTAATTTACAATAGAAATGGTCTTATGAATTTTTGCGTTCCAGTCAAGGGTTACGGAGATATGGAGGGGGCAAGGAAGTCATTATTTTCCAGTTAGCTTGGGATCCATTGTACTCACTTGAAAAATACTTAGTGACGCATCAATAACATAGGAACATTTGTTTGTATACCGGGTGCTGACTTGCGCGACGCACCATAGGAATTTGCATAGTAAATTCTTTATGTTCAATTATTTGCTCCCCTAATTATTTTAGAGCTAAAGTGTAAATACATTTTTTGTAGAGAAAAAAATACTGCATCCATTCATACTGTTGCTAACAATTTTTTATTTTCCAGAACCGAATGAATGCAAAAAATCAAACTAGCATTTTTACAAAAATCAGTGACGCCATGGAATTATTGAAACAAGCCAATGCCAACGCAAGTGCGTGCGGGGCGATGATCCAGTCACTGCCGTCAAAAGATTGAACGTAATGTTGTTTTTCTCGTTTTGGTGTAAGTTCTGAACCTCATTATAACACCTACAATTATTTAATAACGTGCCTGTAGTCTTAAACTTAATGTATCAGTCTATTAATGGTTGTACTGTTTGGAATTTGCCGATACGGATATTTTACAATAAACAAGGAGCTTACTTAACGAACGTCCACCATACTCGTAAAACCATTTTTATTATGGACAAGGTCTAGGTACCTTAGAGACATTAAGCAGAACATAATTAATAATACTTTATTATAAACGTCAAACATCAATGACAAACAACACATATTGTCGCTCTGCACGCATTTGCGTTGGCATTGTCTTGTTTCAATAATTCCATGGCATCACTGATTTTTGTAAAAATGCTAGTTTGATTTTTTGCATTCCTTCGGTTCTGGAAAATGAAAAATTGTTAGCAGCAGTACGAATGGATGCAGTATTTTTGACTCTACAAAAAATGTATTTACATTTTAGCTCTAAAATAATTAGGGGAGCAAATAATTGAACATAAAGAATTTACTATGCAAATTCCTATGGTGCGTCGCGCAAGTCAGCACCCGGTATATGTATGTATGTGTGTATGTATATACGTCTATGTGTATGTATCTGATAATATACATACATTGCTCCCCTCCTTTGTCGTTTTATCTTCATGTGGATAGAATTAAAATAAGGTTAACTACAAACTTTATCTAATAAGCTTTAATGCAAAAAATTATGAAAATTGTTTTTCTGCACAATACATATACAGTGTGTCCCCGGATAGGTGAAACGACTCTTATGAAAGGTAAAAAATTCTCAATTTAAAATTCCATTTTTTGGGGTTCAGCCCTGCTTGGTTAAAGGCGAATTTCCAACATAATTTCAGTTCTGAGAAATCAAGTACGCCTTGAAAATTAAAAAAAAACCTATTTTTCTGTCAGGTAAAGTACCTTTTATGTGGCAAATACGACAAAAAGTTATTAAGAAAAGTTGTTTAGAATCAACACATAGGCCCCTATACCAAATTTCAAAATCCTCGGCCAACTTTGATCTCACACAATTTATTTTTGTTTAGGTCCCAAATCAAAGAATTTTACTTTTAACAAAGATTTTTATTGGAAAAACAAATACTTTTAACAACATTTTTTATTTCATAATAAAAAAACTTTGTTAAAAATAAAATTCTTTGATTTGGGAAATAAACTTGAAAGAAAATGTGAGAAATCAAAGTTGGCCGCGGATTTTGAAATTTGTTATAGGGGCCTAGATGTTGATTCTAAACAACTTTTCTTTATAACTTTTTGTCGTATTTGCCACATAAAGGGTACTTTACCTTACAGAAAAATAGGTTTTTTGAACATTTCCAAGGCATACTTGATTTTTCAAAACTGAAATGACGTTAGAAATTCGGCTTTAACCAAGCAGGGCTGAACCCCAAAAAATGAAAATTTAAATCGAGAATTTTTTACCTTTCACAAGAGTCGTTTCACCTATCCGGGGACGCACTGTATATATATGACGGCGACTAGACAAATTCCCGCAGAAACATATATAAGATAAACTATGAGGAATTTTAAGTTTATTATTTTTCAAAATATTCGCCTTTACATTGCATGCATTTATTCATTCTATTGAACCAGTCTTCAAATATCCGTAATCGTTGTTCTGGAGACACCTCAGCGACCATGTTATTACAAGTATATGCCTCAACAGCCTTATCGGGGGAGTTAAACCATTGTCCACGCAATTTATTCTTGATTGTGGGGAACATATAGAAATTACACAGTGCCAAGTTGGGGCTATAAGGTGGGTGACCCAGTAGTTCCACATTTACAGAGACCAAAAATGCCATTGTTTGAGCAGCGGTGTGGGATGATGTATTGTCATGGTGTAGAATTCGAGGACGTTGTGTACGTACTTTTTCTATGACTGCTGGTAAACAAATGGTGGAATACCACTCCGCGTTTACTGTGCGACGATCTTCCAATGGAATTGTTACAAGATGGCCTGGTCGGCTAAAGAAGAAAGGCTTTGCTTCACGTTGGAAGATCCACTCTGCCGATTGTCGCTTCGTTTCTGATTCATAACAATAAATCCATGTTTCATCACCGGTGACGATGTCATACACAAGTTTTGACTGACCACTTGCAAACGTCTTCAGCATTTTCTTGCACCAATCCACACGTGCTAGTTTTTGAGCTTCATCCAAATTATGTGGCACCCAATGCGTGCATAGCTTTCTGGGACCCAAATGTTGGTGAAGAATTGTGTTGATTGCAGTCCCCGAGATGCTTAGGGATGTCTCAATTTCAGCATAGGTGATTCGCCGGTTTTGCTCCACGAGACGGCGTACAGCGTCAATGTTTTCATCAGTAACCGCAGATTTTGACCGTAAAGTAGTATACTTTTGATCATTGTTTCATATACAGGGTGTAGAAATGCTTTACGCACCTTAGGGATTTCAATGGTAATTTTTTCATATGAAAATATTTGCTTCCCTAATTATTTTAGAGCAAACTTGTATGGAAGTGTTTTGTAGAGAAAAAAATTCTGTATCCATTTGTGCCAACATTTGTCATTTTACATTTCGGAAAACCGAAAATTTAAAGAAATAAAATTGCCATTTTTAGACAAATCAGTGTTGCCTTGAAATTATTGAAGCATCTCAAAGCATAAACAAATTAGTTTGCTGTTTATTTGTTTGCATCTATCAAACTTCAGAATTTGCACTGATTTTTGAAAAAATAATAATTCTAGTTTATTTCATTATTAGGTTTCTGACGTAAAATGAGAAAAATAATGGCATAAATGGATGGAGAATTGTTTGCTCTAGAAAAAGCCTATTTACAAGTTTGCTCTAAAATAATTAGGGAAGCAAATATTGTCATATGAAAAAATTACCATTGAAATCCCTGGTTTGCGGAAATTTCGTTCCCTACATTTCGTTCCCCACATTTTGTACCCCACATTTCATTCCGGGGATATTTCATCTCCCCACATCTCGTACCCGGAAACTTCGTTCTTGAGCGAGCTCAATTTGTCTCCTAGATTACAGGGCCTTGAAAAATGAGTGCAGCGATCGGAATACAGTCAGAAAATGAAAGATATTTTAATTTATTTATTTATGATAATAAACTGATAAGAACTATATACAGTATGTCCTCGGATTGAGTTTACAAGAGGGAACTAAATTTTATTTTTAGTTTTACCAAAGAGCATATGCTCTTTGGTTTTACATAAAAATGTTATAGGAATTGTAATTCCTGCTTGGTTTGTAGAGAATTTTAAGAAAATTTACAGTTTTTCAAAAACAAGTCGGTCTTGACAGTTAAGCAAAAATTATTTTCTTTTCAGGTAAACTACCCTTTTTTTTTGATGATACGGCAAAATATTACTAAGAAAAGTTGTTCAGAATGAGAAATTATGGCCCTATAAAAAATATTAGGAAGATACGTACTTAGATTAAACCGTCATTTTCTAACTGTATTCCGATCGTTGCACTCGTTTTTCAACGCCCTATAATCTAGGATACAAATTGAGCTCGCTCGGGAACGAAGTTTCCGGGTACGAAATGTGGGGAACGAACTTTCCGTATCCCGAAATCCCTATGGTGCGTAAAGCATTTCTACACCCTGTATATTGTATTTTCGTTTTTTAGTAATGTCTTTACTCTACAGAATTCCATTTAGGCATCTAATAGCCTTTCTTGCTTGTATCACTCTGATGTTATTTTCCTGATCATCTGTTCCTTTTGAGTTAAATGTTACTCCCAGGTACTTGTATGCTTTGCACGTTGTAATTTCTTCTAATATAGTTAATAATATAATAATGTTGTTTATTTAGCATATATAATTGCTACATTTATGTTTAACTCGATTCTAATATTTACATCGTTATAATACAAAGTATCAAAAAAATTTTAAAAAATTCTGCACAGTATCTAGCTAATTTTCACTTCGATACTTCTCCCTTAATCTAATTTTAAATATCCTTATGTCACCTACGTTACGAATATTATCATCTAGTTCATTGTACCTAATAAATCCTTTCACAAACACAGAATTGTAACCCACTCCCTTAATAGGGGACTTCTACTGAAATACGACCTTGAAACAAGTGAGAGAAAAGTTCTACCCTAGTGTTGTCTTTTGCTACCAGTGACACCAATATAATGGCAAGAATAACTCTAAATTACTAGTTACTATTGAATGTTACTAGTTAGGTTGGCATGTACAAGTACATCATAACCCGACTTTCAGTCATAAATAAAGCACATAGTGTTTTATTTATGCTACTTCTATAGTAAATAGCTATTATACTATCAATTAAGCAACTAGTAATAAAATAATTTAAAGTTTATTATAGAAAAATACAAGTAGAAACAATAAAGTAACCAAAGGTTTCTCAAAATTAACCAAAAACAAATCACACTTAAATATATTTGATATCAGCGGTAACATGGAAATCTGAATTGGTTTTGCTAATAACTATTAAAGTGTTGATCCTTTAGATTGCTCGTTCAACGTGGATATGCCCCTTAGCAATTCGTGGTATCGCAGCGTTTTCAACTTCGTAGACTTGGATGTGTTACTACAATCCTTGTAAAAGCATTTCAGCATTTTGTGGTATTTCTAAAAGCATAAAATGAATGATTACACATCACTACTCTTTTACAACTAGCAAATAACACAAAATAAAAGTATGTATTGAGTTCAAGAACTTACTTTAGCGTAGTTTATGCAAATTTCCTTTAGTGGAGTATATGGTGGAGGAATAAACACTTTTAGTAAAACACACGAAACAGGCTACTGGCGGGATTACAAGGAACAGAATCAGAAAGCAAAGAACAACAACAAATACAGAAAGTCAGGTTATATTGTATTTGTACATGCCAACTTAACTAGTGTAATATTCAATAGTAACTATAGTCAAATTTATACCCATTCGGAGTCACGTGATAATCTAGTAATTTTACGTATGTCGATTCTTAAAAATGCAATTTTAGGGAAATAAATGACATTCCGTTTTGTAGGTTATGCTGACATATGCCAATTTCTAAAACAAGGTTGCTACGGGTTTATTCTCTTATATGAAATCAAACTGAATTTACAGGTTAAAGAAAACATAACATGTCGTAAAATGTAAATATAATAAAGATATGTCAGCTACTACATTAAAAACCTGCTGCGTATAGCAAATTTTAAGTCAATTTCTGTGCATGCATATTCTGTTATAGAACATTGCCATTTGAAGCCTATTTCCTTGCACAATCTATTTAGGGAAGAAACTGAATGTGAAAAATCTCCTCCAGATTCTTCAACCAAGCAGTTTTTAGATTTTTTATGGCTACAAATTCTTTAGCTACATACATTTTATATATAGTGTCTTGACTGCTTCGTCGACTTCCGTTTTTGCATTCTTCACTTTCTGGCTCATATTTTCGGTAAATTGTGCTCTCCGAGATATTTAACGCAAGAGAAGCACGGCGAACAGCGTTGGAGGGTGAAACTGTTGATTTACTATTATTAATATTGTACTCTTCATAAAAAAAAACGCATAATATTCAAATTAATTGTTGTGACTGCTCGTTATACCGCATGTCCGATGGTTTCTTTTAATTTCCAGTTTTCGGCTCAACAATTTTAGGTTTTATTACCCTTATCTCAATAACTTACACGAAAAATATAATCTGACAGATTAGAAACGTCAAATTTTTAAAATTAATTTTATGAATCGACATGCCTTTTTTTCAAATTTCTTCCATTTCATCTATTTTACTAAGATGAACAGACACAGACAAAAGTCACGTGACTCCGAATGGGTATAATTTTGACTATAGTAATTTAGAGTTATTCTTGCCATTATATTGGTGTCGCTGGTAGCAAAAGACAACACTAGGGTAGAATCATTCTGTCTCATGCTATCTTAAATAGAAGTCCCCTATTGCAGTTTTGACGTAAAAGTTATTTTTTCCTCGGGTTTCATATCCATACATGTCCTTGCAGTACACTAGATATCTATCAAAATAAGATGGCATACTGCCCAAATGAATCTTATGTATAAAAACTAATGTCTGGTATTCCAGCAGCTGTCTTACATTCATCCAATCCAAACACTCTAACATATCACTTATTCTGGTATATCTATTACAGTTCAATATCATTCTCATACCTCTATTTTGCAGTTTTTGAAGTCTGTCTATTCCACTATTATTACTCACATACAGCACTGTACCGCAACAATAGAACATCGGCAAAATCAATGTATTATATAACATATATCGTGCATATCTTGTCAACACATTTTTTAGTCTATATATCACACCTAACCTCTTCCCTATTTTCGTAGATATATACTCGATATGATCGTTGAAACTAAATTTATAATCTACCATCACTCCCAGATACTTCAGCACTTCTACAAACTGTACATTTATGTCCTCAATTTTAAAAAATCGTTGATTGTCCACCGCATGTCTGTAATCGCCTTCACTACTGACACACATAGCTTTTGTTTTACTAACATTTAATTTCAGTTTATTCATAGCAAACCACTCACTCAAAGTCTCCATTTCCTCATTGACAGTGTCAATTAGCTCATCCACATTGTTACCTTCCAAATAAATAATAGTATCGTCCGCAAAACAATGATATTTACACTTTTTCAAGTGCTGTCCCATATTGTTTATGTAAAGAGCGAACAATAAAGGCCCCAAAACACTTCCCTGCGGTACTCCCATCTTGACCTCCCGCGCTGTAGATTCTCGACTTCCATATCTGACCTTTTGTTTCCTATTCTCAAGATAGTTCCTAATCCATTCTATGCAGTTTCTTCCTATTCCATAAGCCGATAGTTTATTAATTAACGTTCCTCTATCTACCGTCTCGAATGCTCTTTTCAAGTCCAGAAACACCACCACCACCGAAGCCCCCTTATCCCTATACTCCTTCCATTCTGCAATTACAGTTATATAGTTGATTCATTGTACTCGTTACAGAGATTCCGCGGTAGTTGTTGGGGTCTTTCTTTGATCCTTTCTAATGTATCGGAAACTAACGGACTTTAATTTGATATTAGGGAGTTTTTGCAAAACGTCACGTTAAAATCGAAAAATTTTATTTGGATTGGCTCTATCCTTTAACGGGACGTTAGTTTATCGGAACGTTATGCAAAAACGACTGAATACACACTTGAAGGTCAGTTTCCATAGTAACATCGGCCATATTATGTCAAATGCCCGTCAAACGCAAGGACGGTGGGGACGGCGACATTTTTAATTTTTTTGTCCAAACAGAAAAAGTTATATTCTTAGCCCCCCCATATCTTCGTAACCCTTGACTGGAGCACAAAAATGCATACGACAATTTTTATTGCAAATTAAATGTAGATTAATTTTGTATAAGATAAAGTTTGCATTTAACCTCATAGTTAACGAGATATTTGCGAAAAACTGTTGAAACATACCATTTTACCACCTTTCCACCCCCCTTCCGCCTAAACCTGATGTGCGGGGTCGTGTTACGTTTTACCACTTACTAAGAGGAGGTTACTAAACAGTTTGCCGCTGGGTAGAACTTTTTTTTATGTTTGCGTTTTGACAATTTTTGAGCTATCTTTACTGTACTAATATGAGAGGTGCAAGACGCAAAAACAAGAGTAATAGATATAACCCACTCGTAGTAAAAATAATAATGATAATAATAAATAATAATAATACATGGTTTTATTTTCACTTTAAAGTTTAAATACATGAAAGATAGAAGAACATATCAGAAGGCAATCGCAGACGTTGATTACTACCAAGTTATCCCAGATATTGAGGAAGACACCCTAATATTTGGATAATGTGTCCAGAGGATTAAAATAAACACAAAAATCCTATAAGCGTACGTTCAATTCTCAACCTTTATGGAGATGTTAGAGGGGGTTGAAATTAGGCTTTTGCCTCTTACTGAAAACTGGGAAAGAATATTAAAATGAAAATTGGCAGACCTTTCCTACCAATAAAAGGCTTATTTATAAAAAAAAAATTACGAATGGCTTGAAGGGGTAGAAATTTGCAGTTTAGCTGGCCCACTGCAGATTTTTATTTACGAAAAGAAAGGCAAAAATGTAAAAATTATCTTCAAAACTACTTGCTTATGATATATAATTATAGGACATGCTTAATAAACAGTATGTAGAAATAATAAAGTAGTCAATCAGTGTAACAGAATTTGTGGGTTTTAGAATTCCTAAAAATGAAAAAAATCTAAAATTTATCGTTGTACAGGGTGGAGCGCGGGAACTTGCATTTTTGAGAAGGATGGTGTGAAATCTAATAGGGTCACGGAGGTTGGGAGATGTGTCTCAGTGGAGGGGAGCAGATGGGAAGTTTGTGTTCCCACCTATTTTAGTTGCGAAAATGCAGTGGTCAGTGGAGGACCGCGCTTTTGCCGTTGAGGCTTAATTTTCTAACAATTGCTCAACTATCGCGGTGCATCGTGCTTTCCGTATACGGTTCGAAATACCCCTTTGAGGTCGTATACCTGGCCGGCGATCGATTTTATTGTGGATGGATGCATTCAGGGGTTCAGGGAATGTGTCCACGGTAAGAAGAGGACCACAGAGAACAATTACAACACCGGAAAACGTCGAGCGAGTTCGATTGTCAAGACTGCGATCTGCCCAAAAACATTTGGTTGCTCTTGGCATTTCAAGATGTTCTCTTCATCGCATTCTTCATGATGAACTTCATTTGCACTCGTACAAAATGTTTGTGGTCCAACAACTGACGGAATGTAATTATGCACGTGTGCTTGCCTGATTTATCCCGCTGCGATTACTTTCTTTGGGGTTATCTCAAATCCCTGGTTTATAACAATCGCCCCCAGACCCTCAAAGCCCTACAGGACAACATTCAAGCGGAAATTGCCAACATACCAATCGCCATGCTCCAAAATGTGGAGATAAACTTCCTATTTCGACTTAACCAATGTATTGACAATGGAGGACGACATTTACAAGACATTCTTTTTAAAACCGACATCAAGAAAAAAATTCAAGGTATCTCAATTTTAAAAATGCAAGTTTCTGCTGCCCCTCCCCTGACACAAGTCAACCATGGCAGTTCATAATATTTTTAAAATGTACAGCTAAATACCCTCTATAAGTTTACCACCATATTTTTGTACATCTTTAGTGATAAAGGCATAATAGAACTTTTCCAGAAGTTTAGTTACCTATATATTCATAATCAGATACATTATTACTGCTAATAAAACCTGTTAATTCTATAATCTCATATTACAGTTTCCATCCAACTCATAACACTTTCGCTACTGGTGGTTCAGATGGGTATGTCAATATTTGGGATGGTTTTAATAAGAAGCGTTTGTGCCAATTCCACCAATATCATACTTCTGTAACATCGTTGAGTTTCAGTCACAATGGTAGGTCTCATGTAAAAGCTTAAAAAAATTATAATAGTGCTATTTTAAATATTAACGTTTTTTTAGGTTCAGTATTGGCAATTGCATGTTCATACTTCTTGGAAGAAGATAATCCACCAAATCCCTTACCGGAAGATGCTATTTATATTAGAACTGTTACAGACCAGGAGACTAAACCTAAATATACTAGTTCGTCGTAATAGACTAATTCAAAAAAACTTTATGTTATGTGTAATTTATTATTGCGAAGTGATAATGGCATTTTAATACTGTATTACAATAAGTTTCATTAACTACAGTTGTTTGCAAATAAAGGAACAAATTCTGTCTTGAGTATAATTGACTTAACTATTTGTAGCAGCTCATAATACAATATAAATAGTAGCAAAAAACTTAAAAAATATTTTTCCTGTTTCATGTCATTACATACTTTCCTAACATAACAGTCATATAAATGAGTGTTCTGTACGGTTGAACTACAATGGCTGAGTTGCAAGCATCCGCGTCGTTGCAACTTTGTACACAACCCCGAACGTATCTAAAACCAACAGATTTGTATTAGAAGTTGTATGGGTAGTAAAAATTTAAAAAAAATTGTTATAGTTACATTTTTCCCGTATTTTACAAAATAATTTCTCATTCACTACAGTATGCAAATAAAGCATGCACAAACAATACATAAGGTGACTAAAATAGTTCATTGTAAATCACTAGACAATACTATTGTCATAATTTTTGTCTCGCTTATAAATAAATATTAGATGATACATTTATTAATATTGATGTTCTAAAATAACCACATATCATATGTTTGCAATTTCAGTTCAAAGATTTGTGAAGAGAATTTTAAAAAACTAGCAAAATTAAATATACTTATGCTTCTACTTATTTAGTCGTGTCACAAACTAGTACTACATAAATCTACAGTGCAACCTCCATAATCTAAACCTGCAATAATCCGAATCGTTAATTAACTCCAGTAATCGGAACGGCTACAGAACCCATGTATTGCATTTTTGTTTATTTACGTGCACAACCGGACGTGACGTGATAGGGTCTATTGTAAAACTTAAACACGTTTCCGTCATCTTACAGTGTCTCAAAAAACATGTTCCACGTATCTGTATTGCACCTATAATTATGTACTAGGAATGTATTACACTGCATCACATACACGTCCCCAGAAATTTTGAATACGACTAATGTAATGCAGTGTTTCTAGGTGCTGTGATTTTGTTCTCGCTTATTATAATAGGTTGCCATTGTTGTTATTGCAAAATGCATGTCAATTTGACTTTGTAGATAGCTTCAAATATGATACGCATAAGTGCAGTTAATTTTTCTTTTCAAAATGTTAACAACAGAACAGAAAACTCAAATTGTTAAATGGTTTTATGGAGATCATTCCATGAATGAAATCGCAAATGATTTGTTTGTTTCGGCATACGATGTGACAGTAAACACCAATTCGGTCTTCCATGTTATACATTTGTTTAAGGAAACTGGTTCTGTAAATCCATCATGTAAGTATTCAAAGGAACGGAGGCCTCAAAGTGAAGAAGCTGAAATGCGGGAAATTATGGTTCGCAATATTATAACAGAAAATGACATTTTATCAACAAGAACCCTTGCAGAAAATACAGAAATTAATGCCGGGAAATCAGAAGTGCATAGACTACTTAAAAGGAATGGTTTCAAGTCTTTCAAAGTTAAAACGACACAAGAGGTTTCCACGGCTGACCAAGAGTAAACAACAATTACGAATCTCGTAGAAATATTCTGTTTAGTGACAAATCGGCTATCGCGTTACAAGGTCGTCATAATCCTTCGGTAGTGAGATCCCAAGAATAACTAAGAATTCAGTAACCCCAAAAACTCCATCCTCGTCGCATTATTAGCACCACAGGAGACAAAATGGCCACCAACATCTCCTGATTTGTCCCCAAATGATTTTTTTCTTTGGGGCTACATAAAAAGCAATTTATACCAATCAGCATCAAAGAGCTAACAACGTGGAAGAGCTCAGAATAAAAATTCTTGAAACCTCAAAATATCACTGCTGCGATGTTAAGAGAAATGAGACAAATATTTTATGATCGTCCGGGATATTGTTGGGCTCAACAAGAAGATGTTTTAAACATTTATTAATAAGATGAACTTAGCTATTTGTTATTCATTAGGTTAATATTGTGTTTGTTAGAATTTAAGTGTAATTTGTTATATGTGTAACTATTTTTCACTTTGATTCCGTATTTTATTACAAAATCAATAAAAACTAGAAATTACTAATTATTTTCCGTTGCTTAGTGAATTAAAATATTTGGTTCAGCTATGCAAAAAATGAGCGTGGTAACTAAGCGCCAAGTAATGCATTCAAATCCCCGTATTCAAAATTTCTGGAGACGTGTATACAGTCGCGGCCAAAAAAACCTGGACTTTATCCATATTTCCAATATGTGCCGGTATTTTTCAGAATTGAATAATGACTTTTGATGACATTTATTAATTAGAATTGCCATTGTCAGCAATTGTTTTCGCATTTTGAGAATTAGGTCAAAAAAAGTGTCTCGTTTTTTTTGGCCGCGACTATATCTCCCGAAATAAATTTAAACTTAACATTTTTACTATGTGAATTACCTTTTTAAGAAAAATTTGTTAATTCTAATAAATTCCAAATCCGATCAACCCTAATTCCCAATTAGTTCGGATTATCGAGGTTCTACTGTATTTTGAACGTGTGCAGGTTCTTTATTCATTGTTGAATTTTATTAATTTAGAATTATAACACATAACTGGAAAACAGAGTATTATATTAAGGGCCGGTTCTACAAACCAAGGATAAATTTATCTGGGGAATAAATACACTAGGAACGATTGCTGTAGCAAAGAAAACTATGACAATTATACTTCAGATAGCTTATTCTAGGTACTTGCATTGTAGAACCGGCCCTAAAACAACTTAGTGCTAATAATTATATACCACCAACTTTCTACATCTAAAACAATTCAGGCAACTGGTGTATTCCAGGTGTTATAGAATGAATGAATGGCTTAACACCCCATGAAGGGGTTTCGCCGCTTCTTGGAAGCTTTCTAGATGCTTTTGGGGTGGATCAGTCCCTGTCCGGTCTTCATTCTATTTGATGGCTTTTCCATGCTTTCCTATCCTTGACCTTCCCATTTACTTCCTGCATTCCTATTCCTATGGTTAGCAGATCATGCTTCACTTCATCCACCCATCTTTGGTCTTCCTTTTCTCCTTTTTGTAGCTGGTATCCAATTCATTACTATGTTTGTCATTTCCTGGTGGTCAGCCCTCGTCACATGCCTCTCTGCTATTTTATTTTTATTATTATTATATCCACTTCTATCTCTTGTGCCATCTCGTGGTTCATTCTCATTCTGTACTCATTTTCTGAAACTTTAATTGGCCCTAATATTGTTCTGAGTATTTTTCTTTCTGCTATTCTTAATTTTTCTTCTTTTTTCTTCGTCATTGACATTACTTCTACTTCATACATTGCTATCGGTTTTATTAACGTGTTATAAATTCTTATTTTAGTTTTTTTTAAATGCATTTACTTTTTAATAATTTCTTATTGTTATAAAAAGCTCTATTCGTTGCTACTATTTTGTCCCTTTATTCGGTTTCCCGATCTCCTTCGCTGGATACCATAACACCCAGGTACTTAAACTCTTCAACTTCCTGATATTCTTGATTTTTATCTTTATTCTTCCTTCTATAGTTTTATTCCCAATTCTCATAATTTTTAGTTTGTCTTTATTCTCAATCCAATTTTTCCCCTTCTGTTATTAGTTCTTCCGTCATATTCGTCAATATATCTCTTGTTTTGGCCATGAACACTAGGTTGTCACCATATGCTAGTAATTGTCCTCCCCCTGTTCTGGTGTTATAGAACCATTCATAAAAGTTGTGCTGATCATGATGGTGCTCAGCATGAAGTAAGAGGTAAGGAGACCGATCCCCATGCAGGCTGCTTGCCAAAACCTGCATTGATATTTGCAGCTCTTTAGTAGTACTGTAGTCTGCCACTCGCGGTGCAAATGTTCCATGCCGGGTCAGTTGGCGACATGATCGGGTTTGTTTACGTCTGGTTTACATTTTGATTTGCCGTAGCGGTCGAATGCCATGATCACGTGACGGATCGAGGACCCGGCGGGAACACCAGCGCTGCCAGTGGTAGACACTGTACTATTAAAGAGCCGTAAATATCATCGCAGATTCTGTAGCATGACAATCGATCTCCTTCCCTCTTACTCCATGGTGCTCAGTGATAATCACAACAAATTTCATTCAAGAAAATTACATATACAGGGTTTTTTATAGGTTAGAATTTTGTTATTAATAAATATGCCAGTGAATTTATGTTACAAAATAACCTGTGAATTCTAAACACTATTAAGTTTTAGTTTTAGCGACTAACATAAGGCTATGATTACAAGATTACAAGTAAAGCAAAATTTTTGTTACACTAACTTTTCGTCATAGTAAAAACCTCCACAATGTGACAACCTAACTATTTCTGTATCGGTAGTTAATGTACCACTATCTAAGGCACAACCTCGAACTATAATAGTATCTCCCGTCTCGTCTATGAAAATTATTTGTAGTTATTTATTGCCTCAGTATTATAATTTGCAAAAGGTATACCAAATGTGCCTGCTATTTTAATACACGATGTTGCAGGAAACAAGCCATCTCTTCCTTTTTTACCTCCCATACATGGTGATTCATATATGTCGACTGTGTAGTTATTATGGAAAGGATCTTCGCATGCCTTATAGCTGTTATTGAAAGATATACATTTAAAACAGTCTATTGCTGCTCCTAAAAGTAAAAATATGTATATATGTATTTATTTAATTGCCGCTTATATTACCTATATTAAACAGTTCACCTATAACCAATATAACCACAAAATCTAATTTAAAAGCTATTGCCGTCATTTTTTAAGTTTAGTCGCCTCGACACCACATATAGAAGAGGCTCAGGAAAAGTAAGTAAATCTAAGTTTAGTACTATTAAAAACAGATTGAGCAATGAACTGAAGTTGAAGGATAGGGGATTGCTGTAAACAAGTTAATTATTGATCTTGGCCACATGAAATAATCAATAGTTTTTCTCCTTGTAGAATGGGTTCATTGTTTGACATTACTGCTATATTAAAATTATACATATACATCAACAGCAATAACAATTATCTTGTATAAGTAAGATTTTGAAAACCTTTAGTGAATAATGGAATCAGTACAATTTCAGGACCATAAAACAAATTCAAAATTTCTAATATGTATAATATAATTATGAACACATTGACCTTAATCATTTAGTGTAAATTGGTTCTATTAATATTTCATATATTTACTACAGCTTTGTGTTTATATATTTAATATATATATTAAATGGTGATGTATTTCAAACAATATTCATTTTTTGACTGATTATATTTAAATAAGTAGGTGTATCTGTAACATAAAATATGACTTCATTGACTTGTTACTATAAAATAAGACTTATTTATACTATTTACAAATATAATGTAGTTCTATTTATAGGGTAATGTCTAATGTGCATGATCAATACTAAATGAAGCTGTTGGTGCCTCATTAAAATGCTCATCACCTCTTTAGGTCAAGGATGAAGGGTTGTGCTATAATGATTAAACCTAGTGGTATGTTTATTGCTTGTTACTGAATTGTAGTCCCAACTATTACGCTGGAGTTATACAGGGTGATATATAACGTATAGAGGATATTTTTAGGGTAGATAGAGGGGACTAAAGTAAAAAAAATTTATTAATAAAATTTTTAGAAAATCTCAATAAGTAAAAAGTTACGAGTTAGTTTAGTTAAATTCTAGTTTGAATTGGGGATATTTGAATTAACCGAACCACATTTAGTTAAAAACATGATTTAAAATAAATGTAAAATGGAAATTACGGCTTCGTAATTTTTCCTTTTAATGCCCAATCATTTTTGTAGCAATTATTGAGAGCTGCTGAATAATAAAAAAAAAAATCTGGTGTGATACACGCACACAACTTCCTTTTACAGTTATCTTATAATTAACCAAAAATTTGATTTTGAATTTTTAAGCATTTGTCAAAAATTTTCAAAAATTACAAATTTTACAAAAACGGTACAAAATAGAGTGTTAGTTCAAGAGACAAATTTTCTCTAGAATTTTAAGCTGAATTCAAAAATGTAATAATATACCGGGTGTTCTATTTAAAATAGGAGTTAATAAAAAAAAATAGAAAGAAAACAAAAGAAACCCATTTTAGAAGTATTCAACTGAAAAATCATCTATCTCACAAAAATACACATTAAAAATGTAATAAAAATGTAAAGTTTAAACAAAATCGTTAGAGCCGTTTTTGAAAAAATCGAAAAAAACTGAAAAATCACAAGAGTAAACACCTACTTCCGGTTATGCGATTTTCTTCAAAAGCTTGCTGTCTTATGTACATAGTACACAAAACTTATATGTGAAGTTTCAACGCCATACCTCTTTCCGTTTTTGAGATATTCTGTTCACAGACAGACAGACCAATGAAAAAAAATGTTTTTTGGGTTCAGGGGACTCTGAAACGTGAAGATCTGTTGAAAACTCAATTTCGAATTTTTGGGGTGAATCCAATACTTCCTTTATTGTAAAAGGAAGTAAAAATAGACAAGTTGCCGTTGAAATTTAGGAAAATGTCAAATTGACATTTCAGTAAATTTGAACACATTACATAAGGTCTACACATTACCTTTTTTCTGTGACGTAACAATTTTCTCTGTTTATTTAACTATAAGGAACTGGACGAAACAAAAAATCTACAGTTTTTGGTCAGGTCCGCTTTAAGTACGGCTTGTTTTATAATACTGTCAATGTGACATTTGTCCAAAATGACAGTAAAATAACGCACAATAACAAGCAAGCAAGCAAGTCTAAAATCTTATTTTAAGCGTTCGGGACTTCTTTGAAGAGGAGAAACGTCAGATTGCATAGGTCAAGAATGTCCTGGCAGCATACATAAATCAAACAAGTAGAGACACTCACTGTCGCTCCTTTGATGTAAAAATTCCTATTTGGATGACCTTGAACGGCTCCTGGGCGGTACTTTCCGATAGTATTAACAGATGGCACCACTACTTTGTCACATATGATTGGTAGCAGCACGGCCTCCTGGATTAGTGCGACACTGACGTCTCTAAGCGGCCCGCCACATTTCTATAATTTTTGTGATTCTGAGGCCAACGTATTTTGGCGCCATCTGTTGGGTTTTTGCTAAATTATCTGTAACGTAGGCACGACTTCCTAGATTAATATTGATCCAGGAGGCCGTGAACGTATGCAATCAAGGGCACAAGCGCAACGTACTGTAGCGCCTCTACAAACTATAAAAAACGCGTTGAACTAAAAATGCGGCGGGCCGCTTAGAGACGTCAGTCTCGCGTTAATCCAGGAGGCCGTGGGTAGCAGAGCTAGTAAGTGGTTCTGATTGGTAGAATTTTGTGCTGCCATCTGATAGTCAAGCTTAGAAATACCCCCCCAGTTACTGTCCCTGGCAATCTAGACAGGTTTCAACATTTGGCATGAGTGTCTCTACTTGTTTGATGTATGTATGCAGGTGTTTGTGTGAATAATATGCTTAAATGAGCATCCCTTACATTAAAGGTTAGGGATAGGTATGTAAAATTCTTTCTAAAATCTACTACCTGCGATCTAAATGATCTTTTTGAATTTCAATGCAATATAAGACATACGTTTTAAAAGCTATAAGTCGTTCACGATCTTTTTGGGTCAGGTGAGGCTATGACCATCTAGTAATTTTGTTGGCAGAACCTCTGTTACAACTAAACTCCCTCATGGAAATTGACATTTTTTGTGTTAGGTTAGGTTGTTTTCAGTTTAAGGTTATATTTTCTGAATAGGTACATTGTTGCCGGATATATTCTAGTCTCCACATCAACTCGCGTTTTTTAAAATTTGGTCTGTCCTTTTTAAATTGGAAGTAGCATCGTTGAATGGAAATTTTTTGTTGTAACAAAATTATTTTGGGAATTTTGACTTTTCCCTTGACGGAAATTAAAATTATTTTTACACATTTGATAAATCATTTATTTTCTTACGAATATTAAAATAATAAATCTGGCAATGTGGTGGCAAGAAAATGCCGAACAGACACTGACAGAAAAAAAAAGTTGCATCCGCTACATCATCGAATCAGTTAGTCCAACATGAAAAGAAAAAATCATAGCCAATTCTGTCCCAAAAAGGTCGTGAACGGCTTATATTTTTTGTTATTTCTGACGTCATCGTCACAGAAAAAGGGTAATGTGTAGACTTTACTACGTATGTTGGCCAATCATATCAAACTTTTTTTGTATGATAGCCTGTAGTTTTATCTGTCAAACGATATGGATTTCATGGCAATTTATTGGTAGGATGGTCATTAAAAAATATTTTTAAAAACCTTGCAATTTATCTTCAAAGAGTTTTTCTCCCAAATGGCTTGTCCAATCTTAGTCTTTTTTATATCAGAATTATTCTTTTTCACAGTTATAGTGTATGAAATGAAAATAAAATAAATTCTGAAAAAATGTAAAAAATCAGTTTGAAAAAGTCAAGTTCCCTTTCTACGATTTTTATGAAATTATCTCATTAAAAGAAGTCTACGACATTGGCGTAAACAAAATTTGAAATTTATGTATCGTTTTTTGAGAAAAACGCCTTAAAATTAAAAATGTTAGTTCTAGAGTTGGCCACTTGGTGTCGCACCATTTTAAGGTGTTTTTCTCAAAAACAAAACATACATTTCAAATTCTGTTTACGCCAATGTCCTAGACATCTAGTGAATGAGATAATTTCTTAAAAATTGTACAAACCCTAGCAGCACAACCTGATTGGAGCCATGTTGGCTGCCAACATTGGCAAAACATTGGAATGAAACGTTTTTATATATGGTATTTATATTGGACTCCCATATGTATTCTACATCGGCGATCAATATTTATCCTACATTGGTGACAAATATTTATTCGACATTGGCCACCAATATTTATTCTATATAGATGACAAATATAGTACCTTAGCAGCACAACCTGATTGGAGCCATGTTGGCTGCCAACATTGGTAAAACATTAGAATGAAGCGTTTTTATATATGGTATTTATATTGAACTCCAATATGTATTCTATATTGGCCATCAATATTTATCCTACATTGTTGAAAAACACTGAATCTACATTCTTGACCAATATTTATTCTATATTGATAATTCATATTTATTCTTTTTAGATCCTTCTTAAAAATTGAAAATAACGGAGTTTTTTTAAAATGACTGCTTTAAACCTTTTTAAAATGAAGTATCCATGGAACAGAATAATAATTTGTTACAGAATAACAATAAAGTAAACGGCTTACTATGATTTTTGGATAAATTGTGGACGATCTGGACTAAATTATTGCCATTTTTTGTTCTGTTCCACGGCTACTTGATTTTAATGGGTTTAAAACAGTTATTTTGTAAATACCTCCTGTTATTTTCGTGTCATAAAAAATGTATCGGAGTATTTTTGTTGAGAGTTGAATTTGCGTCGATTGGTACAAAAAATCTACATTTTTGGAAATAACTTGAGAAGTAAATGCTTAATGCTTATGCCCTTAATTTGGTCCACCCTGTATAGTTCATTTATAATTTACAAATATTAAATACTAGATATTTCAGTCAATATACAGAAATGCAATATTTTTCTAAGTATAATCATGGGTGAGATGTTAAAAATACATTTTTTTTTAATATCCAACCAACTATATAATTATAATGTTATAAAATATACATTCACAAAATAATTTTTATACGGTCGTTAGCCGTTGCCAAAAAGAGTGATACAGACTTTCTCATATCTGTATCTGGCACTTCCGGGAAACGGCGTCGCACGGCAGCTGTAACAAAAATTAACACACTATACATCTTACATTTCAAAATATATGGAAAACAACTTACTAACAATAACGTTGTAAATTTTCAAGGTACAAAAGGGCAGTTTTTTCTTTTTTCCAAGTCCTGAATACAACGTTGTTACTTCTGGGGATAGAAGTTTTTTCATAATATTATATATTTATTAATATAATAACAAAATAAGAATAAAAGTAGTACTCACCTTAAAGATTTATTTCTAAGGGCGAAAACTTGCGGAAAACGTTCAGTCACAGGTCGCAAAGAGAAGTGTGGCATCGAAATCGAGTAACATTTGAAGCTTTAAGAGCCCGACAATTACCCTCTCGTTGAAGCAGGTAGAAATGTGGCTGAGAACTAAGCTTGCCGACCTTGAGACGACAATCTTTCTAAGTGTAATAATGGAAATAATCACGGGGGTGAGGACAGAGGGGCCATTGGAACTTAAATTGCCGTGAAAGAATTAAAAAATTGCACTAAATGTATAAAAATTGAACAACCAAATACTCTTCAATGTAGGTATAATGAGTACTTCAACTGGATAGAAATACATATAGAGAAATCTATTTTTTATTTTATTAACCACAATAATTGCGTAATACAGTGGAATCTCGAAGGGACAGGAAAAGAACTTGAACTTGGAGGGAGCAACTATAAGTTGCATACAAGTGTATACAACATAGAGCATGTTTACTAAACACATATCATAATTAGATTATTAATTAAACATCGACATTATGTCTTGATTGTCCATGAAATTCTTCGGCTTTTAATAAAATTAAAAGTTTTGACTTCTCATCCTTTTAAACTGTAATTCGCCATGGCCTAAATTGCTGCAGCAATGAAAACAGTTCTCTTAACATTTTTAACCCTCGCAGTATTGACGAATATTTTTGATTCGATACATTTTTGATAATGTGTTCCAGCGAATTCGAAATTCATTTGCAAAAAGACATAAAAATTAAATAGGCATTATTATTTAACTCGTTTTATTGGCATTTACAATATAAATAACCAATTTTGTAATATGAACATTATTAGTTATATAGGAACTACCAACAAATTAGTATAGGTTTCGTTACTTTTCGTGACTAATGTTTGCCATCTATATTTCTATCAGACAATATACATAATAGAAATAAGTATATAAATTATGAAAACCATAATGCAATTTCAGCCATTTTGTAATTCATACTTTCTTAATTTGTAGTGCCAGAGGGAATTCATTTGTAAGCTTTTTAAGATGCCGAAGTCTTTATTTACTGTAAATAGAGAATCACGCTACTTGTCTGTAATGATACGGTCTTTATTGCCACATGCGCTACGAATATCCGTAATGCTATCGTTTAATGTTAGCGGTAAAAGTCAAATCTCTGTTTTCTAGACTTGTTAGTGCATTAGGAAGTAGGGAATAATTACCAGAAATAAATTCTGAATAGTTTTGTAAAAGTTTGTTGTCGCTTCAAGTGAAGTCGCCGAATCTCTATCAACATTTGTAGGGATACGAAAATTTCTTCGCGTTCAGTTACGGACGATTTCACTGACCTATGATTCATAAAATATTCTCTTTGTTCAGAAAAACGGTAATAGCATTTTCTAGGAATATATATATATTTAAACTGTGTTCGGCCATTGGTAAGTAATTGGAGAAGCTGAAAATATGGCTATGTCTCAAATATAAATTAACGTCGTGTATATATTAAGTTGAAGTAGCATGAAGATAAATTTTATGTAAATATTCCATTGTTGGAAGTCATTCTAGATAAATCCAACGTAGGGCCCACATTGCTTCACAATATTGTAAAATAGTAGCCTGCCAATATTGAATCAAGATGAGTTTTGCGTGAATATTCCAATATTGGAGATAGATAAAAAAATTTACATCGTTACAATATTTTCTGAAGCTAGGAATCCATTATGGTCTTCCTAGACAAATCCGATGTAGGGCCCACATTGCTTTATAATGTTGGAAATATATAGGAAATTTATATGGTAACAATAATGTCTGGAGCTAGGCATCCCATTATGGTCTTTCTAGATAAATCCAATGTAGGCACCATATTGCTTTATAATATTGGAAATATATAGGAAATTTATACGGTAACAATATTGTCTGGAGCTAGGCATCCCATTATGGTCTTCCTAGATGAATCCAATGTAGGCACCATATTGCTTTAGAATATTGGAAATATGTAGGAAATTTATATAGTAACAATATTGGCTGGAGCTAGGCATCCCATTATGGTCTTCCTAGATAAATCCAATGTAGGCACCATATTGCTTTATAATATTGGAAATATATAGGAAATTTATATGGTAACAATATTGTCTGGAGCTAGGCATCCCATTATGGTCTTCCTAGATGAATCCAATGTAGGCACCATATTGCTTTATAATATTGGGAATATGTAGGAAATTTATTTAGTAACAATATTGTCTGGAGCTAGGCATCCCATTATGGTCTTCCCAGATGAATCCAATCTAGGCCCCACATTGATTCGCAATACTGAAAAATAATAGGCTAACAATATTGCATCAAGATGGGTTTTACGTGGCCAATATTGGCCAAGATTCCAACATTGGAAACAGATTGGAACAATATGGTTCCAAGATTTTGTGCTGCTAGGGAAGGGAACTTGACTTTTTCAAACTTTTTTTACATTTTCTCAGAATTTATTCTATTTTTTATCTCATACACTAGAACTGTGAAAAAGAATCATTCTGATATAAAAATGACTAAGATTGGACAAGCCGTTTGGAGAAAAACTCTTTGAAAATAAATTGCAAGGTGTTTTTAAAATATCATTTTAATGACCAAGAAATTCATATTGTTTGACAGATAAAACTACAGGCTATCATACAAAAAAAAGTTTGATATGATTGGTTCACATACGTAGTAGATATGACGCTTGAAACATTGGCTACTTTCAGCGGTTTTGCCTTGACCCGCCTCTTAAGTTATTAGTTCTGATAAAATGGTGAATTACACTAACGATGAATACATGAACATGATAATAGTTTATGGAGCTGCCGATGAAAGTGCTGAATGCAAAAATGTATTCCTAGAATCAAGCCGAAAAAATCTAGTATGTTAATATTATCTTTGAGGGGAGAAGCACCTCAACAAGATAACCTTGACACCATAGAGCATTACGATGGCACTGATCCAAGCACTGAAAATTGAAGCAGCCAAATAACTTAGTTTTGAAAAGAGGATCCATATTTGGAAGATCACAACACAAGAAGAAATGAAGAAATAATATCTCTTTAAATCAGGTAGTTTTAGTAGTAGTAATAACAAAATTAATCAGGGTTCATTTGGTTATAGGAAATCATTTGACGTTATGGATTCCCATATCTGTCAACCTGACATCTCACAAAATTGATCGAAAAACTACAATGGTAGCATTCGGTGTTGAAATTGTTCGGCATTTAGGCATAGAAGCTACCAGTGCAAGAACCGTCAGCCCAATTGGAACCAGGTGCAGACTTTTTCTGAAAGTAACACAAATGCAAGGGCATCAATAATTCCAACACAGGAACAGGCTACACACATTACAGTGGACTTCCAAGCTTATAGCAATGCAATATGAAATAGGAATGCGATTTGAAGCATAAAGCGATTTCTCATGTTAAGCCACTTTAATACCTGAAGTTTGTATGATACATGATTGTATTTAGGAAAACCGAAGATAAAACGAATACAAGAATTTTGCACTTTTTGAATTCGAGTTTGGTCACTGCTGTCAAGGAAAGGACTATAAACAGGAGAACAATATGAAAATTGTGACAGAATTAATGTATTACACAAGTTTGTTTTTATATTTTTGGGTAAGTAATTCCTATGAGGATACAAAACTTTCAATTTCGCATAAGCACGCTGTATATAAGAATTGATTTGTCCTTTAAATCTGAAACTGTTATCCATAATTAGAACTAGATTTTTTACTTTGAGTAGTCAAACTCAAGGCATTAGGTATTTATGGTACTCTTTTCTCATGGTTAGGGGAATTCCTTGCTCACCGCCAACAGGTTGTTAAAATCAACAACTACCTTTCAAATGTCATTGAAGTAACGTCTGGGGTGCCACAAGGATCTCATCTTTCTCCAGTTCTATTCAACTGTTTCATCAATGATATAACCGAGATATTTTCCTTCTCGGAAGTTTTATTATTCGCTGATGACTTAAAAATGTATGCACCCATTTCCTCGATAGAGGATTGTACCAGAATGCAAATGGATATTAACTCGCTTTACAATTGGTGTAATAATAACATGATTTCCCTTAACATTGACAAGTGTAAATCAATTCGTTTCCATCGTATAAAAAATCCCATTCACTTTAATTACTCTATAAATAACATTATCTTACCTACTGTTGATAATATTGTAGATTTGGGTGTCACTTTTGACTCAAAACTTGATTTTGAGCAGCATATAAGTAATATTATTAACAAATCTTTGAAATTAATGGGGTTTATACGACGGAATACAGCTGATTTTATTCATTCTAATAGTATCAATAACATCGATTGTTCACTTGTACGCTCTAATCTAGAATATGTAAGCTTAATATGGGAACCTTACTACTTAAGTCATATAAATAGAATTGAAAAAGTCCAAAACAAATTTTTAAGATTTTTGGCGTACAAAAATAATGTTGATTATAATTTAGTACATTACAATGAGTTACATGTGATGTATAACTTAGACAGTTTAGGAAAACGCCGTAAAAATCAAGCCCTCTGCTTATTATTTAAACTCTTAAATGGCTCGATGGAATGCGCAACAATTTTGGAAAAAATAAATTTTGTAGTACCTACTAGAGTTACTAGATCAAAAGAATTATTTAAACTTGAATGCCATAATCAAAATTATGCGCTAAATGCTCCTACACATAAGCTTCTTAGGATAGATAACGAATGCGAAGTCGATTTCTTCTCCCATTCATATAGTTCTTTTAGAAGGCTTATATGCCAAAACACAAATTATGGTCCAATATTTTTTTTTAAGTTAATTGCTGTATGTATTATCATTATTATTATGTTAATTGCTTATTTTTTATTTGGTATACATTTTCTCATTAATCATGTATTTGTATATGAAAGAAATGGTCTTTGACCGTTAAATAAATAAATAATTATAGGACATGCTTAATAAACAGTATGCAGAAATAATAAAGTAGTCAAACAGTGTAAAAGAATTCGTGGGTTTTTAAAATTCCTAAAAATAAAAAAAAAATGTATTGTTGTACAGGGTGGAGAGCGAGAACTTGCGTTTTTGAGAAGAATGGTGTAAAGTCTAACACCCGTATTCATAGTCGTTCGCCAGCGGATCGCCGGCGACTCGCCGGAGTTTCGTTATGAATAGTATGTTGGCGGCACTGTACGTCTATGTTAAATTCGAGGTGATCAGGTTAGGTTTTCAGTCAGTTTTGACAGAAACTAACACAAAATATAACCTGCTAACCTCGAATTTGACATAGACGTACAGTGCCGCCAACATACTATTCATAACGAAACTCTGGCGAGTCGCCGGCGATCCGCTGGCGAACGACTATGAATACGGGCGTAAGAGTGTTACGGAGGGTGGGGGATGGTCTCAGTGGAGGGGGCAGATGGGAAGTTTGTGTTCCCACCTATTTTAGTCGCGAAAATACAGTGGTCAGTGGAGGATCGGGCTTTTGCCGTTGAGACTTTATTTTCTAACAATTGCTCAACTATCACGGTGCAACGTGCTTTCCGTATACGGTTCGAAATACCCCTGCGAGGTCGTATGCCTGGCCGACAATCGATTTTATCGTGGATGGATGCATTCAGGGGTTCAGGGAATGTGTCCACGGTAAGAAGAGGACCACAGAAAACAATTACAACACTGGAAAACGTCGAACGAGTTTGATTGTCAAGGCTGCAATCTGCCCGAAAACATTTGATTGCTCTTGGCATTTCAAGATGTTCTCTTCATCGCATTTATTTATTTATTTATTTTTATGGAAAACTTACAGCTAGTATACATAAATAGGTATAATCAGCAATAACTAGTAGCCATTTTACAGTTTTCGTCTATACTTAATTATATAATAGTTTTAGGCAACACAAGTTGCAGAAAAATAAAGAAAAGATATTAAACTTAAATTGTTAGTTACTCTATAAAACATACTAGCTTAAGAGCCAAAGAACTCTGATGATATTCGCTTTTTTACCGAAGCAGAATACGTGAAGAACAAAACAAAATCTTAATTTTTGTTTATTTTGTTAAATTTATCGCTAGCTCTGTGGATGAAAGAATTTTGCCTATAGCTTGTTTGTACATTGGGCGTAGACAGAAGAATTGGATTTCTTGTTATGAATACTGGAGTACATAGAGATATTTTGCTTAATAATTGAGGACAATCTATGGAGCCGTTTGCAATATTCATTAAACAAGTAATATCAGTGACGTCCCTGCGTATTGAGAGAGGCAGAATATGATGTCGCTTACACCTTGACAAATAATCAGAATCTCTGATTTTTAAATTCGATAAAGCGTAAAAACCTTTTTTGGATATTTTCAATGCGAGATATATGGATTTCGTATCGAGGATTCCATATTTGCGAGCAGTATTCGAGAAGGCTGCACAGTAAAGAATCTTATAGTTTTGACTTGAGTGAAATCAGCACATGATCTCATGATAAAGCCCAGTGCTTTTGATGCTTTTGAGACGATGTGATCAATGTACCTGTCAAATAATAATTTTGAATCGTGGATTACGCCTAAGTCTTTATGAATTCAACTCTATAAGTTGGCCTTTGAGATAATAGTTAAAATTTAGAAAGTTTATTTTTCTAGTAAACGTTATACAGTAACATTTCGACACACTAACGTCAAGCTTATTATCGAGACAATATTGATCTAGCCTGAGTAAATCGCTTTGAAGGGCTGCTGCATCCGAGGCATTATCTATACGTTTTAAGATTTTCATATCGTCTGCAAATAATATCAATTTGAAGAAAAGAAAGCATTTTCCTATGTCCAAAATAAATAAAATATAGAGTAAAGGGCCCATTAAAGACCCTTGCGGAACTCCTGAAGGGACAGTTGTCCACCCAGATGTGAAACCATTAAGTACTACTGCCTGAGAACGATTTTCAATGTACCACTTAAACCACCTGAAAAGATTTCCATGATGAACTTCATTTGCACTCGTACAAAATGTTTGTGGTCCAACAACTGACGGAATGTAATTATGCACGCGTGCTTGCCTGATTTATCCCGCTGCGATTACTTTCTTTGGGGTTATCTCAAATCCCTGGTTTATAACAATCGCCCCCAGACCCTCAAAGCCCTACAAGACAACATTCAAGCGGAAATTGCCAACATACCAATCGCCATGCTCCAAAATGTGGAGATAAACTTCCTATTTCGACTTAACCAATGTATTGACAATGGAGGACGACATTTACAAGACATTCTTTTTAAAACCGTTTAATATCAAACTTCCCATGTTATGTTATAATTGAAAAATAAAAAGGGTTTTCAAACCTGTACAGTTTTTAATTTAATTTTGAAAAAAGCAAATTGCCATGCTCCATCGTGTATAATAAAATCGACCACTGCTTACGTCAGCACAAACGAGGAACTCTTGGCTGATAGGATACAGCTTTCTTTTTTCTGAATTCTTACTAACAGAGCTGCTATGATTTCAATAGGCCTGTACGTATTACTTTTTTTTTGACAAAAAAGTAATAACTTTGAAACTGTTGATCAGAATTTTAAAAGTAAGACGTACGTGTGAGTAAGGTCATAGCCGATATTAAGGAAAAAATTCAAGGTATCTCAATTTTAAAAATCCAAGTTTCTACTGCCCCTCCCCTGGCACGAGTCGACCATGGCAGTTCATAATATTTCGAAAATGTACAGTTAAATACTCTCTATAAGTTTACCACCATATTTTTGTACATCTTTAGTAATAAAGGCATAATAGAACTTAAGTTTGGTTACTTATATATTCATAAACATATACATTATTACTGCTAATAAAACCTGTTAATTCTATAATCTCTTATTACAGTTTCCATCCAACTCATAACACTTTCGCTACTGGTGGTTCAGATGGATATGTCAATATTTGGGATGGTTTAAATAAGAAGCGTTTGTGCCAATTCCACCAATATCATACTTCTGTAACATCGTTGAGTTTCAGTCACAATGGTAGGTCTCATGTAAAAGCTTAAAAAAATTATAATAGTACTATTTTAAATATTAACGTTTTTTAGGTTTAGTATTGGCAATTGCATGTTCATACTTCTTGGAAGAAGATAATCCACCAAATCCCTTACCGGAAGATGCTATTTATATTAAAACTGTTACAGACCAGGAGACTAAACCTAAATATACTAGTTCGTCGTAATAGACTAATTCAAACAAACTTTATGTTATGTGTAATTTATTATTGCGAAGTGATAATGGCATTTTAATACTGTATAAAATAAGTTTCATTAACTACAGTTGTTTGCAAATAAAGGAAAAAATTCTGTCTTGAGTATAATTGACTTAACTATTTGTAGCAGCTCATAATGCAATATAAATCGTAGCAAAAAATGTAAAAAATATTTTTCCTGTTTCATGTCAAAGTTAGTATTACATACTTTCCTACCATAACAGTCATATAAATGAGCGTTCTGTAAGGTTGAACTACAATGGCTGAGTTGCAAGCATCCGCGTCGTTGCAACTTTGTACACAACCTCGAACGTATCTAAAACCAACAGATTTGTATTAGAAGTTGTATGGGTAGTAAAATTTTAAAAAAATGTGTTATAGTTAAATTTTTCCAGTATTTTACAAAATAATTTCTCATTCACTACAGTATGCAAATAACGCATGCACAAGCAATACACATAAGGTGACTAAAATAGTTCATTGTAAATCAGACAATACTATTGTCATAATTTTTGTCTCGCTCATAATTAAAGATTGGAGGATACATTTATTAATATTGATGTTCTAAAATAACCACATTATTATTATTCTTGCTAGAAGACAGGCAGCATTAAGCTGTTGACGTCTTCTTTCAACAAAAGGTACAAAGTAGGCATGTTTTTAACAATATCACCATAAACTAAAATTAAATACAGGATAATATCACAAATAAAATAAAAATGAGATTATTCTAATTGACACAAAATATCTAAGAAATAACACAAAAACACATTTATATAGTGTGAGTTTGAAATTAGAATGGCAAAAGATTAAATTAATAAATAAAATTGATTCTAATGGCACAAGATATATGTGACAGAAAATAAAACATTTTTATATACAGTAGAACTCGCTTTTAACGATCACGGTTACAGCAAATTCACGTTTATAACGAATAATTTTGAAGGTATATTTGAATTACATTTGATTTAATGTATGTATTTCATGTTTATTACGAATTCGTTTCACGGGAATAACGAACCAAAATATAAGAATACATTCTCAGAACTGATCCTTTTCATCTCCTATTAAAATGTAACTGAAAGATATTAGGTATTTTGTTTTGGCAACATTATAATAAGGAAGGTTTTCTAGGAAAATAGTAGTCAGTTAAATTTCGTAGTAGGCCACTTTCTCTAGTACTCTGTACAATAGCGCGAGATAGTGGGCATTGTAAGCAACTCCGTTTTTCTTAGAATCCAGCAGCTACCTGCAGGATCCAGTTCTTCGAAAAGCGATAATGGGTTGCGCCCGATGTTAAGGCTCAGTTCTGTTATCGCATTCTGCAAAACGAAAGTGTTGCGTCATAGCCACATCTTAGCTGTTGTATTTAACAAAACCCTTTACAGGATTAAAAATACAATAGCTAAGACGTTGGCCTATAACGCAACAAAAAGAGTTGCAAAAATCTTCAAGTGGATGTATTTTGGTCGTTCCTTTACTGACATTCCGTATGTACGTACGCATTTTCTAGTTGTGGAAAAATGTCGCGAGTCAAACGGAAAATTTTATCGGTTTCCGAAAAAGTAGAAATTATACGGAAGTTGGAAATTTGCTCAAATTATGATCTTCTTGGGTATAACGAATAACGGTTATTACGAACAAATATAGCGGTCCCGTGGAATTCGTTATAACCGAGTTCTACTGTAGTACAAAATGAAAAAAACAAAATTATCTGGCGGCAACTGACACTTTCACTATTATTTAGCACTGGCAATTAAAACTGTAGTTAACATTAGCTATCTATTTTATTCTTGAAGTGATCAATGGTGGTAGAGTTAATGGTTTCTTGAGTCAAATTGTTCCAGTCTTCCACAACGCGATTACTAATAAACTTCTTCCTCGGATTTAAGGAATATCGTTCCTTCCTTAACTTTAAGTGGTGCCCACGAAGATGGTTTGCTATAGTTGGCTCATACATCACTCTTAAGTCATTTCCACAAGTGTCGTGGTCCATTGCGAGAATTTTGAAGGTTTCTATTAAGTCACCCCTTTTCCTACGTGATTCAAGAGTAGTTAAGTGTAAACGTTGTAGTCTATCTTGGTACGTCAATCTCCCAAAACCTATTGGCATTTTAGTGGCTTTTTGTTGAACACGTTCTAAGAGAGAAATATCCTTGTTGAAGTAGAATGACCATATCTGGAACCCAAATTCTAAGATTGGTCGCACATATGTTTTATACAGCTTTAGAAATGTATCTGAATTAATAGAACCAAACGCTTTCTTAATAAGGTATATAGTGGTATTCGCCTTTTTGACTATGCTGGAAATATGACATTCCCATTTCAAATCGCTTGTAATTTCTATTCCCAGGTCTTTTTGAGATTTAACTGCTTTTAGCTGCGCACCATTCAATATGTATACATTTTTCGGGTTACCCTTTCCTATATGAATCACTGTACATTTTGTTGAGTTTAAGTTGAGAAGCCAAGTTTTTGTCCAATCCAGAACTTGTTCCAAATCTTCCTGTAATGTATTTTCCTTGTCCAGTGGATTGCTGTAAAACTATGTATCATCAGCAAAAAAACTTGATGATGAACAGATACAGTGCTTCAGGTCTGCAATATATAGCGTGAACAGGAGTGGTCCCAAAACAGAGCCTTGGGGTACTCCACTTAATACTTCATAAGAATCGGACAGACTAGTACCAATACGAACCCGGAATGTTCGCTTGCTGAGGAACGATGTTATCTAGTTTAAAAGTTCACCTCTAATTCCAAGGTGCTCCAGTTTGTATACCAATCGTACATATCATATGTTTGCAATTTCAGTTCAAAGATCTGTGAAGAGAATTTTAAAAAACTAGCAAAATTAAATATACTTCTACTTATTTAGTCGTGTCACAAACTAGTACTACATAAATCTACAGTGCAACCTCCATAATCTAAACCTGCAATAATCCGAATCGTTAATTAACTCCAGTAATCGAAACGGCTACAGAACCCATGTGTTGCATTTTTGTTTATTTATGTGCACAACTGGACGTGACGTAATAGGGTCTACTATAAAACTGTAAAACACGTTTCCGGCATTTTACAATGTCTCAAAAAACATGTTCCACGTATCTGCATTGCACGTATAATTATGTACTAGGAATGTATTACACTGCATCACATACACGTTGTCCCCAGAAATTTTGAATACGAGCAATGTAATACCGTGTTTCTAGGCACTGTGATTTTGTTCTTCTCGATTATTAGAGTAGGTTGCCATCGTTGTTATTGCAAAATACATGTCAATTTGACTTTGTAGATAGCTTCAAATTTGATACGCATAGGTGCAGTTAATTTTTCTTTTCAAAATGTTAACAACAGAACAGAAAACTCAAATTGTTAAATGGTTTTATGAAGATCATTCCATGAATGAAATCGCAAATGATTTGTTTATTTTGGCATAAGATGTGACAGTAAACACCAGTTTGGTCTTCCATTGTTATATATTTGTTTGAGGAAACTGGTTCTGTAAATCCACCATATAAGTACTCAAAGGTATGGAGGCATCAAAGTGAAAAAGTTGAAATGCGGGAAATTATGGTTCGCAATATTATAACAGAAAATTACATTTTATCATCAAGAACCCTTGCAGAAAATACAGAAATTAATGCCGGGAAATCAGAAGTGCATAGACTATTTAAAAGGAATGGTTTCAAGTCTTTCAAAGTTAAAACGACACAAGAGGTTTCCACGGCTGACCATGGTCGTCGAATTGAATTTTGTGAAGATGTGATGGAGTAAACAACAATTACGAATTTCTTAGAAATATTTTGTTTAGTGACAAATCGACTTTCCCGTTACGAGGTCGTCATAATCCTTCGGTAGTGAGACCCAAGAAAACAAGCACCGAAGAATAACTTTAAGTAACCCCAAAAACTTAATGTTTGGGCCAATATTCTGGGGGACACTATTATAGGACCATCCTCGTCACATTATTAGTACCACGGGAGACATAAAATGGCCACCAACATCTCCTGATTTGTCCCCAAATGATTTTTTTCTTTGGGGCCGCGTAAAGCAAACAATTTATACCCATCAGCATTAAAGAGCTAACAACGTGGATGAGCTCAGAATAAAAATCCTTGAAACCTCAAAATATCACTGCTGCGATGTTAAGATAAATGAGATAAGAATTTTATGATCGTCCGGGATATTGTTTGGCTCAACAAGAAGATGTTTTAATCATTTAATAAGATGAACTTAGCTATTTGTTATTCATTAGGTTAATATTGTGTTTGTTAGAATTTAAGTATAATTTGTTAAATGTGTAACTATTTTTCACTTTGATTCCGTATTTTATTACAAAATCAATAAGAACTTGCTTGTAATTGATTTTAGTACTTCTTTCGTTCTTGATAGTATGACTACATCATCAGCGAATACTAGTAGAGTGCTTGCCATATCTCAGCAACCCTGCGCAGTGATCGAAATTCTGTAAATACGTCATAAGCCAGGCTACAGACCAACCTGAAAATATAATTGCGATTTTGCTGCGTTTGATATCGTTTGCTACTTTCCTGCTTATAAGTTAGTTTTTGCGTTCTTTATCTACTTATATTTCCGTTTATTATAAAAAACAGTTTTATCAAATAAACACAAAATATTGACACAACCTATTTTAAATTCGCGCCTGCAAGGTAGCCTGATGTTTTTAGGTTGTACTGAAAACACCATTTGGGCGTCTCGCTCTACAGTTTTCTCCCTTGCTCCACTGCGCATTTGTGGTCGCTGAGATATGGCAAGACCTCTAATTGGTGAGTTTTTCAAAATAATGATTGTTTTGATTTTGCTTTCTCTTATTATGTTTTCGAGGGTTATGATAAATAAAGTTGACAACAATGGATCGCCTTGTTTAACTCCTGTATTGCTTTGAAAGCCTTCCGATAGTTGTCCTTGATAGGTTACTTTATTTGTTGTTTCTTGTAATGTCATATAAGTTAACTGTATAAGTTTCCTTTTTATCTCTAAATTTTGCATTGCTTTGTAGATCTTTGCTCTTTTTATCCTTTCAAAAGCCTGTTTAAAGTCTATGAATATTGCATGAATCGGAATGTTTTTCTTTTCGCATTTTTCTTGAATTTTCCGTTGCTTAGTGAATTAAAATATTTGGTTCAGCTATCCAAAAAATGAGTGTGGTAACTAAGCGGCAAGTAATGCATTCAAATGCCCGTATTCAACATTTCTGGGGACAACATGTATACAGTCATGGCCAAAAAAAACCCGGACAATTTTTTTGACCTAATTTTCAAAATGCGTCACTGCCAAAAAGCCAGGACTTTCTCCGTATTTCCAATATGTGCCGGTATTTTTCAGAATTGAATAATAACGTTTGATGACATTTATTAATTAAAATTGCCATTGTCAGCAATTGTTTTCGCATTTTGAGAATTAGATCAAAACAAGTGTCCCATTTTTTTTGGCCGCGACTGTATCTTCCGAAATAAATTTAAACTTAACATTTTTACTATGTGAATTACCTTTTTTAAGAAAAATTTGTTAATTCTAATAAATTCCAAATCCGATCAACCCTAATTCCCAATTAGTTTGGATTATCGAGGTTCTACTGTATTTTGAACGTGTGCAGGTTCATTATTCATTGTTGAATTTTATTAATTTATAATTATAACACATAACTGGAAAACAGGGTATTATATTAAGGGCCAGTTCTACAAACCAAGGATAAATTTATCTGAGGAATAAATACACTAGGAACGATTGCTGTAGCAAAGAAAACTATGACAATTATACTTCAAATAGCTTATTCTAGGTACTTGCATTATAGAACCGGCCCTAAAACAACTTAGTGCTAATAATTATATAAAACCATCTTTCTATGGTTAAAACAATTCAGGCAACTGGTGTATTCCAGGTGTTATAGAATGAATGAATGGCTTAATACCCCATGAAGGGGTTTCGCCGCTTCTTGGAAGCTTTCTAGATCCCTTTGGGGTGGATCAGTCCCTGTCTGGTCTTCATTCTATCGGGTGTTCATAAACAGTCGTCATCCCAGTTGCTTTGAAAAACAAAATGTTATATCTTTGATTAATTCGTGCAACACAATGAAACGTCATTGAGTACTGTCATAGCGCATTTTTTCTAAATTTTAATAGACATACGTTTCTGAAGTCAAAACCTACTGGGATGACGACTGTTTATGAACACCCGTTATTTGATGGCTTATCATTTTCAGCGCTTTCCTATCCTTGACCTCCTTTACTTCCTGCATTCCTATTCCTATGTTTAACAGATCATGCTTCACTTCATTCAGCCAACTTTGGTCTTCCTTTTCTCCTTTTTCCATTTCTTGGTGGTCAGCCCTCATCACATGCCCAAGCCATTTCACACTCTGCTGTTTTATTTTTCTTATTATATCCACTTCTACCTCCTGTGCTATCTCGTGGTTTATTCTCATTCTGTACTCATTTTCTGAAACTTTAATTGGCCCTAGTATTGTTAGTATTTTTCTTTCTGCTATTCTTAATTTTTCTTCATCATTGACATTACTTCTACTTCATACATTGCTATCGGTTTTATTAACGTGTTATAAATTCTTATTTTTGTTTTTTTTAAATGAATTTATTTTTTAATAATTTCTTATTGCTATAAAAAGCTCTATTTGTTGCTACTATTTTGTCTCTTATTTCGGTTTCCCTATCTCCGTCGCTGGATACCATAACACCCAGGTACTTAAACTTGTTAACTTCCTGATATTCTTGATTTTTTATCTTTATCCTTCCTTCTATAGTTTTATTCCCAATTCTCATAATTTTTGTTTTGCCTTTATTCTCAATCCAATTTTTTCCTCTTCCGTTATTAGTTCTTCCGTCATATTCGTCAATATATCTCTTCTTTTGGCCATTAACTCTAGGTCGTCAGTATATGCTAATAATTGTCCTCCCCCTGTTCTGGTGTTATAGAACCATTCATAAAAGTTGTGCTGATCATGATGGTGCTCAGCATGAAGTAAGAGGTAAGGAGACCGATCCCCATGCAGGCTGCTTGCCAAAACCTGCATTGATATTTGCAGCTCTTTAGTAGTACTGTAGTCTGCCACTCATGGTGCAAATGTTCGACGCCGGGTCAGTTGGCGGCATGATGGGGTTTGTTTAAGTCTGGTTTACATTTTGATTTGCCCTAGCGGTTGAATGCCACGATCACGTGACGGATTGAGGACCCGGCGGGAACACCAGTGCTGCCAGTGGTAGACACTGTACTATTAAAGAGCCGTAAATGTCATCGTAGGTTCTGTAGCATGGCAATCGATCTCCTTCCCTCTTACTCAATGGTGCTCAGTTAGTGATAATCACAACAAATTTCATTCAAGAAAATTACATATATAGGGTTTTTTATAGGTTAGAATTTTGTTATTAATAAATATGCCAGTGAATTTATGTTACAAAATAACCGGTGAATTCTAAACACTATTAAGTTTTAGTTTTAGCGACAAACATAAGGCTATGGAAGATTACAACTAAAGCAAAATTTATGGTACACTAACTTTTCGTCATAGTAAAAACCTCCACAATGTGACATCCTAACTATTTCTGTATCGGTAGTTAATGTACCACTATCTAAGGCACAACCTCGAACTATAATAGTATCTCCCGTCTCCTCTATGAAAATGATTTGTAGTTATTTATTGCCTCCGTATTATAATTTGCAAATGGTATACCAAATGTGCCTGCTATTTTAATACAAGATGTTGCAGGAAACAAGCCATCTCTTCCTTTTTTACCTCCCATACATGGTGATTCATATATGTCGACTGTGTAATTATTATGGAAAGGATCTTCGCATGCTTTATCGTTGTTATTGAAAGATATACATTTAAAACAGTCGATTGCTGCTCCTAAAAGTAAAAATATGTATATAAGTATTTATTTAATTGCCGCTTATATTACCTATATTAAATAGTTCACCTATTATCAATATAACCACAAAATCTAATTTAAAAGCTATTGGCGTCATTTTTTAAGTTTAGTTGCCTCGACACCACAGATAGAAGAGGCTCAGGAAAAGTAAGTCTAAGTTTAGTACTATTAAAAACAGATTGAGCAATGAACTGAAGTTGAAGGATAAGGGATTGCTGTAAACAAGTTAATTATTGATCTTTGCCACATGAAATAATCAATACTTTTTCTCCTTGTAGGTAGAATGGGTTCATTGTTTGACATATTACTGCTATATTAAAATTATACATATAGATCAACAGCAATAACAATTATCTTGTATAAGTAATATTTTGAAAATCTTTAGTGAATAATGGAATCAGTACAATTTCAGGACCATAAAACAAAATCGAAATTTCTAATATGTATAATATAATTATGAACACATTGACCTTAATCATTTGGTGTAAATTAGTTCTATTAATATTTCATATAGTATTTACTGCAGCTTTGTATTTATATTATCTAATATATATTAAATGGTGATGTATTTCAAACAATATTTATTTTTTGACTGATTATATTTAAATAAGTAGGTGTATCTGTAACATAAAATATGACTTCATTGACTTGTTACTATAAAATAAGACTTATTTATACTATTTACATATATAATGTAGTTCTATTTATAGGGTAATGTCTAATGTGCATAATCAATACTACATGAAGCTGTTGGTGCCTTATTAAAATTCTCATCACCTCTTTAGGTCAAGGATGAAGGGTTGTGCTATAATAATTAAACCTAGTGGTACGTTTATTGCTTGCTACTGAATTGTAGTCCCAAAAAATTACGCTGAAGTTATACCGGGTGATATATAACGTACAGAGGAAATTTTTAGGGTAGATAGAGGGGACTAAAGTAAACATTTTTTATTAATAAAATTTTTAGAAAATCTCAATAACTAAAAAGTTATGAGCTAAAGCTAAGTTAAATAAGAAGTAGTTGTTCGGAAATTATGTGGGTAATTTACATTCTAATTTAAATTGGGGATATTTGAGTTAATCCACATTTAGTTAAAAAAATGATTTAAAATAAATGTAAAATGGAAATTACGGCTTCTTAATTTTTCCATTTAATGCCCAATAATTTTTGTAGCAACTATTGAGAGCTGCTGAATAATATAAAAATAATAGGCAATTGCCGTTGACATTTAAGAAAGTGTCAAATTGACATTTCAGTAAATTTGAACACATCAAATTTAAGATTTGTTATTAGTGGTTGTTATTAAGAGGTGGTTAAAGGTAAAACCGCTAAAAGTAGCCAATGTTTCAAGCGTCATATCTACCGGGTGACTATAAATGATTGTGATTTTTTTTCTTAGGCTGAAGTGATTTCTTAAGGAATACGTCGAGTTGGTGGGAAGTAATCGGTTATTTTTGATAATCAAGTGATATTTGTTACGATTATAAATGAATGCAAAATTAATTAAACAAGAAAAAATCGTATTATTTTGTAGTAATATCAAACATATTAAAATCCCAACAATGTTACTATAGTTCGTTTTCTTGGTTTGCAACCTGACGTCACTAATGAACTCACATTTACTGAGTGCACGTATGTCTTTTATCTTTTCATGTATAGCCATTACTCATAACCTCAAAATGAGCATCTGACACATGTCGTTGGCAAACATAATGTCAAATTTCAGGTCAAAAAAAGCGTTAATAAACAATTTTCTGTCCTATCGCAGTCAAAGTCCCAAATAACATAATAAAGTTACCCACGAAAATGAACAGGAAATGAGCAGTTTATTTAGAAAATGTATTAAAATATAACAAAAAAACATCATTAGAAATCGTCTTCAGAAACCTCTAAATCTGAAGAACTGGAATCTTCTGTTGTGTTGATAACGACCGGGACAATATCTCCAACGTCTATTACTCTCTGATTCTCCCAAGCTGTGGTTATTTCCTTCTGGCAGTGGTCGGTATAATTCTTCCAATGTTCCACTGACACAGACTCTAAGGCAGCATTCCAAGTTTTTACCACAATTTCATCCGTTGACGCAGATGTAGAAGATATCCTGCTATCATACAGTCGTTTACACTCCGACGACACCATCTCTATTGCATTAAAATGGCAATGATATGGTGGAAGGCGCAGGATTTTATGCCCAAACTGTTTTACCCACTCGTCAAGATGATAGATTTTATTTGTGTTCCTGTGCTGCTTTACTGTGTTCCATATAGTATCTTTCATGACACATTCTGAAAAGTCATTGTTCTTCTTTTGCAACCATTGTATTAATTTTGCCTTTGTCCATGACTTATTGGGGATTTCGAATTCTAAACCAGAATGATAACTAGCGTTATCAATTATTATAAGAGATCTTGCTTCTAAATTTGGAACAAGTTTTTCTTTAAACCACTTTTCAAAATTTTGTCGATTCATGCTGCCATGATAATCTCCTTTTTTTGACCCACTCTTAAACACTAAACTAGCATTTCTAACAATACCATTTTTGTTTCCAGCATGTACTATGATATAACGAGACCCCTGCGAAGTTTTTTGGCATGCAGTTGCCAATGTACCATCCTGCCACTGCATACGAAATGAACCTTTGCTGAAAATCCATGTTTCATCTACAAATACCGGCGTAAAGGGATGTTCAGAATTCAAATTATTAATATATTCTCTTAAAAATGTATTTCTTTTAAGAAGTATATGAGATTGTTCCATCAAAAATCTTCTGTTATCACCTCTTTGCCATTTGAAACCAATTTTTGTTATATATTTATGTATAAACGATCGTGAAAGGACATGCTCCCCACCATATTCCTCATTAATTCTATTTTGAATTGTATTTAGAGTTACATGTTTCTTTTCGGCATACATTTTATATACAACCTCTCTGATCGAACTAGTAGCTGTATCTTCATGGATTTTCTTTTTGTGCTTAGATGTTGATTTTGCCACGTGTTTCTTATAAGCACTGTCAGTAGTCACGTCTTTACTTTTAATTTTTTTGACCGTACTTTCACTTACTCCTAAAGCTTTACTGGCTCTAACGCACACGTTCCCAAATTCATACGGTGCACCCAAATCTTTCTCCATTTGAAAGAAAGCAATTACGTTTTCTACAAGTTGTTGCGCTTGTTCGCTGAGTCTGGGTGTTTTGCCCATACTGCGTATATAATATGTATTGTAAAGTTATTTTATTACAAATCCACAATTAAACAGTTTGACACTGACTTAATAAAAGTGACATGTAAATATCTTAATATTTGACAATAAAGCGCTATCTGATTATAAACAGACACGATCTTTCTTAACCTTTTTTTGTTTCACTCGTTTCACTTAAGCGAGAAAAAGATAAAAAATAATGATGTCAGGTTGCAAACCAAGAAAACAAACTTTATAACAACGATGTTCAAAATCATGGCTCTAGATTGAATATTTTTAATTGTTGTACCCAGCAAAAAACCATAACGGTTATATCACGTTGTTAAGCATATAATCGCTGATCTATACATCGTAACTATGATAAATAGAAATTTTCTATTGGCTTACTATGTAATGAATTATATAATCCATGCTATTTTATCTTATTTTTCAGTCCCCAAATTTGACATCTTGGGCCTCCCACAGTGAAATTGCAATTTTAATTTTCAATTCTGGATATTCGGCTATTTACGTAATCTATTTGTAATGAGTTTTTAATTTCATTCACTCTTGTGGATACACTAAGCAATCCTTGGTCTAATAAAACCCCTCGTTTTGTTATTAACTTTTGATTTTTATCAGTTGCATTCAATATAATTTGCTTATCTTGTTGCAGGCATTTATTATCATCCCTTCTCTGTTTCTTTTCTTGTTGTTCCCTGTATTTTTCAAAAGAAGTATTGTTATCGTGAAAAAATCACCTTCAGATCTTCACGTTTCAGGGTTCCTAGATGACAAAAAACATGTTTGCTCAATTCCATTAGTCTGTTGGCAGTGCAGCTCAAAAACTATTTGTTAGAGAAAGATGATATTGTGCATGTGCAAATATATACGGGTAAAAACCTTAAAATAATTAAATTCTGTCTATCTTTGCTTTAACTCACGCACTATTAGTTAAATAAAAGTAATATTTTGCATATAGCTCAGGTGTTTACCCTTTACGAAAATAGGCATTTAAATTGGACCCAACAGATTTATTTATTATTACTCATTACAAAAAGACAATGAAATATAATTGGAACTTTCTTGGCATCGATGGCTTGTGTGTGGCACAGAGGAAAACAATTATATAATAAGAGATATAAATTGCTGAAGTAATCAACGTAGAACCAGAAAAAGAGTGTAATGGAAAATAAAAATAAGCTGAAAGGCAAAAGGATTTATATAGAGAGTGACATGACATTAACGGAACGTAAAATACAGATGGCAATAAGAGAAAGAGCAAGAGAAGAAAGAGAGAAAGGTCATAAAACCAAAATAGGATACCAAAAACTAGAAATCGGAGAAAAACTTTATGTGTGGGATGACAGAAAAAAAGAACTGCAACCAAAAAACTGAAAAAAGGACAACAAAAAGGAACAACGACGACCTAAGCAACGAAAAGGCCAACGATTAAGGAAAATAATATAAAGCAGAAACCAACAGAAAACCCAAGAAAAAGTAATAGAAAGCATGAAACCAAGAAGAAAAAAAGAAGCAAAGATGTTATAAGGATAGGAACCTGGAACATAAAAACTTTACTAATACCAGGAAAAATTATGCAAATAGCAAAAGAAATAGACAGATATAATTTGGATGTAATAGCAGTACAGGAAGTGAGATGGAAAGGGAATGGAGAAATTAACAAACAAAACTTTACAATGGTATACTCTGGAGAAGAAAAACAAGGAAGGAATGGCACAGGATTTATAGTGGCAAAGAAATCAAAACACGCAATTATGAAATTTACACCAGTAAATGGAAGACTATCGATTTTAAGAATAAAAGGCAAACCAAATAACATCTCGATTATTAATGTATACGCCCCAACAGAAGACGCGGACGAAGAGGAGAAACAGAAATTCTATGAAGAATTGGAAAAAGCAACAGATCAAATTAAAAAACATGATACCCTGGTGGTACTAGGGACTTCAATGCCATGGTGGGGAAAGAAGATTGGCTTAGAGAAGTGACAGGTAAACACACAATCCATGATAAAACAAATAACAATGGATTAAGACTATGCAATTATGCTGCAGCAACAAATCTAATAATAAGCAGCACTAGATTCCCACATAGAAGAGAACATAAAGAGACATGGATTATCCCAGGAAGAAATAGAGGTAACCAAATAGACCACGTTCTAACCACAAGAAACAAAGCAACGTTAATACAAGATGTTAGAACGTATAGAGGTGCCAATGCTGGTAATAACGAAATTGAAACAGAAAATATTAAGAGGGGAGGAAAATACTAACTCACAGAGGAAATGGGCAGTGGGGAAAATTAAACAACGAAGAAAACAGGAAAAAATACATAGAAGCAGTAGAACAAGAACTAAATTTAAGCACATACAGACCAGCAAGTGACATCGATATAGAATGGGAAAACATCAAAACAAGCTTAAAAGGAGCAGCAGAAAAAACCTTAGGATATAAAAAAAATAAAAAGAGCAAAATATGGTTCGACGAAGAATGTGAGGAAGAAATAAGTAAGAAAAGAGAAGCTAGACTGAAATGGCTAAAATCTGGAAAAGAAGAAGACCAAGAGAAGTATAGAAAAATAAAGAAGGAAGCAGATAAAGTATTCAAAAGAAAGAAAACAGAATGGATAGACCAAGAAATGGAAGAAATAGAAGCTAGTAGAAAGCTAAACAACACGAAAGAAATGTATAAGAACATTAAAAAAAAAACTAGAAGAAATAATGTAATTAAGAGAAGAGGAATGAAAGACTACCAAGGACAATCACAGTATGATACCAGAAAGATAAAAGAAATATGGAAAGAACACTATCAAAACCTACTGTTTAGAGTAGATGAAACGAATGAACAAGTAGAAATGGAGAGCACAAGCTCGAACATGCAGATGAAGAGCCAAGTTACACCGAAGTTGTGAGAACTATAAAAAAAATTAAAAATGGTAAAACCCCAGGTATAGATGAAATAAATGGAGAAATGATAAAATACGGAGGGGAAAAACTATATATCAGGATACACAGAATAATAACAGCAATGTGGAACGAAGAGAAAATGCCAAGCGACTGGAGAAAAGGAATGATAATCCCAATATTTAAGAAAGGAGATCCAGAAATATGTAACAACTATAGAGGCATCACTCTCCTGAACGTAGCATACAAGGTTTTTACATATATACTACAACAACGGCTAAGTGTGCACACTGAAAAGAAGCTAGGGGACTACCAATGTGGGTTTAGACCAGGCAGGTCGACGGTGGATGCCATACACGTAATCAACCTAATAATTGAAAAAGCGCACGAATATGACATTGAATTGAACCTCTTATTTATAGATTTCCGAAAGGCATTCGATCAAATCAAAAGATCACAATTAATACAAGATATGAAACAACTACAAATACCACAGAAATTAATACGACTAACCCAAATGACAATGGAAAGATCAGAAACCACAGTAAAATTTTATAAACGGGAGACAGAATATTTTGAAATAAACATGGGGGTTAGACAGGGAGATGCTCTCTCACCGGTTTTATTCAACATTGTACTGGAAAACATTGTGAGGAAAACGGACCATGTAAGCACAATCAGAAATAAGGAAATGCAACTCTTGGCATATGCAGACGACTTAGTCGTAATATCACAGAGCAAAACGAAATTACAAGAAACACTTAACATCATTGAAACAGAAGCAAAAATAAGAGGACTCACAACAAATACCGAAAAAACAAAATACATGCACTGCAAAAGGGGAAAAGACACTGATCCAAAACAATACAAGGTGGGAAAACATGAATTTGAAAAAGTACAAACATTTACATACTTGGGAACGGAAATAAACAACAAAAATAACAAAGAGCAAGACATAAAAGGGAGGATCCACCGAGGGTTTAAACTGTTTAATATATACAAGCCACTGTTAAATGATCGAAAAATTACAAAAGTAACAAAAATAAGAATCTACAAAACATTAATAAGACCTACAGTAATATACGCAGCGGAAACAATGCGAGTAACCAAAAAAGAAGAGGAACAACTGCGCATATTCGAAAGAAAGATTTTAAGGAAGATCCTAGGGCCACTGAAATTGGGGGAGAATGAATACAGAATAAAAACAAACAAAGAAATAGAAGACGAAATAAAAGGAGAAGACATAATCAGAGAAATAAAGGCACAACGAATACGTTGGTTAGGACACTTGGAAAGAACACAGGAAAATCGAATGATTAGGACAATAACGGAATGGAAACCAGATCTGACCAGACCACAAGGGAAACCTAGACATAGATGGAAAGACGAAGTTTTAAAAGACCTGAGAAGGATGAATGTTACGGACTGGAAGAAAAGGACCACCAACAGAAAAGAATGGAAAAACATTGTACTACAAACTAAATCAAACAAGAACATATGAAAGAAATTAAGGCACTAATCCAGCCGAAGAGGATTGAAGAGTCTACATAAGACGCCAATGATTCCTGTAAAGGAATTACGGTTTATATATAATCAACGTAGATATTTTTTAAGTGTAAGAAAATATAGTGAAACGGATAAATACAATAGGTAGTTTCGTATTGGAGCATAGATAAATTGTATGTTTTTGTGAAGTTGTCTTAAGACGTTATAGGTATTATGACAGTCCAATTAGTTTAAGTTCTGGTGTTATAGTCACGCATAAGATTTTGTAATATATTTTGGTGTTTGAATGTAAATACTGCCATGACTTGTAAGGATAGTTGCCTAATAGTGCCGAGTTGAGTTTCTCTAAATCATAAATAGATGGATAGTAGTAATCTTATTAAACATAATTTTTATAATCAATTTCTGAATAATTTCTAGATTCCGTAAATGACAGTTAGCGATACCCCCCGTCCAATTATTCCATTACTGACTAAAGATAAAATTTCAAAAAACCAAATATCTTGTTGTGGGAGGGAGGGGTAGGTCAAGATTTGCAAATAAATGGCGTGACGATTCAGGCATGTAATGACTATAAATATCTACATACAATAATAGCCCAGGAAGGAAGCAGTACAGGAGAAACAGCCAGTAGAATTGTACAAGCAATTTAAAACGGAAAGGTGGGCAATTACTAAAAGAGATAAATAAAAAATCGAAGCTGTAGAAATGGATTATCTATGTAAAAGCTGTACGATATCAAAACTTCAACATAAAACAAATGAAGAAATATCAAGGAAAATGAATCTCAAACGAACAGTAGTAGAAAAGATGGAAGCTAGAAGACTAATATGGCACGGCCACGTGAGACGAATGCCGCCCGAGAGGTGGCCAGTAAAATTATGGGAATGACATCCCCCGGGAAGAAGAAAAAGGGGACGACCACCAGAAGACTGGACTATACACAAGTTCTACTAGACATGGAAAGAAGATAGTTAGTAGAAAACTAGGTCAAGAAGGCTTGGCGATTAGGATGTGTTAGACGGCCATAGTGAAAGCCGTACAAAGTAGCTATGTATGTATATAATTATTGACTGTACTCTAGCAAAGTAGATGATTTTATTTTACAACAATCTATAAATGTAATAAGATCATTACTGACTTTTTAAAAGTTGGAAAATGAGCCATCACCAACTTTTACTTCCTACCCCGGGCGGGAAGTAGATTACCATGACAGCAGGTGGAAAGTTGTTCCTCTTGGGTGGAAAATGACAGTTCAACACTTTCATCTGTTGGTCGGAAAGTGACCTTTTTGTCAATTCTTGAAAACATCAGATGTCAGTCATAATCTGTCAATTAAATTTTTCCAATAAAGTGGTTTCCCCGCCGTCTCTCTATCTTCAATACTTTCCGAGATCCTCATGCTAAACATTAAAAAAAAAACTCACCCTGTATCGAGTGTGTAAAGTAGTACGTAACATTCAAAACACGACGAAAACACTATTGTTTTGGGTGTGCTGACATATTAACCTTTCCGGAAGAGTGTCTTTACAATCATTATCTTGTATGATTATTAGTGTAATCAATTCAGTTCATAGTTTTGAATTTTAAGTAACATGGAATTAATATCAATCACCACAGAATTGTATTGGGTATGGTACCATAGCAATATAACTGTTAAATAGTGGGCTCTCCTTTGTTAACTTCAAATTACTCTGATTTTGTTCCGTTTATTTGTGCTACTCCTTTTACTTCTGCATACAGACTCTTTATAGCGTTAAGTTAAGTTTGGTGTTACTTACAATTGTTTAAGAGCGTTCCACAGTTTTGCTCTATCTAAATTATAGAAGGCTACTTTCAAATTGATGAAGATAAGGTATAGTTCTGAGTTATTTTCGATTTTTGATTCTAATAATTTAAGTAGTACATTTGTTTGGTCTGTGGTTCGCCTTTTGCTTCTGAATCTTCCTTGTTTGTTCTCTATTTGTTGTGTTAGTCTCTTTTTTAAAATGTTGCTTTATATCTTGATGACTGCAGGTGCTAGGCAAATAGCTCTACAGTTATCGCAGTCTGTGTGAGGTTATTTCTTGTGAATGGGAATCAGTGCGTTTATTTCCCAGACTTTTGTGGTTGTTTCTTTCTATGCCATATTGTTTATGTCCTTGGTCCGTTTTTGCACTTTATATTCTCCGTATTTAAGTAGTCTCGTCACGTGGATTTTCCCATTTTCAGTTCTTTTATTGCTTTTTTTACTTCTTTTGACTTTTCATGTTCATGTTGTATTTCGTAGTAATTTGTCCAGACTGTTTTCTGATTCCATACTAGAGATAACTGGTAAAAGTTCAATATACGGTCCGGTCGTACTTTTATCTCTAAAAAAAATTCATCAAGACCTAACAACTAACCTAAACCGCTAAACTGAACCGCCGAGAGCGCAACAACGTTGCTTTAAACATTACGAAGCGATAGCGGCACCTACAACATTTTTACATTCAGCGAAAAAATACGACCGGACCGTATACTGTACTTGACCCGACATGGGAAATACTGCTACTGACTAGTAACGTTACATTCGTTCCCGTTACCGAAATATAACGTTCCGAAATAACGTTACTGATAAAACTCACATACACACGACGTTCCTTAATAATGTGAGTCATCCGTGAAAGCTGACCGGTAATGCTGTTATCGTTGTTGCTAATGAATGCCCTGAAAGACCCAAACATCGCAGACTGCATTTTTATTCTGTTTATTGTATATTTCAGCACGTGCAAATTATTTATTGTATTATTGTTCCTCTAAACAACTCCGGCCAGCCTAATATTTTTTACAGTACCTATTCACCCTTCACTCGCCAGAACCTTAATTTTTCTAGTATCGTGTGTGCTTGCGGTCACAAATTTAGCACTAGAAATGAGTTCAAGAAAGACCTCTGTGATTTGGAGCTTTTTTATTCCAAAATCAACGATATTATTATAACTAATTATAAGATTTCTTTATTTTTATAAGCAAAAAACCCTCCACCGAAACCTCTAATTAATAATTATTAATGATTCATTTATTCAATTCCATTACTAATATTTGGAACAACTTTGCATGCGCGTACTGTTGTCAAAATAACGGGTATAACGCTATTTTAACGTAACGTGCAAAAACTCGCAATCTATTCCATAACGCTAGTGCCACTGTCTGTATCTCACTGTGTACCATTGTACTCATTACCAAAATATCAAGTTATTTAATGAACGAGTAACGAAACATAATATTGCCGTAAAATAACATTCCAAAATAACGTTACTCTCATCTCTATTCCATACCTTTAACCACAGGTCACGCGATCATTTTGTTGCATCAAATTTGTGTGTCATACACCAATGATGACATATTTGTGACGTCACCACTCACCAAACATCTCTAAAAATAGGACATGTCTGCATGGCACTTCATCGAGAACCTGTTGTAGACATAACAGAAAAGATGCTATGACTTCTTATGAGCATGGTACCTTAGAAGTAATGACAGTCATATCGCCTTTTTGATATTTTGAAATCAGATCATTAGAAATGAGTTTTTAAGTAAAAAAATAATTCCTTTAAAAAATATTCTTTATTATATACTATACAGATTTTAATTAAGGTTATTACAGATATTTACTACATCACTTTCTTTATACATCTGGAATATTTATAAAAATAACTATATATTCACTGCTTCAACATAATACTTAACATATACAAAGTAAGTACATTTACATAGAAATTATATATGATGCACATATCAATATACAGTACAGTCCCAATTATACGAGATAACATGGGCGACACCTGCATCGGATAAGCAAACACTTGGATAACGCGATTATATAATAAATAAGAACGAGTAGGTATAACCAATGACGTACGTATAGTCATGTGAAATTACCGGTAATTTAATAATTAGTAATATTACCAGTAACATAAGGGTAAAATTACCCATACCCATACAAAACAAAAACTATAATAGTAATTTATTATACAAGACGATAAAGTTAAATTTTATCCACGAGTGAATCGTTTAACGTCGAGACGAAGTAGAGACGTTAATGATTCAAGAGTGGATAGAAATAACTTTATCGTCGTGTATAATACAATATTTTTTTCTATAGCAAGAACTTTAACAATTTCAAAAGAAAATAATGACAGTCAATCACATTTCAAAATGTCAGTAGCTAGATTGGGTTGCTACGATAGTACGAAGCTGTCATATTTAATTTAAACAAAACTTAGAAAATTAAATTACTTTTTTCTATAGCACATGTTAAAGTGTGCTTTTATCAACTCAAAACAAAAGGTCAAGTTTTACTTTAACAGCAAGGGTAGATAAAGTAGCACTTTAACATCAAGGATAGATAAAGTAATTTAATTTTCTAACTTTTGTTTAAATTAAATATGACAGCTTCGTATTATCGTAGCAACCCAATCTAGCTACTGACATTTTTAAATGTGATTGACTGTCATTATTTTCTTTTCAAATTGTTAAAGTTCTTGCTATAGAAAAAAATATTGTATTATACACGACGATAAAGTTATTTCTATCCACTCTTGAATCATTAACGTCTCGACTTCGTCTCGACGTTAAACGATTCACTCGTGGATAAAATTTAACTTTATCGTCTTGTATAATAAATTACTATTATTTCATACTGATTTCAAAAATGACATTTTTCGGATTATTTATGGTACAAAAAATGGAACATTAAAATCCTAGTACTTTAAAGTAGAATTTTAAAGTTCAAGTACTTTAAAACTTATTTATTGTACAAAAAATGGAACATTAAAGTCCTAGTACTTTAAAGTAAAATTTTAAAGTTCAAGTACTTTAAAATTATACGTCAGTTGTTGACATAAAATTTGAAATGATTTACAACTTTATATTTAAAATTTTGCAGTATGAAATAAACCGTTGTATTCACCACGAACGAAAAGTGTTTTTAAAGGTCCTCGCAAGTAATTCCGTCCGAGGCGTTAGCCTCGGACGTAAACAACTTTCTCGTCTTTAAAATGCCACTTTTCGTTCTAGATAAATAAACTACTATTTTTCTATAGCACATGTTAAAGTGTGCTTTTATCAACTCAAAACAAAAGGTCAAGTTTTACTTTAACAGCAAGGGTAGATAAAGTAGCACTTTAACATCAAGGATAGATAAAGTAATTTAATTTTCTAACTTTTGTTTAAATTAAATATGACAGCTTCGTATTATCGTAGCAACCCAATCTAGCTACTGACATTTTTAAATGTCATTATTTCTTTGGAAATTGTTAAAGTTCTTGCTATAGAAAAAAATATTGTATTATACACGACGATAAAGTTATTTCTATCCACTCTTGAATCATTACCGTCTCGACTTCGTCTCGACGTTAAACGATTCACTTGTGGATAAAATTTAACTTTATCGTCTTGTATAATAAATTACTATTATCTATCCTTGATGTTAAAGTGCTACTTTATCTACTCTTGCTGTTAAAGTAAAACTTGACCTTTTGTTTTGAGTTGATAAAAGCACACTTTAACATGTGCTATAGAAAAAAATTAATTTATTAAAACTTAAAACTTTTAGTTTGTTTTGATGTATCATGTAAGTAAATAAATAAAGTCAAAGATAAAGATTATATAAAAACATTGATCTAAAATCGTTCACCTATGACTGTAATGAAATAAACTGGAATTGGCTAACTCAAATGGAGGATTTAAATGCTCGCACAGAATGCTTGAATAATACCATTATTAAGTTATTTGATTTGCATGCTCCGCTGATACAGTCTAAAGGTAGGGGTAAAAAAACACCCCCCTATATAACTTATACAATTAAGACTATGATAAAATTCAAAAATAAGGCGCACAAAAAGTATCTAAAAACCAAATCATCGACTGATAGGAAGTATTACGTTGAGTTGAAAAATTATTTAAAAAATGCTATAAAAAGAGAGAAATCTGCGTATATGAAATATGAACTTCAAATAAATAAGCATAAATCAGATGGTATGTGGAAAAAACTAAAAAATTGGGGTCTGAACAACAAATCCCAGACAAATACAATTAATTTACCCAACGTAGTAAGTGCGGATGATATCAATAATTATATTATTAATATAGCAGGAGATATAAATATCAGCAAACACTTATTAGAATATTATAACGAAAATACATTTAACCAGGTCACTAGCTTCTCTTTTGCACCAGTAATGGAAAATGAAGTTTACAGAGCTGTAACATCAATCAAGTCAGGAGCAGTGGGCATCGATGGGCTAAGTATACAAATGGTCAAATTAGTAATTCCATATTGCATCACAGTGTTTGTACAAATTATTAATGAATCATTCCAGCGAGGTATATTACCGAATATTTGGAAGTCTGCCATAGTAATGGTCTTCCCTAAAATACCACAAGCAACAACATTAAATGACATTCGACCTCTTAGCATTTTACCCTTATTATCAAAAGTAATAGAGAAGATAGCTGCAGCTCAACTCAAAAAACATTTAGACGCAAATCATATAGTACCTGCGTTGCAGTCAGGATTCAGAACGAATCATAGTACTCAAACAGCGCTTCTTAAAATTATAAATGATATTTGTAGCGCCATTAATGATAATAAAGTTGCAATTTTAATATTACTTGATCAAAGCAAGGCCTTTGATACAGTAAACTTTCAACTACTGTTATCGAAGTTGCACTACATAGGACTTGACCCAACAGTGTGTGCATGGTTTAGTGATTACATAACTACTCGTAGTCAAACAGTTAAATACCAAAAAAACTTTTCTTCCGAACACAATACTAGAAGTGGAGTTCCACAGGGCAGTATTCTGGGTCCGTTATTGTTCTCCATCTTTACTTTTGATCTACCGCGATCATTAAAATACTGCCAATATCATCTGTATGCCGATGATGTACAACTCTACATATCTTCCACAATTGATGAAATCGGTATTACCATCGACAATATAAATAAAGACTTATCCAGTTTTTATGAGTGGTGTGAGAGAAATGGTATGCGTGTTAACCCTACAAAATCGGTCGCTATGTGTATTTTGAAATAAACATGGGGGTTAGACAGGGAGATGCTCTCTCACCGGTTTTATTCAACATTGTACTGGAAAACATGGTGAGGAAAACGGATCATGTAAGCACAATAAGAAATAAGGAAATGCAACTCTTGGCATATGCAGACGACTTAGTCGTAATATCGCGGAGCAAAACAAAATTACAAGAAACACTTAACATCATTGAAACAGAAGCAAAAATAAGAGGACTCACAATAAATACCGAAAAAACAAAATTCATGCACTGCAAAAGAGGAAAAGACACTGATCCAAAACAATACAAGGTGGGAAAACATGAATTTGAAAAAGTACAAACATTTACATACTTGGGAACGGAAATAAACAACAAAAATAACAAAGAGCAAGACATAAAAGGGAGGATCCATCGAGGGTTTAAACTGTTTAATATATACAAGCCACTGTTAAATGATCGAAAAATTACAAAAGTAACAAAAATAAGAATCTACAAAACATTAATAAGACCTACAGTAATATACGCAGCGGAAACAATGCGGGTAACCAAAAAAGAAGAGGAACAACTGCGCATATTCGAAAGAAAGATTTTAAGGAAGATCCTAGGGCCACTGAAATTGGGGGAGAATGAATACAGAATAAAAACAAACAAAGAAATAGAAGACGAAATAAAAGGAGAAGACATAATCAGAGAAATAAAGGCACAACGAATACGTTGGTTAGGACACTTGGAAAGAACACAGGAAAATCGAATGATTAGGACAATAACGGAATGGAAACCAGATCTGACCAGACCACAAGGGAAACCTAGACATAGATGGAAAGACGAAGTTTTAAAAGACCTGAGAAGGATGAATGTTACGGACTGGAAGAAAAGGACCACCAACAGAAAAGAATGGAAAAACATTGTACTACAAACTAAATCAAACAAGAACATATAAAAGAAATTAAGGCACTAATCCAGCCGAAGAGGATTGAAGAGTCTACATAAGACGCCAATGATTCCTGTAAAGGAATTACGGTTTATATATATATATATATGTGTATTGGTAGTGGTAAAAATAGACAAAACATAGATTTATCTAATCATCAGTTGATCCTAAATGGGTCTGAAATAAAGTGGGTGACTTCGGCTAAAAGTCTCGGACTAATAATTGATAATGCTCTTGCCTTCGATGATCATGTCAATAAAATTTTTAGAGTGTCTTTTATGAAATTAAAGCTATTGTATAGATTCAAATACACATTAGATTGTGAAGTTAAGTTAAAATTAATCCAGAGCCTAATCTATCCTAACATAGACTACTGTAACGCAGTTTATTTTAAATTTTTAACTAAAGAAAATAGGAATAAATTACAGAAAATCCAAAATGCTTGCCTTCGATTTGCCTTTTGTGTACCTTTTCGTCACTCAATTACGCCTTATCTAGTAAGAAGCAATGAACTAAATATTCGAAGTAGATCAGAATATTTATTTGGGATGTTTTTGTTCAAACTTGTACATTCTAGATGCCCGCCATATTTGTATGATTATTATTATTATTATTATTATATTATACTCATATACAGATTGTCCGAAATCAGTTTTGAACATACGAAATTAATGAGTGCGACAAGGAAGACATAAACAAAATCATATATTTAATAGTACTATGTTGCTAGCGCGTGCAAGTGGGGAGGTCACAGCGTAGGTGAGACAGACAACCAACTCTTTCACACTATTGGTGAGCTGCGCGCAAGCGTCATCCACGCTGTGGGGAAGTGCACCTCATGGTGAAGTTTAAAATTCGCTTCTAAAGGCAGAGTTCGAATTCTCAGGCATGCGCATGAGACGCGTAGTGTTCAAAGTGAGACTATGTCGGCGTCGTAATGTTTTAGCCCGTTCCCAGGCCCTACTAGTAATATAGAAGTAAAAATATATGAACAAAATAAGTAGCAGTAAAAGTACATATCTTCGAAAGCGTTTATTTTTAATATACTTTATAAATAATTTAACCTACAACAGTTCTTGTAAATAAAACAATTGGACAAACATTATTTGCAGGAAACAAGCCTACATAAAAATAGTAGAGTTTAAAGATGCAAGGGTCAAGTGTAAACTTATTTGGCGTCCGTTTTTTAGGGTGAATGTACAGCAGTGACGCACCAGCGAATAGTGATCTTGGAAGCAGTCGAAGTGCACGATATGATGCGATTGCACCCGAGAGCTGGCTGCGTGAAATTTTTAAGGTTACGATGCGGAAGCTGTAAATTTTTAAACTGAAATTAAGTCAATGAAACAAACAAACACTTCTGTCAAATATTTTATCTGTCATTAAGAGTATAAAGGTATAAAGGTTTAAAATATACTATTGTTTACTATTCACATTTATTTTAATTACACTCACCGGCACGAAAAACGGAGCACTTGCATTCTTTGATTAGATTTAAAATCGTATCCCTTTGTGATGTTTTATTATTACATTTATTATACATGTTATAATGTTAAATGTATAATAAATGTAATAATAAAACATCACAAAGGGATACAATTTTAAATCTAATAAAAAAAATGCAAGTGCTCCGTTTTTCGTGCCGGTGAGTGTATTTAAACCTCACTTTATACTCTTAATGGCAGATAAAATATTTGACATAAGTGTTTGATTGTTTCATTGACTTAATTTTAGTTTAAAAATGTACCTAGCCATGATTACATTCTATCTTTGTCCTGCTACTCATTTTGTTTATGACTTCCTTGTCGCACTCATTAATTTCCTACGTTTAAAATGGATTTCGGACAATCTGTATAGGTACAACATATTAACAACCAGTCTTATAAAGGTCACTAATCTGACGTTACTTTAATTCGCTGTTAAAATAAACAAAAGCACATCAAAATTTGTTTACTAAAGAATAAAATGTCATAAGCACTAACGTTTTGATGCGCGTTTGTTTATTTTAACAGCGAATTAAAGTTAACGTCAGATTAGTGCCCTTTATAAGACTGGCTTTAAGGTATGCATAATAAAATAAGTTGAAGTACCAATAATATTACACTCCATTTGCCTTCATCAGTACCAGAGTTTTTCAAATAATTCGTCGGAAGTCGCATTTCTTCTAGGACTATATTAATAATCGAAGTCAACATACTGCAGCAGACCATAATCAATTTTTCATAGCCACAAAATCATGCACTAGTTGCCAGTATCAAAAGCAGTATATGAGCATTACAAGGCAAGAAAGTGACAAAGAATGGATAATTTACGAAATGTTCAATGCAAGAATGCGGTAAGAGCCACATAAAATCTAAAAACGCGGTAAAAGATACACTTATGCTGTGTTTTAAAATTGTATTAGTACCATATCCCATATCGCATTTTAGAGTCAGGCAGGCATGGAATTTTCCAATTAGGTACATTTTATTTGTGTTTTATGCTGTTTAAATGTTGTCAGCGTATTTTGGCTGTTTAATTCAATTCCTTCCTCAAAAACTATAATTTTTTGGACTTAATGCCTTTTTCACTTGCACGGCAGTATAACCCTATGCTAGTACATCATTTAAAATAAGCAAATTGAAATGAATAAATAATGATTATGAATCTATGAAGCTATTTATCAATTGGAAAAAATTAAATGATATTTTTACCGTAGTTGTTGTAATCTGTAATCTACTTACAGCAAACATATTTTTAGCGTCTTACATAATAAATATTAGCTACACTGTTACAACAATCACATTACACAAACATTCACCAATGCACCAAATACTGTTCTCTTTGTTCGTGTACATGTTGTTAAAATTGAGAATGCTGCACAAAAGTAGTTGATAACCGACTCGTCAGAGTAAATCATAAATTATGCTATACTGTTTTGGGAATACCCTATTGCGATTTCTTTAATATGTAACTTAATAAGGCCTTATCTTATTTTTGCATTCTGGAGATTTCACAACCAATCGAGATCTGTTACTGAATAACCACAAAGTAATTCTCAATTACTGTGAGTAATTTCAATTACCACAAGTAATTCAAATACTCGTAATAGCTATTTATGCAACAAATGCTAAAAGTCGACGTTTATGCACGAGACATGAAAATTATGAAACGAAGCCGAAGGCACTTGTTGCACAAATAGCTATTAATTTCCTAATAAAATTTACTTTGAGAATAAATTTATTTATTCTGTAGATTTGCATATTGTAAACGCAAAATAACTTTAGTCGGCTAATAAATCCCTACAGGTTAACTTTAATTCGTTGTAAAGTAAACAAAAGCGCATCAAAACGTTAATGCTTATGAAATTTTATTCGTTAGTAAACACATTTTGATGCGCTTTTGTTTATTTGCCTATTAATTTACTGGGGAAGTAAATTTATTCCACAAATTAATGATTTATTATCATTTATAATACTGGCAATAAGAGTAATTAAATTACTTAAAAGTAATTGAGTAATTAAATGCATTAATTAATTACTTGAAAAAGAATTCAATTTCAAAGCAAATAAACAAAAAGGAATTTAATTAGTAATTTAATTACGAAGTTCTGACTGTGACTTATTCTTATTAGATTGCAACAGCCTGTGGACTGTGAAGCTATGACACATAATAAGGGAAAGTACCGGATATTCGACGCTCTTTCCGCGAAAAATATTGCAACAAGCTGCTAACTTTACGTAATATTATATTACCGGCTGCTAAGTTTACGTATTATTAATTACATTACCACTAACAATCCTGTGTAATATTACCAAAAATGTTGTTGGGTAACTTTACATAATATTACTTAAATTACCAGTAATATTACCACTTACATCACTACATATGTATGTAAAATACAACTGCAATCCACAGCACATCCTACTGCAAATATACACAAAATTGTGCTTTGTCATCGTTTGCCATATAAATAGAGAAATCCCCGATTTGAAGCTCGAATAAAGCGGATAAATTTCGAATCAACCTCGAATAACCTGGAATTTTGAAAAATTATATTCGACTCGGTTAATACGGAACTCGGGTAATCGCAACTCGGATAACTGGAACTGTACTGTACTTAACATTTGTACTTGTACCGCTGGTGTCTTACTTCCATTTACAAGTTATCCACCATATAGCCACATTTCAAATTCATTTTAAAAATTTTATACACTTATAGTGGGAAATAAGAATACTAAGTAGGAGAAATAAATGTCGTCACTCTCATTTACAAAAACTGCTATACATTTCAGCCGGACACTTTACAATGTCGTTATTTAATGAAAATTAGCAAAACTATTCATTCAAAATTTTGGTGCGCCAATCAAGTTTTATTGCAATCCATCTTTAACGTATTGCTTGAGATTAACTTTCAGTGTATAAATATAAAATAAATTTAAAGGTTTGGTTATTTTATCACATCGATGTTCAAATCTTTATGATGAACTCGTTTATGGGAACTTAAATTACCAGTTGTAGTGAATCCTTTTCTACATATTGTACAAACATGTGGCTTTTCTCCAGTATGTGTGCGTGTATGAATTGTCAGGTGTATGTTCTTCGCAAACGTTTTTCCACATATTACACATTTGTACGGCTTTTCTCCTGTATGCTTTCGCATGTGAATCCTAAGGTGACGTGGATGAACAAATGACATATGGCAGCTACTACACGCATGAGGTTTCTTATTGGTGTGTGAACTTCTTACATGAGTTGTTAAATTACTCTGTGTCGTGTAAGTTTTTCCACAGGTACTACACACAAAGGAACGAATACCTAAAACAGGACAAATTTGTGTTATTAAAATTATTTCGTGACTAGAAAACTACAGAAGTAATTTTTAGTGAACTTAAACATCAAATACAAAATTCAATTGTTTCCGATTTTATTAATGCATACACAATTTTTTTGGCTAAAGCATAAAAAATAGCTTTTCAATCGTTCAATCAAGACTATAGCAGATAAATTATCACTCAAAAATGAGCATTATTTATAATAAAAGATATACATGTTGAATCTTAAATAATTAATAGGTACTTTGAAGAGTTATAGCTGCTTCAGGATGCATTTTTGGATATGAATAAATTATGCTAAATCTGCACTATTTAATACCCCAAATGTAAAATGTTTGACATACCCTTTATTACGCCATGTGTGTATATGAATCCAGAAACTATTACCCCAAAAAAAGTGTCATGTGTGGGATTGAGACAGGCAGATCCTTTATCAACTACCCTATTTAACATAATCATACCTATATAATAATCCATAACAGTATATGCCGTGTTAAACGCGCAAAAGTACCATGGTTGCAATCGAGCGTTTCTATTTTCGGGTTTTTGTAAACAAACGTCCTATTACTTTTAATAGCGATATTATCACAGAAAACAATTACTTATTCAGGGTGTCTAGCAGATATGACATTCAAAATTCCCGTATAATTCCCGTATTTTCCCGGTCATTTTATTAGGATTCCCGGATACTTTCTGGTCTTCCGGTCTGACTTTTTACGACCTGTCTTCGCGCGTCCCGTACATTTTTGCAATTATTCCGGATAATCCGAAAAATTTTATGGAAATTTCGCTTATTATTGGAAATTTCGCTTATTATTTCCGTAAAATGGCAAAAATTACTGCAAATTCCCTTTGATAAAAAAATTCCCGGTTGCCTAAGAAATTCCCGCATATTTCCCGCATTTTCAAGGACACCTTCAAATTCCCGTATAATTCCCGGTTTTTCAGGAATTCCCGGTCGCTAGACACCCTGTTATTATGCCTATAGCTTGTGTTTTTTAAAACTATTAACACAGCTTCAAACGCAAGTACATTTTGTTTAATAATAAAGCGGGTTCATTTCTGCGTTACTGAACGCTGCCAAGCGCTGCAGACAAACGAACAAACAAACCCTACGTTTAACATACATTTAGAAGGCGTGTCTGCAGTTTACGTTACATAACCTAACATAATTATTAAGTACGCCTTTTACAAGCGAGCAAGACGCTTTTTTATTATTATTTCACTGCAGTCTGCAAGTTCGGCTGGCTTTCGTGACATGAAAATCTGCACGCATCTCATACTGCCAAACCGGCAGATGGAGAAACAATTCGCCCAGCAAAATCAAACGACAAGACGGTTATCACCAACGAGTAGGTAAATCATGCTGTTATGGAAGTGAATAAGCGGCAACTTATGACCGATGTGATAAACGACGACAGCAGCAAACAAAAAACTTCATGCAAAAGCCATCGATGAATGCAAGTGAGTTCCTAGTACTTGAAATAAACGAAAACGCATTGAGCTTTGTTCTTTTATATTTCTAACTCAAGTTTAACCTACAGTTAGTAATGAAGATGTTAAGAAATTCCTAGAAGATAGAAGTGACAAAGGGAGGGTCTCGTAAACTTCATGCAGAAGCTATCGATAAATGCAAGTGGGTAGAAGAAGTACCGGGTCAAGTTTAGTATACGGTCCGGTCGAATCTTTTCTCTGAATGTAAAAATGTTGTGGGTGCCGCTATCGTCTCGTAATGTTTAAAGCAATGTTGTTGCGCTCTCGGCGGTTCAGGTTAGTGGTTTATGTTAGTTGTTCGGTCTTGATGAATTTTTTTTAGAGAAAAAAATACGGACCGTATACTGAACTGTTACCGAAGTACCTTGTACCTGGAATAAACGAAAACGCAGGTATAATGTGTATTGAGTGTTGTTCTTTTATATTTCTAACTCAAGTTTAACCTACAGTTAGTAATGAAGATGTTAAGAAATTCCTAGAAGATAATCGAATCACTGTGCGCTCCTGCGAATCTCCCCAATAATGACACTTATAAATCGTTTAAAATTGGAGTGGCGCAAAGTGACAAAGGGAGGGTCTCATAAACTTCATGCAGAAGCCATCGATGAATGCAAGTGGGCAGAAGAAGTACCAGGTCAAGTTCAGTATACGGTCCGGTCGTATTTTTTCTCTGAATGTAAAAATGTTGTGGGTGCCGCTATCGTCTCGTAATGTTTAAAGCAATGTTGTTGCCCTCTCGGCGGTGCAGGTTAGCGGTTTAGGTTAGTTGTTAGGTTTTGATGAATTTTTTTAGAGAAAAAAATACGGACCGTATACTAAACTGTTACCAAAGTACCTTGTACTTGGAATAAACGAAAACGTAGGTATAGTGTGTATTGAGCATTGTTCTTTTATATTTCTAACTCAAGTTTAACCTACAGTTAGTAATGAAGATGTTAAGAAATTCCTAGAAGATAATCGAATCACGGTGTGCTCCTAAAAAAATCCCGTAAACCCCAATAATGACACTTATAAATCGTTTAAAATTGAAGTGGCGCAAAGTGACAAAGGGAAGGTCTCGTAAACTTCATGCAGAAGCCATCGATGAATGCAAGTGGGCAGAAGAAGTACCAGGTCAAGTTCAGTATACGGTCCGGTCGTATTTTTTCTCTGAATGTAAAAATGTTGTGGGTGCCGCTTTCGTCTCGTAATGTTTAAAGCAATGTTGTTGCCCTCTCGGCGGTTCAGGTTAGCGGTTTAGGTTATTTGTTAGGTTTTGATGAATTTTTTTTAGAGAAAAAAATACGGACCGTATACTAAACTGTTACCAAAGTACCTTGTACTTGGAATAAACGAAAACGCAGGTATAGTGTGTATTGAGCGTTGTTCTTTTATATTTCTAACTCAAGTTTAACCTACAGTTAGTAATGAAGATGTTAAGAAATTCCTAGAAGATAATCGAATCACTGTGCGCTCCTGCGAATCCCTTAAACCCCAATAATGACACTTATAAATCGTTTAAAATTGGAGTGGCGCAAAGTGACAAAGGGAGGGTCTCGTAAACTTCATGCAGAAGCCATCGATGAATGCAAGTAGGCAGAAGAAGTACCTCGTACTTGGAATAAACAAAAACGCAAGTATAGTGTGTATTGAGTGTTGTTCTTTTATATTTCTAACTCAAGTTTAATCTGCAGTTAGTCATAATTTTTTTTACCCCAAGTCTTTACGACAATTACTTTTCGAGATAGGGCCGAGTGCCCTTCTTAATTGGCCACCCGGTACAGGAGACTCGAAAATGTGTGGACTTGGCTTAACCATGGGTTCCTAACCCAAAATGAGGCGATGTAACTTAATTTACCTATGTATTAGTGATGGGCAGAATCGAATACTTTTCAGAATCGAATTCATCGCATTCGAATACTTTTGAGAATCGAATGATCGTTCGAATGCAAGCAATTCGAATGCAAAATCGCACTTCCAAATACAGAATCGAGTTGTGCGCTCTTGCGTTCGAATGCAAGCAATTCGAATGCAAAATCGCACTTCCGAATACAGAATCGAGTTGTGCGCTCGCTCTCGTATTGGGAAGTGGTGAGGTGTGACCTCGACTCGGCGGCACGCACAACCAGGGATACCGAGACGCTGCACGTGCACCAAACAAAAATAAAAATTTGTTTTGATTGTAGGCGGTTCAGCTTACCCTATTAATAACGTATATTTGTTTTGTAATACTTAAATGTTAAATTTATAGTACCGAAAATGAATATGAGAAAGGGACCGTTTATAAAATAGTTTTTTTATTGTTGTTACAGGCCTATATGTATTTCTTTAACATAAATTATTAAGACAACCCCAGCGTTTGTTTCTCTTTCCTTTCCATGTATCTGTTGAAATGTTTAGTAGATTTTTAGTTGCATTAGTGATTTTGGTGGTGCTATATCGTTTGAGTGTGCAATCTTCAGTCTGTGTGGTAATATTAGTCTAAACTCATATGATACGCAGCGCTGTGCTAGTGAAAACTGAATCTGAAACGATTCGAGTGCAAAACCGAGTACCAACCGCCGCCAAGCGCCGATGCATTCGAATTCAGCATTCGGAAAAGAATCGAGATCACACCGAATTCAGCATTCAGATCGGAATCGAGATCACGCCCGGCGAGATTTACAAACGCCGATTAAGTATTCGATTCGAAGCATTCGAATACACTCAAAAGAATCGAATGCATTCGAGATCTTGCAAGAATCGAATACTGTAGTAATTTGCATTCGAATAGTCCCATCACTACTATGTATATCCCAATATGTATTATTATGCCAGTATTCTGCTTCAAAATTGTTTTTCAAAACTAATTTTGCTTATAGCAATAGAACGCTTGGATCGTTTTGGACGATATTCAATCTGACATTTCAAACTGGTATAACTTATCTTTTGGGATGATATTGGTTATTATTACCAGATTGCTAGTGGGTGAAACATGAATGCCACGGCAAAAATCAGACCGTAACTATTTAGTGATAAGGCTCCAAAAAGAGACACTTATTAATTTTTGATGCTGAGAAACAAACGAGAAAAAACAATTTGATACAAAGTATTTTTAGTTACATTAATAAATTAAGTTAACGCTGAATTTTATTATAATTTTTTTATGTAAAGATTGTTTTTATCCACAAAAATTGAACTGCAGTCGCTGCAACATTTCTGCATTATTCCTAATTGAGAAGATTTACAACTGAGACAGAATTGCTACAGCAATTAAAAATTTGCTTTAGTCATTTGTTTCTCGGCATACAGGACAACTAGATTACACCTGCTTCCAACAAATGTTACTCAGGTTTTGTTTTTTCTATCGAAATTGTCGCAGACATCAAAAATTACAGATACAAAAGAATTTACTAATGAATAACACCTGTTTTTGAAAAGTAAATTAAAAGTTATCGGCTTAGTAATTAGAGTTAGAGTCTCATTTGTAAAGTAACACGGATATTTCATCCACTAATGGTCCATCAATCATAACCAATATAACCCTAAAAGATTACTTACACCAGTTTAGAATATGGAATGTCATATTGAATATTATGCAAATCGATCCAAGCGATCTATTGATACGAGGGCTATATTTTTTCAACCTTCAATTCAGTAGAAATAAAAAACACGAATCAATATGAAACATTTATTGTATAGAAAATGGAAGTACATGTCTCAGCTACATTTCTACGTATTCGTTTTTTCGATGAAGGCACTTATCACTTATTATACCATGGCACGAGTGTTCCTATCCCTCCTCTAAGAAGGTTTTTTGCAACACAGTCGTCGCTCATAATCTTTACTTATTTGAAGATGAATTTCGGCTGCATTATGCCCTTCCGCTAGCAGACTACAACTTACTGTGCCCATCAAGTGTGAACTGAGTGCCGAAAGCCATAATTTGCTTTCTTCTGGCTGAAGGCATAGACTGAAGCGCATAATTCAGTGAAATTCATCCTTGGATGGGTACAGTTTAACCGACGGCTGTGTGCGATAATGGTACACAAAGTTTAAAGAACGAGCTAAAAGCCATCGTGAACGGTTGGCTGAGTGACCAGGCAGCGACCTTCTTTGACGAGGATAAGAAAATCCGTGCTACAGTATGATAAGTCGATCGAAACAGTGATTCACGAAAAAATGTAGCTGAGCGATGTACTATCACGGACAAATGTATTTGCCAGTCTGGTCTTTGCAAAACTTTCCGATAGATGTCGCTAGAGCAAAGAGTAGCAAGTTCTTAAAATTCCTTCAATGATATAAGGTTTTCTACACTTATTTTCATAAATAACCAAGATATATGAGAAAGATTTAATTTGTTTTCCGATTAAACAATCACGGCTTACTACAAAAAAAAACATTTTCACATATAGCTTTAGCTAAACTTTACCTTCTGAACTAAAAATGTTCAAATACATGTATTTGTATATGTATTTGGAAATAAAGACGATTTTATTATTATTATTATATCCCAGTTATTTATGTATATAAGGGTAGCACACCTTATATCAAGAAAAAGAAGAAAACAATATCTTCTTAATTGTGTCATAGCCGCCCTCCTTGATGTGCCTAAATAAAATAAGAAAGTTGGTATCAATATTTTGAAAATTACGAAAACACATGAAAATCTAAAATTACATTTGAATTCCTCTTTAAAAAGTGTTCCAATAATGTGAAGTCAGTGTTGTTCTAAGTAACATAATAATCGATATATCATAAAAACAAACCAAAAAACACAAATTTTTGTTTTGTGAACCTAACTCAAAAACTAAGGCAAGTCCAATTTTTAAAAAAGTGGACGTGACTACCTCCCTGGACTTTCCCATACTGGAAACTGTTCATATCGTCTTTATTCAACAGTCTTTACAACATATAAAAATTGCAACTCGATGACTCACGTCTTCACCGTGATAAGCGTTTACACTTTCACGTAAATTGCGGGTAAATATAAAAGAATGTGTAGTTCAAAACGTGACCACCGAGCTTCTGTAGATGGCGCCAAGTGGACAAGCCGCCTAAGGTCACTAAATCACGTTAGCTACGCTAACACAGGTAGGGAAACTCGGCGTTATTTATGTAAAACCAAACTCGTTTTTGTCAGTGGCGTACCCAATCAGTTGATAGGTTATAACAAAAATAAATTGAAGTTTGTGTACCTAATGTGAACGCAATAAATAAATATTACATAAGGAATTATTTGTAAACGTTTTCCACCTTAAAATAAATTAATTATCACAAATATAAAGCTTTAGCGAATATTTTATACCGCTCGCTGCATTCCAATACTTCGGTACCTCACATACACGTAAATGATGCATGTCGTCTAGTGGTCTATTTATTTCTTTCAACCACTTCTGCCATTTTATGCTATTTCTTGGTCCTTAATTTGCAATAAGTTATTCATTAAAAAGTATTGCTAAATATTGCAGTTTAAATTACCTTCAGGGACTTGAAACAGCGTATACCCTTTTATGCTGTTGTTCAGGCAATCTTTAACGCAGCAAATGAAAACCATAATACTATTAAAAATAAATACGTTTTGACAAAATTCGTCGGGAGAACTAGGAAATCCGAGATTACAATCATCTCTTCAGGTCATAATTAAGGTAAATGATCTGTAATCGTGAAAAATTACAGGCACGTCATTATTGCCAGGGTGCGCAGTGGTTTGGCGATTATCCCGATGGGCAATGGTTACTTAGCAACGGCACGTTTTTAAATAGGCGTCCTGTTACCAGGGGGTTTAGTAGTTGATAGGATACGCGATGAGTTCACTTGTATCCGTGTACGCCACTGCCAATTCTTGAGGCGCGTGATGTAACAAAAATTCGCGCAGCCGAACTGTGACGTGCCTGTCCCTATCTTACGTTGGGAGGACTCTAGACGAAACACATTTTAAATTGCGGTTAAAAACTATCATCTGCCTAACTTACAACCTAGAGAAAGGATTGTGGCATCGCATTCGAAGGATATATTAATAATACGAAAAAATATTTATGCCCTTACTAGTAGCGCCTATGGTAAATTTGACATTGACAAACTCGTTTTTTGAACCTGTCAAATGGTGTTTCCCTACCTGTGTTAGCGTAGCTAACGTGATTTAGTGACCTTAAAGCCGCCACTGTGCTAGTTTATGTATTATTTTCCTCAAAACGGCTGTAGCACCGAGGTGAAATTTTCTAAGTACCTGGAAATTATATTTTCTAGGGCATACAAAATCGATTTTTTATTTTCGCGGAAAAAGATTCTTTGACGCAAAAATATAACCGTTAGAATAAAAAAATTATTTTTCAAAAATAGAGGGGGGAGGGGGCCGGTGCGCTTACATATATCCACGAGTGTAATATTTTCTTGCATATTCATATGCTCCATTATGCACTGAGCAATTCAGTGAAAACCCCAGCTACCTATCTTGTTTTGTTTATTAATTAAAGGGGTTTAAATTTTCAAACTTCAAAGCTTCGTAGAGGGCGCCACAGATAATTCATGAGATTCTTTAAAAAAACAGATCGATAGCCCTTTTCGGGGTCTATCAGTGTATGAAGTTTAAACAAATTCCTGTGGGCAGTTTTTGAGAAATGATTTTTAGAAAATTTCCAAAATTTTGAAAATTTGTAATTTAGGCCCCTTAATATTTTTCAAAACACTTTTTATATCACCTCATGTTAGCCTTCATATACTATTCAGAAAAAAAAATCAATTGAATCGATTCATCCGTTTTTGAGTAATAGGGCGTTAAACTCAAAATTTTCAAAAAATCATAGCGCCCTTCATTTTAAACCTAGCGAGTTCGGCAAAAAACTAACAGATTTGTCTTATGACCCTCTATCGTTATCCGCGATAAAATTTTCAAAATTTTAATCACGAAAACAGTGATACCAAAAAAACATGCGTAACTTCCGCTTCCGGTTTCGGATTTTTTTGAAAAGCTTATTTTGTCGATGAATTTTCGATACACCCCCGCATTCCAAAGCGCATCAAAATCGGATCAATACTTTCGGCTGTAGGAGCGTCACCCACCCACACACTCACACACAGACAGACATTTTTTAAAAACCACTTTTTTGGGTTCCTAGAGGCCCAAAACGGATATTTCTGTGAAAATCTCGATTTCCAAAATTTTCATTATGCCAAGACTTCCCTATACCTATGGGTATGGTAAAGTAATATTAATCGGCATTAAAGTCTGCAATTTTGTCCTAATTTAACCAACCCTGTATCTCTTGCCGTTTTCAAAATCTCAATGGTGAGCATCTAAATTGAATACCCCTGTATATAAAATTGAATGTATGTTTGTATGTCCAAAAATCCTGGCCACTTCCAGGCGATGTAGATAAAACTATGTACTTGATATTTTGTACATTAATAGGGTTTAGGGGCCCAATAGAAGAAAAAATTGTAAAAATGTCACCCTTAACAGCGCCTAGGGATGAAAAATTAGTACTCATATAGAAACTTGTCGCAGTTATGTTTTAAGATTCAAAAACGTAAGAAATCAGGAAATCGGCCTCCAACCCCTTAGGGGATAAAAGTTTATAAGTTTTGAAATTTTAATAAAGGAAAATAAATGAACACGAAATTACCAAACTCTCATTCTCTACACAGCAACATTATAATACATCTGCTCATCCAGCACTACTTAAAAAATTAGGAATTAAGGCACCAATCTAGTAGCCTATGATTTGTGAACAAATGTCTCGTAGCAAATAAAATACAAAATACATTTCATCTGTCACATGTGAAGTCTTACACCCGTATTCATAGTCGTTCGCCAGCGACTCGCCGGCGAAACGCCGGAGTTTTGCCACGCCCTTTACGAGAATTAACATTGCATAGTCGCTCGCGCATGCAGCGCGTCGCCAGCGCTCCGCCGAAAACCATAGTAACGTGCATCCTTGGTTTTACCGGCGAGTGACTATGCAAGGTTAATTCTCGTAAGGGGCGTGGCAAAACTCCGGCATTTCGCCGGCGAGTCGCTGGCGAACGACTATGAATACGGGTGTTAGCGTTCACACATGACAGATGAAATGTATATTCTTTGCTAGATGGCATTTTTTTATAAATCATAGCATATTAAGTAGGTACCTTAATTCCTAATTGTTTACGTTTAAACTACTGGAAAAGTTGATGTATTATTACATAAAATATAAATAATGATTTTATGTATGACCGGGTGAAATATGTCACATTATAGCCTACTTTTGAGGACGAAATAAGTCATTTTACAACCCAAGGGCCTTAATAATTATTTATGTACCAAGGGCATTATGAAGATGTTTATGCCCTTTTGACGGTGACAAGTTTACAACCCTGAGAGCCTCTAGCCCAAGGGTTTATGAGTCGCCTAAGTGCTATGAAAGTCAAGTAATGCCCGTGGTGCATACAACGTTTTATTTTCCACTTTGAATAGGCTTGCAAAGCAGTCCGAAACGCCATAGGGTGTAAAGAGCGGGCAAAACGATAACGCCCGCTCATTATGTCCTCTCTGGCAGGCATAATGAGTAGGTGTTATCATTACGCATTTAAGCTATTTACCCCCTAGGGCGTTATGGACTGTTTTATATACCTTGTATCACAGATATAAACAACAAATAATAGATCAGTGGAAAATAAAGTACTTTTTCTTCAAACAGTAAAATATGGCATTATACTGCTGGATTGATGATGCTAAACTGTCACTTTATTGCCAAGCGGCAGATAATATTATCTGCCGCTCACGAGCGGCAGATAAAGTTATTATCTGCCGCTGACAACTTTATCTGCTGCTCGTCAGCGGCAGATAATATTATCTGCCGCTGACGAGATCAAGTAATTTTCTTCGAATTTTGTTCACAAAGTTGTAAATAATTTGTTATAAAAACATTTGAAGAAAAAATACTATATGTTATTCGGAGCAAAAGTATCTTTATGTGCCTCGGCTGTACTTATCTGCCTCGCAAGCTCGGCAGATAACCCGTCCAGCCTCGCCACATAAAATATAACTTTTGCTCCTAATAACATAATATACTATTATTCGCAATCACATTGTAATGTGTCAATTTCATGACATGTCAACAGCTGGGAACTAGATGATTACTGAAACTAGCCGGGAAATTATTACATACCCCGAAAAATATTACATACCTGAAGACTGGATTGTTTTCATGGTAACAAAAATATTGAGTGGGTTGTTTTCATGGTAACAAAAATATTTGTTACATCCAGATATCCACAAAGCAACCACTAATAGAGGAGTTTCTTAAATGCGCCTGTCAAATAATTGTTAGGGACTGGCCCACCCGTCGGAGGGCGCTAGTGTCGCCACTCTGCAAGGTTGTGAACCAAACTATAATTAATTATGGGTCGGTATGTGAAGAAGTGTTGTTTCAAATTGTGCCGATCTAAATCGGGAAACTTGTGTCTCCTACACTAATGTAGGAGACACAAGTTTCCCAACGGCATAGAAAAACCTACTAATAGAAGCGTTTTCTGAATGCATCTGTCAAATCAAATAATTGTTAGAGATTGGCCCATCCGTCAGGAGGCGCTGGTGTCACCTGTCCGCCTTTTGAAAAGTGCGTAAATTGTAAACTCATACGTCAAACTGACACCGACAAATCATTTAAAATGCGTGAAAAGCATTTTGAACCAAAGCAAATTGTTGCAATTGAGCACGACTATTGTAAGATTGACAATACCTATTAAACAATATTGCTATTTGAATTACTTAAATATATTTGTTATTCGCAAATATTTTGTTTGAATTTTCCATAATTATTGTAAACTTCAGAACCTATAAAGATTTCGCATATTCCGATTTATGCGGTTCAAAACTTTAAAATCGAGATTCTGATGAAGGCAAATTATGTATATGCAAAATTTGTATTGGTGTTGACAGTATATCCTTGATTAATCCAAATATTGTAGTAATGGCGTATTTAAATTTTGCCGCCTTGCTGGAATAGTTTCTGGCCCACCCGTTGTAGGGCGCTGAAACTTTTATTCAAGCTTACTGTTTGAGAAATCGCTCTCTTAGTGGTTGCTTTGTGCAGATATCTATTATTCAGAATTCAAATGTAGTTATTTTTAAAGTTAGATGATTGCGAATAAAATAGTATACATACATCATCTGATCTATACTCAAAAATCAGCTTAACGTAAGTAAAAAGATGTGTTCTTTCAAATTCCGTAATAAAAAAAGGGGGTTGCCATTTAAAAAAAGCATTGATAATGCCATACCTCATACGCGGGACACCCTGTATGTATGCATTTTATTTCGAAAAATACTCAAATAAAAATAAAAATAGACGGGCCGAGCGTTTTTTCCAAAAGTTATTCCTTGAATTTTTAACAAATTTATCCACTACTTTACGAAAGCACTGTATAATATACCTAATATAAAACAGAAAAACAAACCACATACCTGAATGAGTTTTTTGATGCAACTTAAGATTATAATTTTTTGCAAATGTTTTATGACAAATTTCACATTTAAATGGTCGCTCCGAAGAATGAGTCAACAGGTGGTCTTTCATACGGTAACCTTGGCAAAATGTTTTACCGCACACATTACATAAGTTGGGTTTAATATTGGAATGTGTAAGTACGTGTCGTTGATGGACTGATCGTCGACTGCTAGCTTTATTGCATATTTCACACAAAAATGGCTTTTCTCCAGTATGTGAACGTATGTGTTCTTTAAGATGTGCTCTAATAAAAAAACTTTTGTTACAAGAGTCACATGAAAACACCCGACCATTACGCGTTTGTTTCTTAATTTTTTCATTATAGTCATTACACAAGCTCATTTCAATATGATCTTCCAGTTCAGTCATTTCATTATTTGTATTTGCTCCATCACTACTATTAAATTCGACTATGTCTTTGTTATGCATCAGTTCCTCATTAGCCTTTGAACAACATAAATTATTTTCTTCTATTAAATTGTCACCAGCAATCTCATCGGATGACACAGAATCATTGCATTGTAGCTCCTGTACATAATTTAAATCTTTCCACAAATTGACATTATTTTTATCTTTTCTGTCTACCCACATGCACGAATTACAGAAAGTATAATATTTATCTAGTTCAATAAATCGGCTACACTGTGGATATTCAACTATTCTTGCAGCATTCGGGCAAATTTTCAAATTGTGCATCACATATATTAAATGAGAAAGATCAGATATTGCTTTTATATAACTAGTTAAAGCTGGTATGCACACAAGTTCGTTGTGGATAAAGAATGAAATATTTAACAAATTACGTGCATTGTTGAATGTAACAACGATGCCTTTATCAATGTCCACCTTCGACAGTGATTTCACTTGCACATGCAGTATAGCAATAAACTGATACTCCGGATCAATGTGTATTGCCCAAAGGGTAGACGGTAGGACAACCAAGTGAAGATTTTTTGAAAGTTCCTGTAAGTCCATCCTTGCTTTAAAATCGATTCTATTGGCCCAATAAATGTCCTCACTGAGATTGTACAATTTATATTATCATAATTACTTTGGATATTCCCTTTACTAATATACTAACAAAATCAGACATAACTATTCAATTCTGTTCCCGATAATTGCTGATAGAATTGTTTACTAAAATAAGGTTAGGGGTTAGTTTATCTTTCTCAGTTTATCTAACTTTCAAATCTTACAATTAACGTTTGTTTACGATATAATGTAAGTAAAATTACAGACTCTAGAAATTTAGCTACATTAATTACAGACTGATAAGTAAATATATATTAAGGTGTAAATATTTGAATCTCGTGTACAATAAATTGGACGCAATGAGAAAAAATTTACAATAATAACAATAATTTCTGACATTTGGTGTAAAGACATTTGGATATTGCGAAAGTCGATTCTGCAGAAACGTCAACTAAGCAAACATTTCCATGTTTTAGGAACAATCGATTAGTATTTTAGCGTAAAACCAATATACCGTTCACTTCGAATTGTTCTGAGGTAAGTAACAAGAAAGTTTGATTGCATTGCTTTATTATTTGTAAGAAAGACTTGTAGTTCCCGATAAAATATTCCTTTGCGATGGATGATTCCGATGAAGATCAGAGAACAGTGTGGTGTGGCAATCTCTCAGAGAAGCTAACCGAGGAACTATTATACGAATTATTTCTCCAGGCTGCACCCTTGCAAAGAGTTCGTATTCCAAAAGATAAAGATGGAAGGCAGAACAATTATGGTTTTGTTACATTCAAACATTTAGTGTCTGTACAGTACGCTACAGAATTGCTGAATGGTATGACTTTGTTTGATAAAAAAATTAATATAAAACCTAGGAATGGAAGTTTGCAACGACAGCAATCGCACCAACGTGATCACTCGCCAATATACATGCAACCTCAAAATACAACCTCGTTAAGCAATGCACTTGGCATGTTCCAAGATCTTAACACCCTAATGCGTATGGGAGATCAAATGTTACTTAATAATAAAGTGCAGAACACTAGCATTAGTAACGGATACAGTTTTGACAACAATAGGTCTTCAACTCCTTACCGTCGTTGGGAACAATCAAATTATCGTGACGATCGCCGTGAGGATAGTCGACCTTATAGAAGGCACAATAACCATCGAAACTCTTCAGACAAACAGAATTCATATAATCATACACCTTACCGCGGAGGGAGAAGATATGACCGTCGCTAAGTATTGCTGAATATGGGAACATATATAACTTTTATAAGTTTTAGATATTTCTTTGAATATATGAGAAATGAATCGGGAATAAAAATTTGTATCAAATGTATAACAAGTATAATATATTTCAAATTTGATAGTATTAATTTGAACTTTGTATTTTTTGTTTTAATATGCTGTACGACTTCCATTGATCTGTAGACGAATTGCTCTGTTCCTTTGTTGCAGTTGATTTTAACTTCAGTAAGTAAAGGTTTTCTGTTGCCTATAAATGAATTATTTTTCCAAGATTTGCTATTGAGAATATCAGCTTTCTTGTTAACATCTTCACTGCATGGTCATCGGCTTTTCCTCTTTGAGGATTAGACATTGAGACCATGGTTACCAAAGTCGAATTGGGGAACCACAGTGAACGTCCCACAACATTTTTGTGGCTGTTGTGGTAAGTAGGGCTTGTACCAACATATTCTGGCCCAGAACCAGAGGCTGTTTACTTCTGAGCAATGTCCATTACTATTGAGAATATACATTTAAATATAAGCTCACTTTGTAAACTTTAAAACCTTTATATATCTAGTAGTTTGGTGGCAAGGAGTTTTTGAAAACTTTTCCAGTACCATTGCTCTACAAAAGTAAATTCTTGACGATTTTGTATCAATATTTACCTCAAAGTTTGCCTGTTAATACCAGTAATCCAAAGTTCTCTTTCAATTTTTGATCCTTGGGAAATTAATAACATAACTCGTTACCCTTGAATCTCAAATTGTTGAATTACAAGTGTTTCAAAATACATTTATGTAGAACAAGCTTTGTCACCCTGCTTGATCTATCCATCTGTATGTAATTTGGACAACTTTGTAACTTCCACGAGCCTGTAGAGCCTATAGAGCCTAATTCTCATTCAAGTTTATTTTAATTGATTATTCCTTTATTTGTCTATATTATAGTTCATCTGATAATTACATTTGCAAATTTGGTAACGTTTCATAGAATTCATCTTATACGCGATAAAGGAACTTAAAATAAGAACATGAAGTATTCCTATTGCGTTCAATACACGTAAAGGGATTGCAAAAGTGCCATAAGCACTTGTCCGCAATCTAAAAATTATACAAAGAAAAAACTAATAGGTATTTAACGTTTTCTGAACCGGGTTGTTTATAGCGATTCTTCTACATACAGTCTTCTTTCGCTTGTTTTTTTACAAACACTTTTTCCTCGAAACTTTTTTCTGCTTTAACAGTGGGTTGCGCATTTTTGTGAGGTCTTTTATTACGTTACTGCCTTTAAGAAACTTTCTTGCTAAAAACCACATTTTTAGTTTTCCTACTAATACATTTTACAATTATTGGCATATGCAGTGGGTCTTCAGCAGGTAGGTGATGGCTGCGATACACAACGTTTTAACTACTACACCTGTTTTCACCTTTAACTTCCGGTATACTATATATCCACAGACTATTTCGTCATATGTATTGTTTCAAATTATCTGTTGCTTACTTTGCCTCTCTTCTGGTTTTCTCTTGTAATTTAGCCATTTTGTCTGCATAAACCTTCATCTCTTCACAAAAATATTTTAGTAGATCGTTACATATTTTAGAAGCTAAGTTTTCCAAAATAGCTGGTGAATTTAAAATTTTTTCGACTACCTTACTAATTAGGGCTTCTTTGTCAGCTGTGTAACAAGTATCAGGTTTTTCAGGCATTTTAATCGGCTTGAATAGGTAGTGATACAAATTTTAAAAAAACACTTGCCACAAGCGCCTGCTTTGCGTCTATTGACACAGACTGAACATTGAAGAAATGATACTTTCGGCAAGTAGGAAAAGTGGAAAATTGACATGAAACAAATAATAAAAGATATTACTGATTTTAAAACTTTGTGGATATTATGTTACAAGAAATCCGCAGTATCCATCTTGAAACATATTCTTTCACAAAGTTCAAATAAATGCTTCATCATTTCCACATATCATTACTTTATGTTTAACAGAGTCTAGGCGTAAGAGTTGTGTGTACTATCGCGGCCAGAATATTTCGCACGATACTTAATCTATACTTTGCGTAGCGAACAAATAGAGTGACTTATGCAACCCAAATAACATATTACAAAGGTCACTCGATAACCATTATAACTATAATTACTAAAAGGATCAGAGATGGCGACCCTTATAATTAGAACTAAATTCAATATTGAATCACTTTATGACTTTTTGAGGTTATGATTAGTGTTGCCAGATGTCCCGCTTTTGGCGGGATGTCCCGATTTTTAGCCCTCTCAGGACACGTCCCACCAGCACCCTGAGCGGGACGCCATAAATCCCGCTTTTTTATCTAAGTAGCCAATTTAGCGCGGTAGGTATTTTGTACAAAATCAAAGACGTTTTAAAAGCTGCTATTGAGGATAACAATAAAAAAATCTATCGAAAAATGGCATGACATTTTTAAAACTCAAAACTTGCCTCATCTCCTAGAGTTATACCAGTTTATGGCATCAATGCTTGTGTCGAATGCATCGACTGAAAGGGTTTTCTCGCAAGCAAATGTAACGCACTAACAGACGCAATAAATTATCGATAGAACATGTGAAGGCGGAAATTCAAATGAAACTAAATTTTCAGATGTCTTGTGAAGAGTTTTATAGATTTGCCCTAAAAGAAGAGAAAATGGTACAAGCGGCAAAATCAAGCTCAAAATATGTGTTCTATAAAAAATAATTTATAGTTGTATTAAATAAAAATAATTAATATCGTTGATCTTTACTTGGCAATTTCCTTTTGAAAATAATATTATATTTTTGTTTAAATCTTAAGATTTGATTAATCTCAGTGAAGTCTGTAGTTTTGAAATAAAATATTGTGTAACCATATTTATGCATTTTTTCTACGTCCCGATTTTCTCGTCCCAGTCCCGCCTTTTTTTTCATATAGGTCCCGATATTTAGAAAAACAGAGCTGGCAACACTAGTTATGATCGACTAACTTAAAAACCAAGCGTGACAACTGTGCGCTTGTAATTGAAAATGTTTAGGCCTGTGGCCTGACTCTTCCTAAATCTCATTATTGACAGCGGCATCGAAACTAAAATCCGTTCCCCGTGATTTGGTTGAAGTTTATAGCGTTTTTTTTTTTTTGAGTTCCTGCATTCAACCATTTTCAAGGACTAAATTGTGCATTTCTACTGCTGTTTTCGGAGTTACATGTAGGTAAGTATAAAATATTGACTTGTAAAGTAGTCTTATATGGAAATTTTAATTATTCATGAGCTGCCTGCATTATATGGGTAGCCGTAAGAAACTAATTCGTAGTCAAGGACGTGAAAGAATCTGTATCAACTACAGATTTATGAAGCAAGAATCAAGTGGGACTCCTGCAAATTGTCTGTCGTTTGCAAGAATGAGTGACTAAAGCAACCGATGTTGGCCTAAATACAGTTAAGTGAATTGTTAAAGGAGCCTAACAAAGTGGCGGAAGAAAATTTACTACTCCAAGAAGACAAATTACTAAACCTAGCCCCAGGTCATCTGTCGATCCATTTAAAGAAGAAGTAATCCGAAGCGTGATCTATAACTTTGCCATAAAAAGAGACCTGCATTGAAAGCTGTGTTCGAAGTCAAACAAATTGAACGGGGTGTTAATTTCGCTGAGAAGTTACATTCCTTTAGGCGATTGGTACATAGAATGGGTTTTCAATAGAGAAAATGTCAAGACAATAGGCACGTTCTAATGAGAAGAGAGAGATTCCATCAAAAAGTGTTGAATTTTCAATAAAATATAAAGCCGAAATATTGTGTACACTGATGAAACATACCTACTTGCATAGTTCCCACACTGTTCTAAATGTTGGGATGATGGTACCAACAACTGTTTAAAATCCCCTGTCAGTAAACGGCAGCCATTGATTGTTCTTCATAGAGTTATCAGTAAGAAACATTTATGTTAAGTTGAATGAAACAAGAACAAGTATGTGGTAAAAGAAAATTATATAAACCTACACATAAAAGTACTAGGCGAACATGGTCATACGTAGTCCTACGATTATCCCCTTACCATCCAGAACTAAAACCGATTGGGAAAATATGAGTGTCAGTAAAGAACTATGTTGCTGCAAATAATACAACATTCAAATGAGACGATGTCAAAACATTTGCAGAAAATAAACTTGGAAGTGTCAGTGTGCAAGAATGGAAGAATGTATGTGCAGTGTCGACAAACAGAAGTGGGAATACATTATTGATGACAGAGAAGAAATAATTATTACTGTAGACGACAGCTGTGAATCCGGTTCTAATCTATCATCTGAACAAGAATATGATTCTGTTGAAGACAGTTTATGTTGTCAACCGTTAGAATCTATATTGTATTATTTTACCATTTATTTGATTAGTTTTTTTTTGTGTTACGTTTATTATGCAATCTGTTAGAATACAAACAATAAGCATAGATGATGACCGATACAGTAACATGGTAGAGATGTGTTCCAGTGATCACAAACTCTATATATTAATTATACATTAAATTTACGTATCTTCTTATAAAATGTAAATGGAATGATGAAATGATGATCTGTTACCTTGCTCAATTGGGGTTTTACAATAATGACGATGGGTATAATAGTACCATATTACCTAATTATATGAAATTAAAGTCACCTGTGGATGATTTCACTATCCGTGTATCAAGTCTAATGGCGTTTTTTGTTTTAACCTTCGAGTTTGCTGGCGGTTGTCTAATAGGCTTATCGCTAATGCGTTTGGATGCACTTCAAGTCGTTGTTAAGTATCTTACACTACACTCTAAAATCACATCACTCACTGATGGTACTTCTAAATCTTGATAAATGTCTTTGTTGGTCACAAACCAGGGTGCATTAACTATGGCACGAAGGACCATTATTTTTTTGTATTGTATTTTATGTATTTATCTTTGCTTCACATATAAAAATAATTTCAGAAACTAGAAAGTCGTCAAATTTTTAAAGTTATTGTAAATTTTTATATTTTGTAATTCCAATAGTTATTTTCATTACAAGCATCGAACGTAGCAAATATCGTGCGAGTGTTGATTAGACAAACGAGGGCGTAGCGAAGCCCGAGTGGATTTAAAACACGAGCACAGATATTTGCACTTTCGGGCGAGTTATTATTATTATTATTATTTCATTAACGGGAAGACCCTTTTTAACAAAATATACAAGTTAAATTAAATTATAACCTAATACAATTAGACAAATTAAATTAAGTAAGTTAAGATAAGCTAAATTAACCTAATAACATCCCAATCAAAAATTTTCAAATTTAATTCTGAGAACAGATGATTTAAACTTGCTGAATGAAGTGTCAAACAAATCAATATATGCTTAGTAGATATTTACTTCCCGACACATCCTAGAAATAGCAGAATAATAACTATAGTTAGTTTTATGAAATGGTACAAACAAAATATTAGTATTTCTTAGTGTACGAGCAGGTACATATAACTTAATACTACACAAAATTTGAGGACAGTCAACCAAAGAGTTTAAAATTTTGTAAATTAAACACAAATCAAAAGTAATTCTTCGAACTCTAAGAGTTTTCATATTTAAACAATTTAGAATGTGATCATAATTTATATTGTCAATATTATTTTCAATTTGAAAGCTACAAATCGAAGAAACCTATTTTGAATACGTTCAATGCTATTAATATACACTAAATAATTAGGCATCCAAATTACCGAACAGTATTCGAGGTGTGGGCGAACTAACGATATATATAGGATCCTAAAAGTAACAATATTTTGGAAATCAGCAGAAAATCTCTTAATAAAAGCTAACATACGGTTAGCCTTAGATATAATTTCATTAATGTGCGTTACAAAAGTGAATGACTTATCTAGCTTAACACCAAGATCACGTACTTCAAAAACTATCGGAAGCTCATGGTTATTCAATGTATAAGAACCCGTGATTGGTTTGTTGTGGCGATAGAACTTCATACAGAACATTTAGTAAAATTTAACTCAAGGTCGTTTAGATAACACCATGCAACGAAGTTACAGAGTTCATTTTGTAATAACTGGATATCTAAAGGTGATCTGACAGTCAAATAAATCTTGATATCATCCGCAAATAATAAAAAGTTACATATATTAAAAACACTTTTTATATCATTGATAAATAGCACAAAAAGAAGGGGACCAAGATGTGATCCCTGCGGCACACCCGAAGACACCTTAATTTCAGAAGATACATAGTTTTTAATCTTAGCAAACTGGCACCTATTTGTTAGATAACTCACTATCCATTCGAGCAGATTCCCGATAACTCCATATGCTTCCAATTTCGCTATTAGTAGACAATGATTAACACGGTCAAATGCCTTCGAAAAATTGCCATATATGGAATCAACCTGATATCCAAACTCAAAAACTCGTGAGATGTAATTCTCGTATACCAGCAAATTTGTTGCAGTAGATCTACCCTTGCAGAAACCATGCTGTTCGCCAATTATCAGATGTTTCATTAAGTTACTCAACTTTTGAGTGATAATGCATTCAAAAATCATTGGTATGCAACTGATTATAGAAATTGGCCTATAGTTCTTAATGTTAACTTTATCTCCATGTTATGAACACTATTTTTTAGATGACCACTCAAAGTAAATTCTATTTTTAAGAATTGTTTTTATTTCGTTTGCAAAATTGATTGTTATATTATTATTGATACAATTATAAAAAATTAGAGCTTGTTGGAAGCAGAGCAACGAATAAAGCAAAAGCGTCTGGATTAGTTGAATCACGATCTGCTGAATTAAGCAGGCCGTGATTTGAATAACTTTGTGCTGTTACCATATGACTAGTACGATATAATATTGTGCTAGTGTATCAAATTGTCAACTTTCTGTAGTAGGCTGCTGTCGCGATAATGTTACTTTCATATGTGGTCGTCTAAAAATATATGTTCATTTTCAAAAACCATCAAACTGACAACTTATGTGACTTGATTGGCAAAGTGAAGGCGTTATTATAATTATAATCAAAGGTAAAGGTAGTACTTTGACTGATTAGGCATATAAAGTGGCCACTGTTGCTACTTTATCTGCCTAATCATATAAAATAACAAAATCAAACATTTCAACAATATAATTCAATTATTACTTGTGCTTTTCACCCATCATAACCAACGTATCAAAATTCTACCTTAATCTTGATTTTTTACATTTGTACTAAATTATTGTTTTCTAATTTTGTGACTTATTGCAGTATAAGTAGGTATTCATTTACATATTATTCGCAATAAAAATGGCTTTATGTGGCTCAACACATAAAGCTTCTGTAAAAATATTAATTATTTCTTTTAATATTAAAACTTCTGAAGAGAAATATAATTTTTAGTTGTTTTATGCTTTAAAACAATTGCGATATAATTTTATCAAGTATTTCAATAGTACCCCTCTATAATGTGTAAGTTATTACTTAAACATTATTTTGAGCAATAAAACCTTGATAGTAATTTATTTACTTCCCAGTGTGTACATAATAAATAAATTAACAGTCCGTTAGCTGACATGCAGCCCCAAATCATAATCCCCTTTGGAATCTTCGCAGTTCCTTTAATGTAGTCTTTATGAAAAACTTCTGATTTACTCCTTGTGAGAGAGACAACATTGCAATTTTTTTTATGCTACTTGCAAACGTGTTTAGGATAGGCCATGTAAATTTTGAAAAATTTATAACCTAAAGTTTTTGAGTTGACATGTCGCATTTTGCTTCTAGTAGTGACCTTTTAATTTTTTAATACACTTTATTGCACTAGTTTATAGAAAAAAACTTGAATTATAAAGAAATTTATTATACATTTGCTAATTCTCAAGATAAATAAAATTAATAATTAACAATTTTAATACTTCAAAAATTCAAATTTGTGTCAGCTTCTTCAAATTTGTCTTGACTTGTTCCGGCTTGTGTAGCATCTAAACTATAGTTATTACTGTTATGCTCTTCAAAAAATGTTGTAAAATAACGCAGTGATTATTCTTGATTCCATTCGGAACCATAATGAGACGTTAGTAGACTCGTTATGCCTTTTATTCTATCTGTTTTTAATGGTACTCCGACTCCCAGTTCTTTAGGGCGCATTAACTTAGTGTTTGTAACTTTCTTACAAATCCCGTTACTTTCTCCAATAACTTTGTTCCCGGCACACTGTTTAATGTCTACATTAAACGAATTAGCTTCCATTGTTGTTAATCACTTCCAGAGCTGGGCAATATTTGTATTTGTAAATCCTTTTTTAATTTAAATACTTCGTAGTATTTAATTTCTAGGTATTGAAATACTTTTTAATGGGCTGTATTTGTAGGTGCAAATATTTTGCAAAGTATTTAGTATTTAAATACTTTGAGGCTATTTAAATATTTTTAGAGTATTTAAATACTTTGAGAGTATTTAAATATTCTCAAAGTATTTAAAGGAAGGCGCGAAGGGAGTCCTATATTATCGAAAATGTAATAATTGGTTACTGCACCATAATTTTGATTTAGAACATTGAATTGCACTTTTTAAATGGATGGGCCAACTAGTATGGGACGAGGCACAAAATTAAATGTCAACACTTGCAATAGCACTTAACTGAGGTATAAAATTACTAGGGGAGTTTTCAAAGAAAAATTACATTTATTATTTATTTTAAAAATATCGTTTTCGTAACTAACTTGTACATACCCAGTTTTTAATAAGACAATACAATTGTGATTTTCATTATCATTTATGCATAATCGTTACCCTTTTTTACAACTTGGGTGCTGAGAAACAATTCAATTTGGTTATTTAAACAGCATAACTACATGACAGTAAAAGCTAAACTAATGGCTAAATAAAATATGAGAAATTATTAAAAATATTTATATTAAATGTACAGATTCATCAGCCACCATAATCTGATTATCTTCTGTCATTCGATGAAGTGCAGCAGCAATTTCCCCTTTAGTAAATGGATTTGTACTGTTTTCTGCATTAACAATTTCATGTACTTGAGCCAATTTTAAGGCCTGTGCTCTGTTGTCCCGGAACATGCGCAACAAGATGCTTTTAAAGATGGACAGTCTGTAAATAATTCAAGGTGGGCATGAATAACAAATTTTTCTCCGAGAAATGTATTTGTCTTTTTACCTATCATCCTCAATAGTTTCTTGTGCAACATCTACTTCCATTTCTTCTTCAGGTACATGGTTTCCATTAGAAACACCATTGGTTGCAGCAGTGTTAGTAGTACCATGACGACTTCGAGTCGATCTCTGAGTAGGCATGATTTCTTCATCATCTTCATCATCAGTTTGAGAATGCTAAATAAAACATTTAATTTAACTACCAGTTTTACAAATTATGAAGTCTCTTATAAGTTACCGTTGCTCTTCTTTTTGGGTTCTGATCATCATCCTCATCATCTGTAACATATTCTCCTGATACCCTTCTTCGTTTACGTTTCTCCTTCTCCAACACCTTTTTAAAGTATGCATACATCACAAGTTTAATAGCAGCATTAGCATCTTCAGCATCTACAGTACGAGACATACGTGCTTTTGCATGTGCAGTAGCTAAACGAATCATTGTTTCCAGAGTTCGAGGAGTTACAGGTTGTGTCTAAAATTTAACAGAAAAATTATTATACAGGCTGTTAAAGAAAAAGCAACAAATTTTAATGGGTGATAGTACTCTATGAACATACGTCTGGAAATTGCTATAAAATACAGATAAAGCAAATTTGGTGTAATTTGGCATACCTACGCAGGCACTTAATAAATGACATTCCTAAAAAAATTCTAAAAGTTTTCTCTACTTTGTTTTGTGAAACTCAAATTGAATAAACATTATGCAAGACACACTTACTCTAGCATCATCAGCATTCATGACATCTTCGGATCTCAATTTAGAGTATTCGTCAGCAATGATTTCGGAAGCCTCTTCGGTGAGGGTAGGCTTCATGATTTTTACAAAGTGGATATATTTGCGCATAAACTCCACACTGAGTATCTTGTCTGTACGTTTACGGCTACCAGCATGCAGTAAAGGATCATACTTTTCATACATAGGGGTTTTCTTATCCTCTTCAGCTACATCAGGATTTTGAGTGCTCAACAGGTCGACACTTGATCCCATTGGTAACACGTCACCATCTTGTTCCAAAGGATTTCTACATTTTAATTAAAATACAATAAACGAAATAAGTATCATTAAAGTATCGATATTATAAAATTATACAAGTCACTAAAATTTTTACCTGTAACGATGCATACGAACAACATGATCAGAAATGACTAAATCCTGATCTTCATCAACGGTATCTAGCACGACGAACAACAAATCAAAACGGGACAATAAGGAATCTTGCAAGCCAATATTTTCCATGGGCGTTTTATACTGGTCATACTGGAAAAAATATGTTCTGTATTAATACATCAACCAATTTGCTTTTAATATGAGTTTATAATCTATGTACAGTTGCGGACACCTCAAAGTGCACGGTTTTTTGTTACTATGGTTATTTTTGCGATTTTTCGGCTTATTAAATGAGGGTTTCTCCAGTGGCGTTGCTTGTGATTGTAAGAATAGGTATTACTTTTTTAATGTTTGTATTTTAGCAAAGTTTCGCAAGTAAACAAACTATACGTATAATAATATGTATTTAATAAATATGTATCAGTATTCGATTGGTATTACGCTTTGCAGTTTGTTTCGCATAGATTTGACCAATGTTTCCATATTGTATCCTTCTCTCAGTTTTCCAAGCGTTTCTTATTCTTTCCCATAATTCATCGACGTTGTTTGGTGCAAAATCCCTGGTATAAATTTTTGTAGTTCAATACCCGCAAACCTTTTCGATAGGGTTCAAGTCCGGACTTCTTGCAGGTCATGGTAATAAATTGATATTATTCTCATCAAACCATCAATGAACAACCCCTAATACATGCACAGGACAGTTATCCTGTGAAAATAATGTTATCAATTACGTTAACATAAACAAAATTAATTAATTAGGTAATATCTTGCCTGTTAAAAAGTAAATTGATTAGGAAAGACCTCTCTTACAGATGGCAGCATCACATTTTGCAAAATGTTGCAATAATTTTCAACGTTCAGTCGACCATTAATTCTATAGCATGCCCCCGATCCGTGAGCATTGATCCATCCCCATACGTTTACAGAGAATCGTCCACTACTCCTTAAGGGTTGAACAAAATATTGCTCCTCAAATTTTGAATTTTGTGGTCTATACACCCTTAATCGTCAATTGGTAAATGATTGAAATACCTTTTCATCTGAGAAAACAGTCGTGTCCCAAAACTCGTCGATTTCATTCAAATAGTCAGTTGCAAACTGTATTCTTTGTTCTTTGTACTCTGGTGTTAGAAAAACTTTTCTTGCAGAAGTCTCTGCTGCCAACGATTTTTAATTTTGAAAATGCAGCTTTTGCCCACATGTAAATCTGCTGCGACTCGACTCAGCGACCAGTTCTCTTCCAGTTTTGTAATAGCTCGCATTTTCTCTGCTTCTGACAAATGTCTGGGAGTTTTCCGAGTTTTCAGTTTTATGACAGTTGATGCCAAACGTAAACGTCAAAACTCGACGTCTATGATTAGAATATCGTATTACAAGCTAAAAATCTGCCGTGCACTTTGAGTTGGCCGCAACGGTACTTATGTATGCTGGTGTAAATAGTTAGATAAATATGTAAACAAAGTGTTATGTTCCAATGTGCTTGCAATTTTTTGATTTAGTTGCACTTATTCTTCTTATATAGTAACTAACTATTATCTGCTTTCTAGATTATTATATTCCAAATTAAAAATAACGTTTATAGTCTACAAAACAAAAAAATAGGTACAAACGGTAGAACTTAAACATTATGAACCAAATGTTTTGTGAGTTTGTAAATTGCTAGTATTTCTAAGAAGGTTTAAATAGTTCTACCTGGGGCGTAATAGTTTTATAGACACGCAACCCACATGACTAAAATCAAGCCTTAACAATACCTTGCATTATAAATAGGAAAATACGAAATAAAACAATTTCACTTACCTTTCCATAGACAGGATTAGCAGCAGCTAACACAGAACAACGGGCATTTAGACTAGCATGTATTCCAGCTTTTGCTATAGTGACTCTGCCTTGTTCCATAACTTCATGAATAGCAGTGCGATCCATATCAGACATTTTATCAAATTCATCAATACACACCACCCCTCGATCGGCCAGCACCATGGCACCAGCTTCCAGTCGTCTTTCACCAGTTTCCTGATCAGTTGTAACAGCAGCAGTGAGACCGACCCCTGACGAACCGCGGCCAGTTGTTGGTATAGCTCTTGGTGCGGTATGTATCACAAAACGTAATAACTGCGATTTAGCTACACTCGGGTCTCCTATGAGCAGTATATTGATGTCTCCTCTAAGCCTTGTACCGTTTTCCAAAACCTTTTCCACTCCTCCCAAAAGTAAACATAAAATTGCCTTTTTGATGTTGTCATGACCGTGGATGGATGGAGCCAGTGATTTTGCAAGAAGATCAAAAATGTTCTCATTTGATTTTGCCAATGCTTTGCATCGAGCTACATCTTCACGGGAAATTGAAGGGTTTGCTTCTTTACTGAGTTGGGTGATATTGCATGCGATAACAATTGTCCTGTAGAATATAAAAACACATTCAACACAATTTAAGGACGCATAAATTAAAAAAAAAAAGTTATAACATAAAACGCTCTTAGAGATAGGAATTTTGGCTACATAAGTTATTGAAAAACGATCAAAATATATTCAAATAACAGCATCAGCATGAAGATCTTGTTTATTTCAAAACAGGGAGTAGATGTAAAACATTTTTGCTAAATTTGACAAATAATAAAGTATGAAAAAATTACAATAATTATGTTAGTTTTATTTATTAAATCTTAATTGATCAAATTACTTTTGATTCACAATATTTTTGTATTAAAGCTTTTCCAAGTTCAAGATTATCAGTACTTTCTATAAAATAAATTCATACTTGAGCAACGTGAATACCTTGGTGGCTGTGTGGTTTATTGTGTCTAACAATCGATTTTCGATGCACTCAGCAAACTTTATTAATAATTTTGATGAAATGCATTTGCAAGAGAGCTACGAGATTAGATATAATTTTCTGCTTGTGTTTATGAAAATGTCTACTTACATGGTTTCTATCTCAATTTACGTTTACATCACCTAATGTATTTTACAATAACTAATAAACTGAAATTAATAATAGTGCAAAATTTCATGGTTCTATGTAGGAATTTATTATTATATTTTTCTTTTAAATGACATCATTACTAAGGTCCGGAAAGATTTAATGATAAGCATTTTCAAGTAAATAAATTAATGCAAAAACCTAGAACTCTCATTGAACAATACTGAATATTTTTGAAAAGATATGACAATATTGAATAATTATAGAACATTTTTACCTAAGGCATATTTTAACCAAATGTCAATTGTAGAAGTAGTAATTAACAATAGAAATAGTAAAACAACATATTGTATATATGCACTAAATAATTAATTACTACCTAATAATGACAGAATAATCCTCTAATGATAATTAAAAAAGGACTGAAAGTTCTAAAAAGATCTCTACAAAACTGGACATGTTATTTTAAAGTTTTGGCAAATAAAACAAAAAATTAAAACGTTATGAAGTGGTGTCAAACAGTAATTTTTGAAAGTCATGTTTTAACTTATTTTATCTACTCCAGTGGGATAAGTAACTCATTATGTCACTCATTTGACATTATTTCCGTTTAGTCCAGTCGTTGAAGGTTTTCCGCTCCGAATTCTTTGAACCTTGACCGATTGACGTGAAATTTGGTGAGTGGTTAGGGGATGGCTCAAGGAGCAAAAGTGACATAGCGCCGAGGTGCGCTTTTACCCTGAGAGTGGATGCCACCTCTTCTCGGGGGTGGAAATGTGTTCACTCAAAATAACCCCATAAATGGATAGAAGCACAAATTCTAAGTAAAAAATGTTCTATATAGTTTTTTCGTTATAAAAATGTATGTTTTTGGACGGTTTTTCGTGAATAAGTCGAAAACTTCGCGTTCTATCAAATAAGTTGTAATAACCAAAAATGAAGCTTGGAAAACAGGAAAGAGATTGGTTTTTTTATGAATGCTCTAGGTCCAAAATAAAAGAAGTTATGGCTCGTTGAAGATTTTTTTTTTGCAACAACTTGGTTCGAAGCAATCAACGTTAATTAACGAAAACCGATGCATTTTTCGGGAAAAACTTATAGAACATTCTTTGTAGTGATTGAAAAGACCTTTAAAATGAGCACTGTTAAAAGTTGATTGCATTATAACTAAGCAAGTTACGATGCAAAAACGGTGGGCCACTCATAATTTAAAAAAAAAAAAAATGAGCGATAAAACCCCAGCCATTCCACTAGAATTGATATTGACCATTATCCCTTTACAAATAACTTTATTTTAGTATTACTTATGTAATCCAAAAGTTTGGGCGGGTTAGAATGCGTATTTTTCGAAAAAAATATGATGAAAATGGAAAACGCATTTTTCAAATTTCTTAAAAAAATACCTTATTTTGAAAATACTTAAAACTAAAGAAAAAAACGTAAAAAATAATATAGTACAAAAATGTGGATTTTTTCTTAACGAACATTTTAGTTTTTTTTTATTTCTGCAGGAAAAAAAAATAACGGAGATATAAATGTTAGAAGTTTGCATTATAGTGCGCGCACCACCCCTCCCGAGCCCTTCAACCCTTTACTTTTTGAATATGCAAAGTCTGAGCATGTCGAAAAACTTTTGGATTACATGAGTAATACTAAAATAAAGTAATTTGTAAAGGGATAATGGTCAATATCAATTCTGGTGGCATGGCTGGGGTTTTAGCGCTCATTTTTTTTTTCAAAAATTTGAGTGGCCCACCGTTTTTGCATCGTAACTTGCTTAGTTATAATGCAATCGACTTTTAACAGTGCTCATTTTAAAGGTCTTTTCAATCACTACAAAAAATGTTCTATAAGTTTTTCCCGAAAAATGCATCGGTTTTCGTTAATTAACTGATACTTCGAACCAAGTTGTTGCAAAAAAAAAATCTTCAACGAGCCATAACTTCTTTTTTTCTATAGCACATGTTAAAGTGTGCTTTTATCAACTCAAAACAAAAGGTCAAGTTTTACTTTAACAGCAAGGGTAGATAAAGTAGCACTTTAACATCAAGGATAGATAAAGTAATTTAATTTTCTAACTTTTGTTTAAATTAAATATGACAGCTGCGCATTATCGTAGCAACCCAATCTAGCTACTGACATTTTGAAATGTGATTGACTGTCCTTATTTTCTTTTGAAATGGTTAAAGTTCTTGCTATAGAAAAAAATATTGTATTATACACGACGATAAAGTTATTTCTATCAACTCTTGAATCATTAACGTCTCGACTTCGTCTCGACGTTAAACGATTCACTCGTAGATAAAATTTAACTTTATCGTCTTGTATAATAAATTACTATTATTTTGGACCTAGAGCATTCATAAAAAAACCAATCTCTTTCCTGTTTTCCAAGCTTCATTTTTGGTTATTACAACTTATTTGATAGAACGCGAAGTTTTCGACTTATTCACGAAAAACCGTCCAAAAACATACATTTTTACTTCCTTTTACCGTAAAGGAAGTATTGGATTCACCCCAAAAATTCGAAATTGAGTTTTCAACAGATCTTCACGTTTTAGAGTCCCCTGATCCCAAAAAACATATTTTTTTTCATTGGTCTGTGTGTCTGTCTGTCTGTGTGTCTGTCTGTCTGTGAACAGAATATCTCAAAAACGAAAAGAGGTATGGCGTTGAAACTTCATATATAAGTTTTGTGTACTATGTAGATGAGACAGCAAGCTTTTTAAAAAAATCGCATAACCGGAAGTAGGTGTTTACTCTTGTGATTTTTTAGTTTTTTTCGAACTTTACATTTTTATTACATTTTTAATGTGCATTAACGTGAGATAGGTGATTTTCCAGTTGAATACTTCTAAAGTGGGTTTATTTTGTTTTTTTTTCTATTTTTTTTATTAACTCCTATTTTAAATAGAACACCCGGTATATTATTACATTTTTGAATTGTGCTTAAGATTTTAGAGAAAATTTGTCTCTTCAATTAACGCTCTATTTTGTACCGTTTTTGTAGAATTCGTAATTTTTGAAAATTTTTGACGAATGCTTAAAAATTAAATATTTAACTAATTATAAGATCACTGTAAAAGGAAGTTGTGTGAGTGTATCACACCAGATTTTTATAACAAAAAATCTAAGTTTGTCGGAGGGTCGAGAGAAAATAAAATCCCCCAAGCTTCCTTTAAGATACTTTATTTGTATTAATTAAGGTTCGATTAAAAGCCTAGCACATACAATACAATTAACTTTGGCAGTGTTGTTCTTAAAAAGATGCTATCACTGTAAGCTTGCTTGAAGATTTGCTGGCGCAAGACTTTATGCGAGCGCCGTTGGAATTTGATTAGCGAGCTGTACGCTTGGCTGGGTACTTCTTGTGTGAGTTTCACTCGCACCAGGAAATAATCACTATCAGAGTATGTATTCGTATTATCACAGGACTGGGCTACAGGGACTGTTGTCGACATTGTTTTGGGGAGCTCCGGATAATGACTATCCCGTGTGTCTATATTCTGCGTTGCTTGATCCACTTAAGGAGAAATATCACTCTGTTTCAAACTCATGGGGATGTCCATGACTACCCAACTCGCCACAATCATAACATCATTCCTGGCTTTCGCAGACTTGGGAGGACCCGCAGGGGTACTGACTACCACTGCATAAAATTCTTTAATGTCCTTCCAGATAATATAAAAAAACTTAATGAGAAATTATTTTTGTCAAAAATAAGAACTTACTTAATTTTGAAATAATTTTATTCCCTTGAAGAATACCTCACCAGTGACTTTGAAGACCTTTGAGTATTTGAGATTGAATTTATTAGTAATTCTTTTCCATAATTGTCATTAATGTAAAATTTTAATTGTAAATTGTTTGTTTGTGATACTTCTATTTTAAATGATTATGTTAGAGTTTTATATATAATATTTTGTTTTAAAGTGTTAATTGTATTTTCTTATATATTTAACATTATTTATATGGTTGCTGACCTGTATAAACACTTATTTTGTGTACTGATACTAATAAATAAACTAAACTAAACTAAACTAAACTAAACAGAGTCAGCTCCTCTGTAACTTCTTACGTCTTTAATTGATCTTGCATGTTTCACTTCTATTAATACATGGTCTATCTGATTAACAGTCGTCCCATCCGGTGATCTCCAGGTACCCAAGTGTATATTCTTATGCTGAAAATACGTGCTCATTATTTTCATGTTTTGTTCTGCAGCAAATTCAATGAATTTTCTTCCATTTTCATTGCTTTTCTGATGCTTGCTGTTATTACCTATGATTGGCTTGTAATTTTCTTCTTTGCCCACTTTAGCGTTGAAGTCTCCTATTATAATCTTCAAGTCATAATTTGGAGCATTGCTATATAGTCGCTCAAGTTCCTCATAAAACTTGGATTTACTTTCTTCGTCTTTTTCCTCAGTAGGTGCATGTACATTTATTATAGTTATCTTCCTGTATTTACCTTTTAATCTAATGCTGCATAATCTATCTGATATTGGTTTAAATTCGATTACCGATGGTTTTAAATTTTTATTTATTATGAATCCTGTTCCGAACATCCTGTTATCGCCTCCACTATTGAAAAATATAAAGTTATCAATTTCTGTGATATTATTCCCTTTCTGTTTTGTCTCTTGGAGTGCGGCAATGTCTACCCCATATTTTCGCAGTTCACCTATTAAATTTTTTCCCCTCTTACGTTCCAAGAACCTAATAGCATTTTTTCATTGGTTTTCCTACATTTCTGTTGAACTAATCTTTTTAACGGTGTTTCGTTCGGATTTGCCTTTTTCGTTGCTTTGTTTGTCAGGTTGTTGGCTTCTAGTATCCTTTCACCTAAAAGTTTTTTGTGTCTCTCCTACCTCTGTCCGCTTGCACGAGTTTATCTTCTCTCTCATTCCATTTCCAGAGCTGTCCATTTGTTATAAGTTTTTGCTATCCAGTTACTGCTGTCTTTCCTGCTTTTCTCTCCTCCGCTGCTATCTTTCTTATTTTACTTTGTATTTCTCTCTCTTTGATTGTTAAGTCACTGTTTATATATACATTTTTTTGCTGTTCTATGTTTCTCATCTTACTTTTATTCTTTAGCACTTCTATTTTGCCTTGCATACTCTCCGCAGTGATTATGCAAAGCTTCTCATTAACTTTGGTGACAGATTCCAGTTTAACGTCTACTTTCAGATGTTCCTTTAAGAAAGATTCCATTGCATTTTTCAGTTCCTCTCCTTCTTTTGGTTTTATATTTATCCCAGTTATTAGCATGTTTTTCTTTAGTTTCTCTCTTTCCATACGTTCATAATTATGTTCGATACTGTCTAGTCGTTCAAATTTCTTGTGAACATTTTGCAGTTCCAGCTTTAACTCAGCGTTTTCTTCTTTTAAGGCGCGCACTTTCTTGTAATAATTATGCTGCTCTTTTTTCATTTCTGCTAACTCTGCTCTCATTTTTTCCATTTCTCTTTGGTGTCCTTTTTGATCTTGTCGCAGCCCCTTGATATCTCCCATCATTTCTCTTATCATGTTCATTAGTTCATCCTTTCCATTACCACTTTCGTCCTTTCCAAATCTTACAAATTTTTCTGGCGATCTTGCTGTCTTTTTGCTTCTACTGAAGGTTTCGGTTTCTCCTTCCCATCTTTATTGGAAGACTCTTCGCTCTCACCGTACTGCCACTTTAGTTGTCTAGAATGAGCCATCTCGTTCAATATAATAATTTACCTCTTCAGTATATACTACTCTGTTTACTGAGCGCTGCTATTTGTGTTGCCTATCTAGACAACTTTTAAACAGTTGTTCCTCAGATTTATTCCTTGGAGGTCACGACTTTTATCACTACAACACTACTCTTATTACATGTAGTAAGGAGGACAAACATGGAAAAGAGGATAAAATATGACAGAAGTAAGTTTTCGCAGGAGGAGACAGTCAAGAAATATAAAGAGAATATGGACAAACTGATCAAGGAAGTAGGAAATAAACAACATGCAGAGGTAGAATGGGAAATTATCGAAAAAGTAATCCACGAAGCAGCTAAGGAAATACGTATGAAATCGACAAGAAGTGAGAAGATTGAGTGGTTTGATGAAGAGTGTAAGGAAAGCATAAAGATAAGAAATGAAGCAAGAATGAAAATGTTGGTGGTCAATATTGAATCTGACAAGCAGCACTACGAAGATATGAGACGACAAGCAAAACGAGTATGCAGAAACAAGAAACGAAAATACATGGAAGAAAAGCTCAAAAGAATGGAGGAACACTTTAACAAAAAGGAAATAAGGAACTTTTATCAAAAGGTCAAAGGGCAGAGAAAAGGCTATCAAACAAATATAATATACTGCAGAAATAAAGATGGCGAACTAGTAGGGAGCCTGCAAGAAACCCTAAAGAGATGGACAGAGCATTTTGAAGAAGTTCTAAATGAAGGGCAGACTGAGGAGGCTGAAGGAAGGAATATGCCAAGGCCGGAAGAGGAAGGTGCTGCAAATGAACAGGAAATGATAAGCCTAGTAGAAGTCAAAGCCGCAATAGACCAACAGAGAAACAACAAGAGTGCAGGTGAAAACGGTATAATACCAGAGTTACTAAAACAAGGTGGGTTGGGAGAGGTTGTACGAATTGATCCGCAAAGCATGGATCGAGGAAAAAATCTCAAAGAGATGGACGGAAGCAATACTGGTACCAATACATAAAAAGGGAGATAGAACGCTCTGCGAAAACTATAGGGGAATAGCGTTACTGGACGTGTCCTATAAGATCTTAGCTACCTGTTTAAAAAAACGATTAAATGTCTACGTAGAAAACATAATTGGTGATTACCAGTGAGGCTTCAGGCAAAATAGATCTGTGAATGATCAAATTTTCACAATGAAACAAGCTCTCGCAAACAGTTATGAACACAATTTGGCCCTGCACACAATATTCATTGATTTTAAACAAGCTTACGACACTATTAACAGGAAAGCATTATATTCAGCTATGACAGATCTAGGAATACCAGACAAACTAGTGCGGCTCACACAAATGACACTGGAAGAGTCAGGAAGTAAAGTCATGATATACGGTACTGTTTCAGGATTCAAAGTAAACCGTGGCATGAGGCAAGGCGATCCAATGTCAACAACGCTATTTAGTTTGCTACTAGAGAAAGTGATAAGAGACAGCAAAATTCATACACACGGCACAATTTTGCGCCACAGACACCAGTGTTTGGCATATGCTGATGATATTGCAATAATAGCGAGGACCAAGCACGAACTTATAGAAGTGGTAAAAAGACTAGAAAAAACAGCAAGAGAGAAAGGCCTACGAATCAACGAAGAAAAGACTATGTACATGGTAATGAGAGGAGGAGGACTTAGTGTTAAACAGTGCAGTGGACGGTAAAGGCTATAGTTTTAAAAGGGTGGAAAGCTTCAAGTATCTTGGCGTTACACTGAACGAATAACAACGATAAAATCCCAGAAATAAACGAAAGGCTAATTAGGGGTAGTAAATGTGTGGGTGCCATGCAGCGAACCTTAAAATCAAAAAACGTATCCTGGAAAGTGAAAGTGCAAATATATCAAACGGTAATTAGACCAGTGGTGTTATATGGGTGTGAGATGTGGGTTCTAAATAAAAACACTGCAAACCGGCTAGAAGTGTGGGAAAGGAAAGTCCTAAGACAAATCTATGGAGGAAAAAAAGTGAACGACGAATGGGAAAGAAGAACCAACACTGAACAGATGGCACTCTATGGTAAGCCAACCATAACAGCGATGATCAAGTCACAGAGAATTCGTTGCCTAGGACATGTGTTTAGACTCCCGGAAGAACGCGCAACCAAAACAGCACTTGAAGGTGGAATAAGAACCAAAAAACGAAGAGGAAGACCGAAGAGCAAATGGATTGACAATGTGGAAAAAGACCTGCAGAAGCTCAACGTCCAAAACTGGAGAGGAAAGGCAATGGAGAGAAAAAAATGGAGAGATGTCGTCCACCAAGCCTTGGGCCTATAGGCCTGCTGTGCTACCATATATATATATATATATATACGCTTGGCGCCTTCTCTTGGCGTGGGCTGGGACTGTTGAGAGGTGTAGATCCGTGCTGCCTGCGCGCGCTAGGTGTTACAAGTTTTCAATCGCGAATAGCTCGAAAAATATCGATCTATCGAAAAAACTATATAGAACATTTTTTACTTAGAATTTGTGCTTCTATCCATTTATGGGGTTATTTTGAGTGAACACATTTCCACCCCCGAGAAGAGGTGGCATCCACTCTCAGGGTAAAAGCGCACCTCGGCGCTATGTCACTTTAGCTCCTTGAGCCATCCCCTAACCACTCACCAAATTTCACGTCAATCGGTGAAGGTTCAAAGAATTCTGAGGTAATAGCATATTTTTACCTTCAACGACTGGACTAGTTAGGTAATGAAGCTCATTACACCACTCAGTTATGTAATGGCTTCATTACCTAACTGAAATAGTGTCAAATGAATGACATGACATTTGCCTGCTAAAATATTTTTGAAAATGACAGATCTGACATTTCTCTTAATGCACTTTTCTCAATTTTAGGCAGTCGTAGATAAAATTTTGTACAATACATGTGCGATAATGCATCATTAATATAGGTACTTGTGTAATTACATAACTCGTGCTATGCACTCCTTTGTAACTTACACACACGTATATTAATGATGCTCTTATCTCACTTGTATAGTAAATAACTATTATGGATTGTGTCATTGAGATAGGAGTAGAGGGGAGACGACATGCGATGTCGACAAGCGTCCAAGGGTCGGCCACATTGTTAGCAGCCTTACGTCATACGCGCGGGAAAAGTTTATAAGTGCGAATTTTTCGATTTTATAAATTGTGGTGATCGCTTCTTGTGCTCTTGCCCTAGCATAAATAAGGTGGACAAGAAAAATACAACGGGAATAACGTTTCATAGGTGAGTATTTCCTCAATTTTGCTAAAATCATAGGTTAGGTTGCATGGTACAGGGCCGTATATAATAATATTATAGCAACTCACATTTGTACGTAATGGTGATTTTAGCCGGCAATGGGAGCACTATCGTAATAATATTTAATCCGATCATGAAATAACCAAAACACATATTGTATGGTACATAATCATAATGCCACGATTAAAAAACAAACACTCATAACTAGAGCGCAGATTCTAGGGCAATTGCCTAATTGCCATTTTTTTAGGCCCATGTATGGGACTACGACAGAAATTTGTTTCAAACAAAAACAAATTTTTTAATGCATATGTATTAAAGCCTAAATGCCTAAAATGTGAAATAAACGCCTAAGCAACAGTTTTTACTGCCTAAAATAGGCTTTCGTTGTTTTTTCGAATTTTAGTGGTTCAGAAACCTTATCCACTTTCATGAAAGTGCTTTTTGTTTGAGCGATGTGATTTCTTTTTATCTCAAAGCCCTGTCCAAGCATGAAGAATTTTTGAAACAAAGTCTATGAACTTGAGCTTTTAAGTATTTTTTTGTTGGAATGCGTTTATGAATAGTTTTGACTGAACCTACAAGAGTCTCTACATGACCACAACGCTCGAGCAAAGTTTTTGAACACACCCTGCCGATGGCGTTATTTGTCAACAATCCCGATCGGGATTCATCTTGTCTGTGAAACTGTTCGCCAGCAAAATAAAGATGTTAATAATTTAATTAGCAGTGCAGCTTGCAATAAACTTAAGAATGTACTTTCTAAAAATCCTGGATATGGGACTGTACACCAATTTAAGAAATTATTGAGTGGCGAAGAAGTAGAAATAGAAAATGTTGATATAAACTGGAGTATGTACAAATACGCACCTTTTACATCTTGCAATGTACTGTGGTCATTTTCGATGCGGCAAAATGTGGTTACTGAGAAGCAAAGTGGATTTTCATCAGAAAATTTGGAGCAATATTTAGTGTGTGAGGCAAATGCTCGGTATTTTTAATATTGTACTTATATTATGATCAACTACCATATTCATATTATATATTATCAAATTATCATTATTTTATTAGTTAGCATGACTAAGTAAGACATTATTTTTCCACCATTTACTTTTTACTTATTCCATAGCATCTATTATTTGTTATTGGAATGTTTAAGCTTTACAATTAATAAAAATTATTACCTACAACATTTTTAGCCAATCGTTTTAAGTTCAAAAAATCAAAACAGTATTCTTTGCCTAATTTAGGCCATGCAGCCTAAATTGCTTACTTTAGGTTTTTAGTGCCTAAACCTGGCATTTTTGTGGCCTGAATAAGGAGCCTATTTTAACTTTTTTAATGGCCTAAAATCCGCGCCCTACTCATAACCCACAATGGGTGCATAATGCATATTTGTAGTGGAGGTATTTCGATATTGTATAGTCGACAATAATAAAACACTGATGAGTGCAAATTTTTATCGTTACTTTAATAATTTTAATTTATTGTAGATTTCCCCATAACGATTCCATTCGTTTGAAGATCTGGATAGAATTTGTAAATCGACCAAGCCGCAGTGTATTATGTATTCAACATTTTAAAGAAGAATATATAGATCGTTCATCAAAGTGCCGTGTTAGGTTACGATCTAATGCCATACCCACACTTTATGTAGAACCAGTAATTACAAGGGTAAGTACTTAGTGTACCTAATTGTTATATTGTTGAATTTCACATGTGAAAATATTTCAGATGTTGCTTTCAACGCCCATAAAACGACCAGGCCATGAAGACCATAATTATTATGGTGTAATGCCTCATGAACATGTATCCAATGTCGTACGTCCAGTCCATGAAGATCATAATTATTCTGGTGTAATGATTAACAAACCAGTAAGTTTTTTAATGCATATTACATAAATGCTTAAAAATGAAAGTATTGTTAAATTTTCCAGGTATTATCTTCAATGCCAAAAATTCAAATCGTTTCCAACGTTGTTGTATGTCCAGTCCTCAGTCCCACTAATCAGGAAAATCATAATTATAGTCAATTCAGTAATGAAGCAGTAAGTTTTTAATTTGTAGTTACGCTCAGAAATGAAGGTGTTCACATTGAAATGTTTTAGGTGTCTTGTTCGTCACCAAAAATTCCTCGAATATCTTCAAATAGTCAAAGTCAAAGTAATTCCGATGCTATTAGTGCAACACCCCGAAAGAGAAAGCTTCTTCGTAAAATCGACAAAATACAGAAGTAAGCTTTTCCAGGAAAAAGAAAATTGACGGTATGCCAAAATCAATTTCGAGAAAAAATAAGAAAATTGCTTCCCTCAAAAATATAATTAAGGATCTTAGACGGCAGAGATTGGTGGCAGATGATGACCTGGAAATACTATCGAAGATGGGAGGCGCTAATGCCGATTTATTTTTAAGACAGGTGTCTAAGGGCAGAAAGAAACCTTTACCCAAGTCATATTCAAAAGAAATGAAAAAATTTGCTTTAACGTTAAATTATTATTCCCCAGCGGCTTATAATTATCTGAGGAGCCATTTTAGCACATGTTTGCCACATCTTCGTACCATTACCCGCTGGTATCAAAGTATAGACGGCGAACCTGGTTTTACTTCCGAGTCATTTAAAGCTTTAAAATTAAGAGCTGAAAAGACAGAACATAAGTTGCGTTGCGCCTTAATCATCGAGGAAATGTCAATTCGGCAGCTAGCTGAATGGGATGGTAAAAAGTACAGTGGATTTGTTGATATGGGCACAAATATTGAAAGCGATGATCTTCCTTTGGCTAAGGACGCTTTAGTGCTGCTTTTAGTGTGTATCAATGGTCACTGGAAATTACTTGTCGGATATTTTTTAATTGCAGGAATGGGGGCGGACCAAAAAAGGTAGGTACTTTTGTTGAATCAATCACATTTGATGGACCCTCTGTAAATATTTCAGTCATGAGGAAACTCGGGTGTCAATTGGATTCAAAAAATTTAATGACCACATCAAACACCCAACAACAAATACAAATGTTGAAGTATTTCTTGATCCTTGCCATATGCTGAAGTTGGTAAGAAATACTATAGGAGAAAAGGGGAGCATGGTAGATGGGAATGGGGAGCTAATTTTGTGGCGGTACATTGAAAATCTGCACAAATTTCAAGAAAAGGAAAATTTTCATTGTGCCAATAAAATACGGTCTCAGCACGTTCACTTTAAAAAACAAAAAATGAAAGTTAAACTAGCAAGTCAGGTTTTTAGCGAAAGTGTTGCTACTGCACTGGAATTTTGCAGAGACACTTTGAGACTTCCCGAGTTTGCTGAAGCAGGCGCAACCATTCGCTTCTTACGGGTTTTCGATAAATTATTTGATGTGCTAAATTCTCGAAATTTATTGCAACATGGTTATAAGAAACCAATTTCAAAAAACAACTACGAACTATTTGACATTTTTCTAAATGATGCCGATGAATACATTTCATCGCTCAAAACGAGTAGAAATGTTGATGCAATATCAATTTTAAACTCACCTAGAGCGACAGGTTTCTTGGGGTTTAGGGTATGTATAAATAGTTTTAGGAATATGGCGAAAAAACTAGTTTTAAATGAAGATGATCCATTAAAATATTTACCCCTTTACAAAATATCTCAAGACCATATTGAGTTGTTTTTTGGAGCAATACGAGCCCGGGGTGGATACAACAATAACCCTTCGGCAAAACAGTTTAAATCTGCTTATAAAAAATTGCTGCATTTGAGGTATACAATTTTGACCACGATTACTTTTCTGCACCTAACGATTTAACAGAGGCTTCACATTATATTATTACATATATTGCGGGAAATGTTGTTCTACAAGTATCAAAAAAAATTTTATGCAGACCATGTATTAATGCTTTATTTAGCGAAGATACAAAGTGCCGTTCCTTTGAATTTATAAATAAAAAAAATAAAGGAGGGCTACGTTATCCATCTAAAGATGTGATAGAAGTTTGTAGTAGAAGCGAGTTTATAATAAAAACAAATGTATTTTCTAAACAATATAAGAGTTCTATTACTCTTCAGAAACTTTTGTATCAACTGTCCAAGTCATTTTTAAATGAGAAAATATTCGATTCTCTTAATAGTCACATTTTTGATCAGTCACCATTGGATAATCAATCATATTAATTATTTGGTCAAAGCTGTAGGTCATCAATATTTTAAGGTTAGAATGTACTATACAGGGTGTAAAAAAAGTCTGGAATATAGCAAATATTTCAAAAACTACCGGAGATGAATTTTTCAAAATTTCCAGACTTATATAGGTAAAAACTGCGCATCTAGGAAGGACAAAACCGTTTCTGTAACTATATAGGGTTAGTCAGAAAAAATACCAACTTTTGTATTTTAAATTGGACACCCTGTATATTACCGAGGAATCAAATAGTCCTTCAAAAGACAAATTCAACGATATAGGGTTTGATGGACTTATCTGTCAAAATAACAGATGTGGGGTGACTTAAAGTTTAAGGTTTACAACAATAGACCGGTTAATATTGAAGCTTTAAAGGATCATATTAGAAATGAGATACGTCAAATTCGATGGGATACTTTTGACAACGTCTTACGAGAATTTAAAGACAGTATCCGATCGAATTTGAGGTATCTCATTTCTAATATGATCCTTTAAAGCTTCAATATTAACCGGTCTATTGTTGTAAACCTTATTCTTTAAGTCACCCCACATCTGTCATTTTGACAGATAAGTCCGTCAAACTCTATATCGTTGAATTTGTCTTTTGAAGGACTATTTGATTCCTCGGTAATATACAGGGTGTCCAATTTAAAATACAAAAGTTGGTATTTTTTCTGACTAACCCTGTATAGTTACAGAAACGGTTTTGTCCTTCCTAGATGCACCGTTTTTACCTATACCGGGTGTCAACGAATTTATTAGACAAGTCATAACTTTTAGAGTATTAGGTATATCAAAATGATATTTGGTATAGGTAAATGGTATAGAGAGAGGAGAGTTTTCGCATATTTTTCACTTTCCGGTCACTTCCGGTTTCACCGGAAATAGCTCCGATTTAGAATTTTTAAATGGAATACCCTGTATATTTTTGCAAATTTGGATTTCTGAGACAATTTTTGATCAGAATGTAACATTTTAAAAAGTTTTTAAGCCTACTTGAGTTTTTTAGAGCCACTTTTAATATGGCATCTAGGTGGCCATGATCGGACGCAAAGTAATCTAAGGACCTCAGGTGATGTCAGAAAATTACAATCGCAAAGTTTTAGTGATTAGTATGATAGATAGGAATAAGACAAGTTGGCAAAATCACGTTTTCTTGTCTAACTATGTTTTTTCAAATGGCGACCCTTTTTTGACAAGCACTTTCCGAAAAGAGGATTTTTTGGCGAATCTAACGATACTAATTTATTTGCGATTGGATTAAAAATAAGCTCATAAGTTAAATATTTCTAAGCAAAATACTGGATAATAATTTATTTACTTTTGTCAAGTGTGCCATGGATAACTTTTTAAAATGTCACATTCTGATCCAAAATTGCCTCAGAAATCCAAATATGCAAAAATATACAGAGTGTTCCATTTAAAAATTCGAAATCGGAGCCATTTCCGGTGAAACCGGAAGTGACCGGAAAGTGAAAAATATGCGAAAACTCTCCTCTCCCTATACCATTTATCTATACCAAATCTCATTTTGATACACCTAATACTCTAGAAGTTATGACTTGTCTAATAAATTCGTTGACACCCGGTATAAGTCTGGAAATTTTGAAAAATTCATCTCTGCTAGTTTTTGAAATATTTGCTATATTCCAGACTTTTTTTACACACTGTATAGGGAAAACTTGTGTTGACAAGTCCAGTAGTGATCGTTTTGCCTCGAATAAATTAATCTTATTCAAAGGTCAGTAAGAATAATTGTATTTAAATAAGTATATGTGTACTTTTGTATTGTTTAAATAAAATTTTTCAAAATAACATTTGAAAGTTTTAAACTTCCCTTTATGTTCCTATTATCACATAACAGGCATTTCCAAATAACTTAAAAAGTTTCGTAATTTTCTAAATCCTTGGTAAAAAAGTTGTTAGTTAGCTTTAGTATTTTTAACCTCTGATTAAAAAAATTACAAACTTTTTAAAGTTACCTATGACACTTAGAAATAGTTTAAATTTCTCAATACGGCCCTGACCATCCGCCATATTGTCAGCAGCTTTAGCCCCACCCACCACGGACGTTTTTCTGTCAGATGAAATGCGCGTATGTCGTCTCCTCTCTACTCCTATCTCAATGGATTGTGTATACACACAACCTCACTTTTGACTTAAAAACTATGTTGTTCAGTAATAAAAATCATCTTATGGCAATTAAGTTGCAGTTCAGTTCTGAAAAGAATGATTTTACACAGAATAATGTACTGGGTGTCCAAGTAAGAATGGCTCTCGGCCCTATCTCGAAAAGTAAATGTCGTAAAGACTTGGGGTAAAAAAATGTATGACTAAAGTGGCCAAGAGAAAATGCTGGAAATTATTTTTAAGTTTTTGGAATGGCCACCAGAGGGCGTTATCACATTCTTGAATTTAAAATCCCGTTTTTTGAGAAATATTCTTATATTACAGACAGCTAAAATGGACACCGTTTTAAAGCTGAGATACACTCGATTCTTTTTCGTTAAATGCTTTTTGCTCTATCTTTTAAGGGAGGGGGTGTCCGAACATTTTCGAAAATAAATGTCAATAACTTCAAAATGGCTGAACGGATTTTGTCAAACTTGGAGTCGTTGAAAAGGGCTTTTCTTAGGCTATCAACATCAGAGTGAAATGATCTGCGCGAAGAGACAAGAGTCTGGGTCGACAACCTTGCTCAACAAGCCGAACAAACAGGAAAAAACAAAATATGAAAGAAATGTACAGAATTACATGAAAACTAGCAATAAAACGTATAATAATAACAAACCTATAAGAGGAGAAGACGGGAAATTGATAACAGAAGAAGACAAACAGCTAGAAAGGTGGGAACTCATAAGTGAATCAACACACACTGAGGCCATAGTAGGCGACCAAGAGGAGGAACTCCGAATAGATATACGAGGTCGGTATGATAAATACTTGTGTTTGGAGACAGATGGCGCTTTGTGTCAAAATTTGCATTACCGACTGTGAAAACTATTCTCTAGTCGACGTCTGTCAAAATTTCGGACAGATTCATCAAGTAGTGTTGTTTTAAGAGCTGTTGAAAGTGAGCAAGTTTATGTATTTGTGCAATCATGGAAAAAGAACAATACCGGTCAGTGATTCGATTTCTTTTTTTAGATAGGAAAACGTGTGCAGAAATCAAAGAGAAGTTGCATGCAGTTTATAAGGACCATGCACCTTCGGTGACTACCATCAGATACTGGTTCAATGAATTCCAGCGTGGCCGAACATCTGTCTTTGATGAGAAGCGACCAGGTCGTCCCATTGAGGTGACTACGGACGATATGATCAATAAAATTATTGATATCGTGTTAGCAGACCGCCGGGTGAAGATCAGAGAGATTGCTAATATGGTAAACATCTCAATTGAACGTGTGCAAAACATCCTTCACGAAAAATTGAGTATGAAAAAGTTATCGGCAAGATGGGTGCCGCATCTGCTGACGATTGATCAATAGTTTCTGCGGCGTTATGTGTCCGTTGATGCGACATGGATTCATCACTACATGCCTGAAACCAAAAGTCAGTCGGCACAATGGGTTTCTACCGGCGAACGTGTACCAAAGAAGGCGAAGACGATTCCATCAGCCGGAAAAGTTATGGCGACGATCTTTTGGGATCTGCAAGGCATAACCTTAATTGATTATTTGGAGAAGGGAAGAACAATCACGGGACAATTCAAACATTAACAACTACCAAAAACAAGTGTAGCAAATGCTCCAATGAAACCGATTATTAAGGCTGAGATTTTCATGTGGACAAACTGGGTATAATGATTTTAGGAAAACAGGACTTCCATTTCCATCTATTGGCATTAATTAATATTTTTATGCACAATTAACATTATCCAATAAGTTTTTACTACTAAACGACGCGGAAAGTTATTCTCTTTAATTAGCACCACTATAATCTTTTTCCATAAAAATGGTGAGCAAGAATATGCATAACCGTGAAAAACCAGTAAATTGCCTATGTTCAGAGGTATGACCAGCCACCTGGTATGTTAGTTGCGTGAAAAGAAATATTTTTACAAAAAATGGACCTGGTGGGTGGTGCCGGAGTCGAGATATTTACAAAAATGTGTATTTATGGTCTGATTTGACTCATATTCAAAAACAAATTATTTTGGCAGAGCAACGTTTGCCGGGTCAGTAGTAATTAATAAATGTGTAACTACACAATAACAAAGTAGCATAGTTAACTATGGCATTTCCAACAAACTTCATTTTTTTGGATCCCCAAATGTCATCGTTTGCTTTACTCTTATCTTATATAGGTACTCTAATTGGTAGTAGAGTTCCTATATGCACTAAGAGTTGAACCATTGCATCCACAAATCAAGGACCATGTGATCGAGCGAAGATATATTGCATTTGTTTTAGTTGAAAAAAGTATGCATTAAGTTTAAAATCGTCAAAAAACAGGTACTCCATGGTTTGTGGATCCAAAACAAATAGCCTACATGGCCCAACTCTTGCATTTACAGGGACTAATTGGTAGTAGAGTTCCTATATACACGAAGAGTTGAACCTTTGCATCCACAAATCAAGGACCATGTGATCGAGCGAAGATATATTTCATATGTTTTAGTTGAAAAAAGTATGCATAAAGTTTAAAATCGTCAAAAAACAGGTACTCCATGGTTTGTGGATCCAAAACAAATCGCCTACATGGCCCAACTCTTGCATTTACAGGGACTCTAATTGGTAGTAGAGTTCCTATATGCACGAAGAGTTGAACCATTGCATCCACAAATCAAGGACCATGTGATCGAGCGAAGATATAGTTGCATTTGTTTTAGTTGAAAAAAGTATGCATAAAGTTTAAAATCGTCAAAATACAGGTACTCCATGGTTTGTGGATCCAAAACAAATAGCCTACATGGCCCAACTCTTGCATTTACAGGGACTCTAATTGGTAGTAGAGTTCCTATATGCACGAAGAGTTGAACCATTGCATCCACAAATTAAGGACCATGTGATCGAGCGAAGATATATTTGCATTTGTTTTAGTTGAAAAAAGTATGCATAAAGTTTAAAATCGTCAAAAAACAGGTACTCCATGGTTTGTGGATTCAAAACAAATAGCCTACATGGCCCAACTCTTGCATTTACAGGGACTAATTGGTAGTAGAGTTCCTATATGCACAAAGAGTTGAACCATTGCATCCACAAATCAAGGACCATGTGATCGAGCGAAGATATATTTCATATGTTTTAGTTGAAAAAAGTATGCATAAAGTTTAAAATCGTCAAAAAACAGGTACTCCATGGTTTGTGGATCCAAAACAAATCGCCTATAGTCTGTTCACTAAACATAAAAACACAAAGTGGTCTTTGATTTCTAAAATTTCATGAGTGTACTCCCAAAGTGCATCTTTTGTCTAGGAATGTACTTACAAAAAGTTACTAAAACAAATAGGTTAAGAGTGTGACATTTAATTAGTATCTGTCATAACTACTTTTAAGGATGTTAAACAAATACTGTGTTGAATACTATTGATATAGAATTTATTAATAGGTATTATTACATTTTATAAAACTTCAGGCAAGAATTTTCAGAATAATATGTACTTTGACACTGAAATAATGAGATTTATTAATTGTCATTTTTAAATTCAAAGTCAACTTGATGCAGGTGTGGAAACCTTTGCAAAACAAAATACAGAATCCCCAGCACAACAATTTTACATATATGCCAACTTTAAAATAATTTCAATGTTTTTGTGTTTACTGAATGGCCTATACATGGCCCAACTCTTGCATTTACAGGGACTCTAATTGGTAGTAGAGTTCCTATATGCACGAAGAGTTGAACCATTGCATCCACAAATCAAGGACCATGTGATCGAGCGAAGATATATTTGCATTTGTTTTAGTTGAAAACAGTATGCATAAAGTTTAAAATCGTCAAAATACAGGTACTCCATGGTTTGTGGATCCAAAACAAATAGCCTACATGGCCCAACTCTTGCATTTACAGGGACTAATTGGTAGTAGAGTTCCTATATGCACGAAGAGTTGAACCTTTGCATCCACAAATCAAGGACCATGTGATCGAGCGAAGATATATTTCATATGTTTTAGTTGAAAAAAGTATGCATAAAGTTTAAAATCGTCAAAAAACAGGTACTCCATGGTTTGTGGATCCAAAACAAATCGCCTACATGGCCCAACTCTTGCATTTACAGGGACTCTAATTGGTAGTAGAGTTCCTATATGCACGAAGAGTTGAACCATTGCATCCACAAATCAAGGACCATGTGATCGAGCAAAGATATATTTGCATTTGTTTTAGTTGAAAAAAGTATGCATAAAGTTTAAAATCGTCAAAATACAGGTACTCCATGGTTTGTGGATCCAAAACAAATAGCCTACATGGCCCAACTCTTGCATTTACAGGGACTAATTGGTAGTAGAGTTCCTATATGCACGAATAGTTGAACCATTGCATCCACAAATCAAGGACCATGTGATCTAGCGAAGATATATTTCATATGTTTTAGTTCAAAAAAGTATGCATAAAGTTTAAAATCGTCAAAAAACAGGTACTCCATGGTTTGTGGATCCAAAACAAATCGCCTACATGGCCCAACTCTTGCATTTACAGGGACTCTAATTGGTAGTAGAGTTCCTATATGCACGAAGAGTTGAACCATTGCATTCACAAATCAAGGACCATGTGATCGAGCAAAGATATATTGCATTTGTTTTAGTTGAAAGAAGTACACATAAAGTTTAAAATCGGCAAAAATCAGGTACTCCATGGTTTGTGGATCCAAAACAAGTCACTCTACATGTCCCAAATCTTTCATATACAGGAACTCTAATTGGTAGTACAGTGCCTTTATACCGGGTGTAACAGGATCATGGTACACCCCCGTATCTCCGTTAGTTTTAAAGGTAATTTATTGAAATTTGGTATATCCCATATACATAATAAGCGGCACTTTTTGACCTGCAAATGATTTTTTTTCACTTCCGGTTTCGCCGGAAGTGATACCAACTTTCGATTTTTAAATAGAACACCCTGTATATTATTACATTTCTGAAATCTGCATAATTTTCTGAATCCAATGATACCACATAAGTGACATTTCAAACGTCAAAAATTTTTTTAATTTAATTTTTAGTTTTCCATTTAAGTGTGCCATGATGGTTCCGATTTATTCCAATTGATCCATTTAATGCTAGAAAAATCGAAATCCCGTCAAAAATACTAAATTGCGTTTTTTATGAGCAAATAAAGTTCACCGTAATCAATTTTGGGGTAAAACTCAATTTTTTCAAATGGAACCATATTGGTACCGTGGTACCATTTATTAGTACTATTAATAAGGAATTTATTCATACATGGTAATTAAATGTGCGATAAATACAATCAAAATTACAGCTAAAAGAAAATAAGAAAATACAATTTTTTTGGTCTAATTTAGTGTTAAGACTAAGGAGGCTTTGAAAACAATGAAATTGTTTATTCAGACTGTCAAATAAATACTTGTTGGTTTATCGGTGTTTCTATTGTGTATTGGAAGAGTCTTTACATTTGTTGTTATTTTTGTTCAAAATGCCGCACATTTATACAAAGGATGAAAGAGTGGACATGTTAATTATTTATGGGGAATGTAGAAAAAATGGCCTTGCGGCTAGAAACCTTTATGCCGACCGATATCCTGATAGACAATGTCCAGCGAGAAATTATTTTAATCGTCTTGAAAATCAATTCCGAAGAGAGCCTAACCATGATCCCGATCCCGAAGAAAACGTTATCATTGACGAAGGAACGGAAATTAATGTTTTAGCTCGAATAGAAGTTGATAAGACTGTTTCTTTAAGGCAAATTGGGTTTGATTTGGAAATTAGTCACCAAACGGTAAGCCGAATCTTGCACAAACACAATTATAAATCCTTCAAATATCAATTGCACCAGCACCTGTACGAAAATGATTATGAACGTAGGATGGAATATTGCAATTGGATCTTGCAGAATAATGTGCAGCCAAACAATGCTTTTTTGGGAAGGATTTTATTTTCGGACGAGTGTAGGTTTACAAATATGGGATTATTTAACCGACAAAATACAAGGTATTGGTCACAAGTAAATCAACATTTATTGCGGCAGGGTAATTTTCAAGTGCGGTTCGGTTTCAATGTTTGGCTTGGAATAGTCGGTCGTAGAGTCATTGGTCCAATAATATTTGAAGGAGCCTTGACTGGAGCTAGATACTTAGGATTTCTGCAAAATGAAATTGAGGACAGGTTAGCTGAATTACCTATCCATTTACGACAGGGAATGTATTTCCAACAAGATGGAGCTCCTCCCCATAATTCAAGAATAGTAATTGATTACCTTCAACAAGCATTCGAAGAAAACGTAATTTCGACGAATGGTCCTGTGCGATGGCCTCCAAGGTCACCTGATTTGACACCTCTTGATTTCTTTGTTTGGGGCCATTTGAAAAACATTGTTTATGCAACCCCCGTTACAACCCGCGAAGATCTGGAGTTGCGAGTAAGACGCGCAATTAATAGAATAACGGCCCAGCAATTATCGAACGTTCTTCAAGAAACAGCTACGAGAGTTCAGAAGTGCGTTGACGTTAATGGACAGCATTTCGAACAATTGTTGTAATGTTTTGTGTTAATTTTTTGTATTTCAAGTTGTATTTTTTGTATTTTCTTATTTTCTTTTAGTTGTAATTTTGTTTGTATTTATCGCACATTTAATTACCATGTATGAATAAATTCCTTATTAATAGTACTAATAAATGGTACCACGGTACCAATATGGTTCCATTTGAAAAAATTGAGTTTTACCCCAAAATTGATTACGGTGAACTTTATTTGCTCATAAAAAACGCAATTTAGTATTTTTGACGGGATTTCGATTTTTCTAGCATTAAATGGATCAATTGGAATAAATCGGAACCATCATGGCACACTTAAATGGAAAACTAAAAATTAAATTAAAAAAATTTTTGACGTTTGAAATGTCACTTATGTGGTATCATTGGATTCAGAAAATTATGCAGATTTCAGAAATGTAATAATATACAGGGTGTTCTATTTAAAAATCGAAAGTTGGTATCACTTCCGGCGAAACCGGAAGTGAAAAAAAAATCATTTGCAGGTCAAAAAGTGCCGCTTATTATGTATATGTGATATACCAAATTTCAATAAATTACCTTTAAAACTAACGGAGATACGGGGGTGTACCATGATCCTGTTACACCCGGTATAGACAGTGGCGACAATGGGGTGTCCAATTTTTAATTGTCTCCCTAGATCACGTGGTTTTAGCCGCCATTTTTAGGCTAAATCACCTGTGATTCGTGTTATACTTTTGGCAGTACTGTAGTGTAATGTCAGTTGATGTCAAATTCGAGGTTAGTAGGTTAGGTTTTGTTTGTTATTTGACACAGACTGACGCAAATCTTAACCTGCAAATCTCGAATGTTTTCAGTACTGCCAAACATAAAACACGTATCACAGGTGACTCTGACTACAAATTTAAACGAACAGCCGTTAAAAATTTGCCTAAATATGGCGGCGGGGGTGTGGCTTAGTTGTATTGTCGCCACTGTCTATATAAAGGCACTGTAACTGGTAGCAGAGCCAGTGTATATAGGAGAGTACCGCCATTCTTTGATCTGTGAAAATGCTGCTCTCGCCGCCATTTTTGTTCCTATCAGCAATAACTGATTGAGTTATGTTTAAAATTTTACTTGAAATTGGCAAGACTGTAAGTCTATAGCAAATTCGAAGTTAGCAGGTTATGTTTTGCAACCGTTTCTGTCAGAACTGACGCAAAACCTAACCTGCTAACCTCAAATTTGACATTGACTTACAATCTTGCCAATTTTAAGTAAAGTTTTGGATTGCCAACAAACGTCACGTTAACAGAATTGTATTACAAACCTCAAAGTGACGCATATGTCAGAGGACTAAACATGGCGGACGTGACGGTACTCTCCTATATCTACTGGCTCTGATTGGTAGAACTCTGTTCTGCCATGTAGTAGTTAAGCTTAGAAATACCCCCTAAGTGACTGTTCCAGGCACTCTAGATAGGTTTGAATTTTTGGCTTGAGTCTCTACTTGTTTGATGTATGTACGCTGAAACTACCGCAAAAATAGTCACCATAGCTTTGACTACTCATGGTATTATAGGTAAATATTTTGCTATGGATTTTGTTTGTTATAATTTAAGATTTCTCTTAAGCTAATGGTCATCAATACTATTTTTAAATTCTTGATACAGTTTACTCGACATTTTGAGTAGCTAAAATTGTTTTGTAAAATAAAAATAAACACCATGTAATGTTTATTGATGTTAATTCTTTTACTACAGGCTCGGATTTTACTTAACACGGTCTTCACGTAAATGTTCGCGGTAAATATAAATTAAGCAAAATGTTAGCAGACAGTGTGACTAATCAAATGGATTTTTTCATTAAACATGGGTGTGATTATTTTATAAGAAGTAATTTAACATCCACCATTCAAACCGACGGCTGTATAATGAATGGGAACTGTAGCGAACGGAGTAGTATAACTACTTCACCGATAAATCAAAGTGTATGTGATGACAGTACTATTACCTCAAAACCTTTTATTAAAAATTCAAACATTTCGGGGAGTTTGTATCCTAATTTAACCAGTGCACAGGAGGCTGAAGAAGATTCCTCAAAACGATTACAGTAAAATTTATAATATGAGAGAACAAAAAGTTTTTGAATTTGCCTCTGTTAAAATTGAACTCTTCAAAGTAAACCTACTTATTGTGTGTGTATATAAATCTCCTGACAGCTATACTATTACTTTTCTTAGGAAATTAGAAGAATTACTAAGCGCAATCTGCGGACATAAAAAGGATAAAATTGTCATATGTAGTGATTTCAACATTGATAATTTATTAGTTTAAAAAAATTGAAGTTCATTATTAGATTTAATGAATTCTTTTGGTTTAAGATCTGTTTTCCAGGAAGAAGCTCGAATAACTAGAAACAGCAGATCGGGAATAGATTACATTTTCATAAATTTTGATAATCTTTCCGACAAAAGAGTAATTTTAAATGGACTTTCCGACCACTCTGCTCAAAAAACTTGTTTTCCAATAGAACATTGTACAGCAAATTTTCTTATGCTTCTTGAAAAAGGAAATTGGGAACAATTGTACGAGTTAAGGGATATTAATTCAAAATTTTCACATTTCTTAAACATTATTACTTATAACTTTAATATATCTTTTACGACCTCTTTAAAAAGAAATAAAACACCTACTAAACCATGGGTTACAAAAGGGTTGAAAATTTCTGCTGCAAATTTAAAAAAATTATTTAAACTTAAAAACATTGGTTTAATTACCACAGAATTTTATAACAATTATAAAAAAACTTACAGAACGGTTTTAAGCTTTGCGAAAAGGAAACACTTTGCTGATAGAATAAAAAAATCATCTAGAAAACTAAAACGACTTGGAAAATTATAAATGAAAATTTAGCATTTAGCATTAAGGTAAATAATCTTGATATTAGGAGACTGTTCCATATAGCCAAGGAGTTTAATAAATATTTTATTAGTATACCGGCGAAGTTGAAATCAGAATTAGATCTAAACAGCGCTCCAAAATCTTTTGTAGCAAATAAATCTTACTTAAACAAAACACTGTTTTTGCATGACGTAGATGAGAGTGAACTAATATCAACTATTTCATCACTAAACTCAAAAGCAACTTGTGGTATTGATGGTATTTCTACGGTTCTCATTAAGAAATGTGCAATGCTTATAAAAACACCTTTATGCCATTTAGTTAATGAATGTTTTAATCAAAATTGTTTTCCAGATGTACTAAAAACTGCAAATGTCATTCCACTTTATAAGAAGGGAGATCCCGGTGATTTGTCCAATTATCGACCGATAGTATTGTCATCTTCGTTCTCTAAAATAATTGAAAAAATTATAGCATCTCGTATATTACATTTTTTGCAAAAACATCGTGTACTTCCAAAAATTAACATGGCTTTAGAGAAAAGCACTCTACTAAGACTGCCCTTATAAGTTTATTAGAAAACATTTATGATAATCTAGACAATGGCAGGCGTGTAATGACAGTTTTTGTGGATCTCTCTAAAGCGTTTGATTGCGTAAATCATGATATCCTTTTAGATAAGATAAAAAATTTTGGCCTGCGTGGTAAAATTAATAATAATAATTAAAATCTTATTTGTCGAATAGGGAACAATTAGTTAGTTTTTCTGGGGTAAAATCTGGAAAACTTGCACTTAAAGTAGGGGTTCCGCAGGGAAGCGTTCTCGGTCCACTGCTATTTCTTCTATATATTAATGACATGGATTCCGCCTTAACCTGTAAATTTACCTGTTTTGCTGATGACATAACATTATTAATATCGGAAAATTCTGATAAAAATCTTGTAGATAGAGCTGATTTTGAACTTGGAAATTTATTAAACGTCCTAAAAACTAATGAGCTAACGGTTAATCTAACGAGTGTTCATAAACAGTCGTCATCCCAATAGGTTTTGACTTCAGAAACGTATGTCTACTAAAATTAAGAAAAAATCTGCTATGACAGTACTCAATGACGTTTCATTGTGTTGCACGAATTAATCAAAGACATAACATTTTGTTTTTCAAAGCAACTGGGATGACGACTGTTTATGAACACCCGTTAGATAAAACTATGATGATGCAATTTTTCACAAAAAATTTCAAATCTAATCATGATCTTACATTAGAAGTATCAAATAAAACAATTACACATGTTAAAGTTTTTAAATTATTAGGCATAAATCTGGATTTCTTTTTAAAATGGAATGATCATATAAATGCTATCTGTAAAAAACTAGCAAGCACTTGCTTTGCTCTTACTAAAATTACTCATTTTGGTGACTTGCAGAACTTTTTATTGTTCAAACTTTGAATCAGTTCTTAGAAACGGTATCATTTTTTAGGGTAATGCTACCAATCTATAAATCGGGTGTTTGTCATACAAAGGAGAGCCATTCGCAATATATTTAATTTACACAGACGGGCGTCGTGCAAAACCATTTTCATCAATTACAGTATTTTAACTCTTATTAGTATCTACATACTAGAAATTTTACTGTATGTTAAGTCTAATATTAGTAAATTCAAATTTTTAAACAAGCACCATCAATATAGCACTCGTTACGGTCGTCTCAACTTAAGAGCATCAAAATCATCGCCTTCAATTATATAAATCCAATCCTTGGTATATGGGTACGGTCCTCTATAATATACTACCTGTTAGTCTTAAAACATGTAGCAGCAAGACATTTAAAAAAGATTAGACTTTAATTCTCAAAAACGCCTTTTATATGCCAAATGAGTTTTTAACATTTAAATTTTAAAATAAATTTAAGAGCAATAAACATAATGTAGTTTTCATAGTTAACCTGTGATAAATTTAGGTAGTTGTACATTGTTTTAATTTTAAGCATTTTATATTTTATATATACGTTTTATTTAATTCCTTAGAGAACTTTTACTGTTTAACTTATGTATTTCTGTTGTTTTAACTATTACACGTATACATTTAATAATTTTTGAAATTTTAAGTAGGTAAGCTTTTTTGCGACTTGACCTATATCATTGTCTGATCGAGAGGACCAATAAATTTATTATTATTAATATTAATTAAACTAAAATTATAAAGAAAACAGGTAAAAGGAGAGGAATCGGCCCTGGATTCTGCATTTTAGCCAGATGTTCTTATGCAGAAGGGCAGTATTGGGTTGATAAAACACAATTGGAATTTTAAATATAATTAAAAAATTAAATACTTATTGCAGGACATAGAAGCTATTCTTATTTAATAAATGATATTTAATTTAAAGACAAAACAAGTTGCTTACCGGAAAGTGCCTGTAGTAAAACCACCCTGTTTATTGGGCAGGCAACGATAATTACCAATAACTTGAATTCTATCTCCTGGTTTGCAACAATCAACTAGATCATCATCACAAATAATATCTACCGAGCGTGGCAACTGTCCAGCAGGAGCCTTTTCTGGCATCTCTTGTATAGAGATTGTTTGATGATCCTTATATTCTGATAATCCGAATTCTGTTTCAAGGGTGTTTCCATCTTCATCCTATACAGTCAAATATTTTGTAAAATGTAGAGTAGGTCACCAGTTCCATGTTGTAACAAACCTGCTTTGGATAAACTGAGCTAGAAGGAAATGCATTTAGAGACGTCAAATCAGTGTATTTTCTCTCCACTATTTTTCGAGTTGCAGGGCAATAATGTACACTTCGAACGACTTTTGGATGTACCAAAGAACCTAAAACAGATATTCCTTAATAAACAGAATAACAAATGTATGTTTTTCAAATTCATATTGTGCATAACTTAAAAATCATGGCAGATAATAAATACATACACTTAGTAACAATCCCTTCAATGCATATCAGGTTTCCCAAAAATCGTGAATGCAGTGTTCGAGGTGTTACGTGTTTATTTCCAAAGCTTCCCTCAAATGCAATAAAGAAATCTTGATTATCTTTGCCATGGTCAGGAATCACAGAAGAAACAAAATCCTTTAAAGCTCGTTGGAAAGCTAACTGCTCTTCAAAAGCATTGCTTAATAGGGATTGAGCACGTTTTGGATTTTTTCGCCTCAAATCGTTTATATTCACAGTTAAACGACGACTTTTATCTGCAACCATATTCTTCACAAGTTGGTAATATTTCCCTTGATCAGCCTATAACAATGAATTGTTAGTTTCGTCACTGTGGTCTTCTCGAGCATTCAGAGACAGAGTGAAGCATATTAATACCTCATCATCCAAAAAATCCATATATTCTCGTTGAGTTTCTCGAAGTTGTTGATCTATATCAGGAGCGTCCATTTTCGTCTATAAATTTCGCTATTTAAACAACAAAAGAGACTACCCAACAATACAGAACAGCTAGAAACGACACTCCTAGCAACACAAAGCAAGAAGTTTCTGGCGGGAAACTTTTACCTACTAGGTTAGATTTAAACGCGCCAAATGTAACAAAATTACACTGTTTGTCGAATTGACACTACATTGAATTGATAATACATCGAATTGCAACGCAGTAACTTTTCAACAGTAAGAAAATGAGTAGTCATGTCTTGTCGAAAAGATTTTTATTTATGTAAGTAATATTTATCCCAGAACCAAAAAAATATTGATTAGATTTCCAAATATTTTTCTTTTTCCATCAGAAGTAATATTTGAACGGCAATATTTCAACTGCAAATTATTCATAATTGATACCCAAAACATAAAGTTTGGTTGCCTATTTATCAGTTTGCGCAATAATATTTAATGTTGCCACCAGAAATTATATTTTTCTTCAAACGGCAGTAAAATATGGCATTATACTGCTGGATTGATGATGCTAAACTGTCACTTTATTGCCAAGCGGCAGATAATATTATCTGCCGCTGACGAGCGGCAGATAAAGTTATTATCTGCCGCTGACGACTATCTGCCGCTCGTCAGCGGCAGATAAAGTTATTATCTGCCGCTGATAACTTTATCTGCCGCTGACGAGATCAAGTAATTTTCTTCGAATTTTGTTGACAAAATTGTAAATAATTTGTTATAAAAACGTTTGAAGAAAAAATACTATATGTTATTCGGAGCAAAAGTATCTTTATGTGGCTCCTAATAACATAATATACTATTAAGCATCAACATACATAAAATGTATACCCAAAAACAAGATATAACACCAGAAATAATATTTCAGCGTCAACCATAAAAATAAAATAATAAAATATTTTTTCAGGAATGAAAGGTAAAGCATATGAAATATACGTTATATTGTACTAAATAATAAAGGTATACATTTTGTATTATATACGAACTAATTAATATTGATAATATTTAACGAGCATTATTTTGTTTTTTCAACTTAATTTTTTTTTTAAACTTATTTAATTATCTTGAATATTCATAAATATTTTTGGAGATCTCTTATTATTTCTGGTGCTTTTTTACTAGGTTTGGCACTTATTTAATATTTCTGCTATTAAATAGCTATTTATGCAACAAGTGCTAAAAGTTGACGTTTATGCACGCGTTGCATACAATATTTTTTCTACTCATGACATTGAAATCAGTCATTTTGACATTGAGTCCGGTGGTTGAAGTTGTATTTCAACCACTAGAGATTGAAATGCTCGGACTACCGGGATTTCAAACTGTTTGACATTCAATTGATGACAAGAGGAATGTCACTTTATGTTTAATTTTTTCTAACGTGCATTAATTTTTTAAAATGAGTGAAAATTCGTAGAAAAAATAGTATATGTAACTCGTGGCTGATAAAATTTCAACGTCTAGAGTTACTTTTTTCAACTCGCTTCGCTCGTTGAAAAAAACCACTCTCAACGTTGAAATTTTATTTCAACCACTTGTCCCATAATATACTATTTTCTACGGCCTTAAATTTACTGTTATTAATCCATAAATATCGGTTTAACAAAGGTTTGCATCTATGACAGTTAGAATTTATGTCATAATAAAGAGAGGGCTTTGGCGCGCAGGTGATTGTTACTTCCTTTTACTATAAAGGAAGTATTGGATTCACCCCAAAAATTCGAAATTGAGTTTTCAACAGATCTTCACGTTTTAGAGTCCCCTGATCCCAAAAAACATATTTTTTTTCATTGGTCTGTCTGTGTGTCTGTCTGTCTGTCTGTCTGTGTGTCTGTCTGTGTGTGTGTCTGTCTGTGAACAGAATAAACTTTACATTTTTACTACATTTTTAATGTGTATTGATGTGAAATAGGTGATTTTCCAGTTGAATACTTCTAAAGTGGGTTTCTTTTGTTTTTTTTTGCTATTTTTTATTAACTCCCATTTTAAATAAAACACCCGGTATATTATTACATTTTTGAATTCACCTTAAAATTCTAGAGAAAATTTGTCTCTTCAACTAACGCTCTATTTTGTACCGTTTTTGTAGTATTTGTAATTTTTGAAAATCTTTGACAAATGGCTAAAAACTAAAAATGAAATTTTTGACTAATTATAAGAACACTGTAAAAGGAAGTTGTGTGAGTGTATCACACCAGATTGTTTGTGAAACCAATAATGTCACAGTTAGTTATCAAAGGTAATTATTAATGTTTCACATCTCACTGTATTCATTACATAACGCTTTAATTATTTCAAAAACACTTTACCTCTAACGCAAGAAGTAACTAGAATAAGTTTACAACCTCACTTCCAGTTCTAAATTGTAGTTTTATAACCTCACTTCGCTTTTAGCACATGGGCTAAAAGTAAACAGCTGATTTCTTTAAACACGCTAAATTATAAAACGTAACTTTTAGTGAAACAAGCTAGTGCTAAAAGGCCTACTTTTAGTGGTGGTCGTAAATAATAGCTATTTATGCAACAAGTGTGCTAAAGGTTGACATTTATGCACGAGACATGAAAGTTATGTCTCGTGCATAAACGACTTTTAGCACGGGTTGCATACAATATTCTATCTACGACCTTAATTTTACTGGTATTAATCCATTAATATCGATTTAACAAAGGTTTGCATCTACGACACTTCTAATTTATGTCATAATAAGCAGTAGCCCATGCCGCGCGGGCGAATGTTTGCGAATGACAGTAATCAAGGGCAGTTACGAAATGTAATTATTAATACTAATGTATTCATTACATAACGCTTTAATTATTTCAAAAACACTTTAGAATAACTTTACAACTTCACTTCTAGTTCGAAATTGTAGTTTTATAACCTCACTTCACTTGAAACAAGCTAGCGCTAAAAGGCTTACTTTTAGTGGTGGTCATAGATAATAGTAGATTATGTTATTAGGAGTAAAAGTGATACTTTATGGGGCGAAGCTGAAGTTTATTTAGCCGAACGTTAGTGAGGCAAATAATTCAGCTAAGCTACATAAAGTTACTTTTACTCCGAATAACATATACTATGTTATCCGCAAACGTATTCAGGTAAATTTCATTAATATAAATTAAAAAAAAAAGGATACATCGGTCGGAAATCGAACCCAGGCCACCCGCGTGAAAGGCGAGCAATGTACCCCTGCGCCAACCTCTGTTGTTCAAATAACGCGCTACTGTAATGATATAGGAACATACTGAATGACCCGAGCGACAGATGCTCCGATCCGCTGCTTAAAGGTTTATTTAAATTAAAACTTTTTCGTACTCTTTTTGAAAATACAAACCGGCCTACGATCTAAGTCTAAAAATTAGCAAAATTTTAAGCCATCATACAATTTAATCGGTCCAGTATCTTCGGAGGAGATAGCGAACAAACGTAGAAAGAAAGAAAGAGAGCAACGATTTTATGTGCTTAGGCAGATAAAGTACGCAAGCGTTGCTATTTTATCTGCTTAGGCAGATAAAGTGACACTATTACCTTGTCAATAAAGACACATAAGTTGTCACTTTTGTGAGTTTTGCGGATAAAAGTACTCACTAACGTTCGGATAAATAAACTTCAGCTTCGCCACATAAAGTATCACTTTTACTCCTAATAACATAATCTACTATATCTTATATTATAAGAACGCATGCCGACCGTAAGCAAGTGGCGCGCGCACATGCCGATTGCGCCGCAACACGCAGCATGAAGGGCCCGCATACTGGGCCGGACGTACAGTCGTGTGCAAATAAATCTGGGACAGTGTTTTTTTCACATGCAGATTCAGTTAACAATTGAAGAATATCTCCATGGATTTCCTGCTATCAGAAAGAGTTACATTAAACTTTAACAGGTACTGAAATCCGTAACTCTCTCTGATAAGAGGAAATCCATGGGAATATTCTTCAAATTCTTAACTGAATCTGCATGTGAAGAAAACACTGTCCCAGATTTATTTGCACACGACTGTACTTAAGCAAGCATTTTTTATTGTTAGCCAGACGTAGACTGGCTACGCGCGTTCTAGTATACATATATGGTTAAAACTGGCGCAAAACCTAACCTGCTAACATCGAACTTGACATAGACTTACAGTGCCACCAACATAAACAGTGCCAACCTAAGGAAAAAAATTACAACCATTTATGGTCATCCGGTATTATATCGAGAGATCAAAAAAAAAAACTGATCCTCAGCGGGCGGTGGAAATGCAAACGTATGAATAATATGTTGGTGGCACTGTCAGTGTATGTCCAATTCGAGGTTATCAGGTTAGGTTTTGCGTCAGTTTTGACATAGACTGACGCAAAACCTAACCTGCTAACCTCGAATTTGACATAGACTTAAGTGTCACCAACATATTATTCATATGTTTGAATTTCCACAGCCCGCTGAGGATGAGTTTTTTTTTATCTCTCGATACATGCCCTGTATCAATTATTCTAAAAGTTAAGAACAGTTATTCCGGGACACCATGTATAAGCCATAGTAAGCAATATGCTTTTGTAAACGGAACTCATGTTTGTACTGAGTATTTCAACCAATTTTGAATAATAATAATAATGGTCTTTTTATAGTTCTTGATTTGACATTTTTTTTCTTGAGGTTACATCCCCTGTTGTTGACAACTGTTAAATATTTTCAATGCTTGGGGAACAGAAATGTGTTTTCCACCTTAGTTCAAGTATATGTGTCAACATATGTGTGTGTAACTCAAATTCTAATTACCGTCGCCCATTTTTCTTGTATTTTGCAAATCCATCTTTGTAGCGTTGTGTAAATTTTTAATCATTTAAAATAACTGGTTAATAATGGAGGAATCTTTTGGGCACAATACGCTCTTCAAATAGCTCTACAAACATTACGAGAACGATTACAACAATTTCAACAACGAATAGTGACATTAGAAGAAGAAAATCTAAACTTAAGAAGCAGGAGTGAGGTTAACCAAGATATTGCTGATGGTTCCTTATCGGAACTAGATGCCCTAAGACGGCAAGTGGCACAATTATCAGAACAGAAAATGCAGTTGAACAGTAATGTGCTTATGGTAACAGCGGAGAATCGTCGCCTGTGGGCTCGTTTGTCAAAACTTACACAAGCGAATGAAAATTTGGGATCAAAACTGAATAAAATAAACGATACACTTACTCAACATAATACGAGCGCTTCACAAAATCCACATAGCGCTTTAATACGATCAAAAACATTTACTCAAGACGAGCCACATATAAAAGTTGTACCTAAAAATGTTACTGACGAAAACGATAAAATTAGTTTGGAACTAGAAGATATTTCACTAAAATTAATATCTACAATTGCTAAGGAAAAATCTGAATTAGAATTACAGTGTTCACAAATGACTGAAATACAAAATAGCGACGTAATGTTTATAAATTCATTTGCATTTGCCTGTCCAACCGAGGAAATAGATGATGGTGTAATAGATGATTTTGATGAACAGCTAACCAATTTAAAAAACATAAAACACGCACTCTTACAAGAAAAAGAAAAATTGCAAAAGAACTTTAATAACCTGAAAACTATCGAAGGTATGCTTTTACATACAACCATTGCAATGTAATTACTCTTTTAATTTTAGCAGAAAATAAATGTACAATGACCAAGGAAGAGAATAACGAGCAAGGTAATAAATGTGCTTCGGTGTCCGTTCAAACCTCATGGAAAATTGATAATGAAAAATTGGTTATGGATGAAATGGAAAGTTTAGCCAATTGGGGGACTCCGGAAGATTCAACTGCTTTTATTGGCAACAAAGTTTCAAGTAGCTCTAGTAAGCCATTCTTGTCAAATGACGGTGATAAAATATGTCCAATGTGTAGCAAAATATTCTATAATAACTGTAAGTTTAGTGATTTTCAAAATCATGTTGAAACTCATTTTATAGCCGATGGTGATAGTATAGGTAATTTTGAAGTTATTCCTTAAAATCCTGATTTTCAAACATACTGTGTTCTACTTTGTAGTTATTTTAAACGTAACAAAATAACTAGTAACTAAAAATCTTATGTGAAGATCTGTGTTACTTCCAAAACGGGTACCTGTGGCAAATGCACTTTTGACCTTTTATTAACTTTTGTGTAATATAATAATTTTATTACACCATATTTAATAGTTTTTATATAAAATATGTTAATATAATTTTTAATACATGAGAGAAAGTATGTAAAACAGCAGTAAACAAACTTTAAAAATTAAAAATGATATTTTTATGTGGCTTCAAATACATTGACACTGAATACTTGTATGAGTTAGAAAACTTCATTTATTGCAAGGTGTGTTTTACATTTGTACATCACGCAAATGTTATCTATTTAAGAATGGAGATATTGCATTGAGAATTACGTAATTGAAACGTAGGTTATTGGAAATGTTAGTCTGAATGGAAAAATAGTTTTAACAGGTGAAATTCTATTATTAGTAATTTATATTTTACACAAGAATATAATAATTATTTATTATAATCACACCTTGAAAACAAATTAGAAATTTGTACAGATACTTGATTATTTGGCGGTTAAAAGGTCCAAATTTTGCATGTTCGGCAAAAACACGAACAGCTGGACTACCATGTGGACCTGGCTTAAAAACTAAGAAACTAAATATACAGGGTGTTCCTTGAGGTAACCGACAAACTTACATAAGGTGTTCTAGAGGTGATTCTGAACAAAAAAAAATCATATACACTTTAGATCAGGGGTCGGCAACCTTTTTCGGACGGCGGGCCATTTTAAAAATAATTTTTTTTATGCGGGCCGCACATTCAAATGTAACTTAAATAGTGCTTTTATATCATATACGAGTATAAATATTATTAAAAATAAATATAGAAAAAATTTATTTTTTATTGACATGCTATAATAACAATGTTAGAGAACAAAAATTTTACAATTCTTAAAAGGGAAAAAAAAGAATATACAATTCCAATTAAATATGTATAAATATGTAAATATAAAATATATAAATATAAAAAATATAAAATATTGTAGTGAAACGTCATACGGCTGTCAACATGAACGCACATATGAACATACAGTAGCAAACTGGCGAAATGAAAGAATTAGTGATAAGCCCATCCGGAATGAATAATCGGAAAGTTTCCGATTGTTCAAAAAGTCGGAAGGTTCCTATTATTTCGGAACTTTTCGGAATTCGATTATTTTACTGTTCGGTGCACAAAATTCGGAACTTTCGGAATTCGATTATTTTACTATTCTATACACAAAATGAGAAAACGAAATGCCAATTTGAACTGAACGGAATACGGAATGTTGTATTGACTCACTTGACTGCTATATGCTGGTTGGCGAATGTCGACGAGTCGCGCCGTGTGCGCACGTGTATGATACGTGAATGGCACTAATGGCAGTGGTATTTTGTAGATTAATTATTAGATAGTACACCTACAGACTTCAAATTCAAGTATTGTTTTATACTATCTATTATGTACTTTATGTGCTATTAAACTTTAAAATGTCACTACCATTTTCCGAAAGTCTATTAACGTAACTACTGTAATAATTTGAAAAAATATTTTATTTCCTCATATCCCACTGTGCGACTCAAACTCATAAATTGTTTTTAGGATACTGCATTGCTAACTAGCATCTACATAGTTACAAACGAGTCCGGTAGATAAAATTTACCGGACTCGTTTGTAACAATGTAAACGCTAGTTACCAATGCAGTATCCTAAAAAATCTTATACGATACACGACCGGTAGAATTCTTATGGCCTTGCCAAACATACAGGTCTCGCCCTACGGTTCGACCTGTAAAGTGTTGGCGCGGCCATAAAAATGTTGCTACCGGTCTAATAACGTAAATAGCTATTACTGACCGTCCTACAAACCCAAACAATAGATGCCAACGCAGATAAGGGCTTACGGCGCGACGGCGAGTGCTCTCATCGTAATTTGCACGCACTTCATCTTCCTTCCGCTTGTTGTTATTTCGCTCGTTTTCCCTTGCTTGCATTTACGGAATGTAAAATAATCGGATGATATTCCGATTTTATAAACATTCCGAAATGGAACATTCCGATTATTTATCATCCGATTATGCCCATCACTAGAAAGAATGCTACACTTGCTAAGCGAGACGTCGTATTCGCTGGGGAGTGGGATTAAACTTGCGCAGTAAAATAGGTTTCCCACTATGCTTCTGTTTGTCGCGTATTTTTGTCACCGGCCCCATTTCGGCACGCTTACGCTCTAAGTTTGTTGATTTTTCCTAAAGTTATATTGGTGCTTTGGCGGGCCGCGCAAAAAGTTGCAAAGGGCCGCATGCGGCCCGCGGGCCGCAGGTTGCCGACCCCTGCTTTAGATCAATTCCTTTCCGTTCTTGAGATATTGACAAAAGAAGAAATGTGCATCAATTAATGTAAATTTACGTATTTAATGAAGAAATAACAAAATAAAAAACTAATATAATAATTGCTCTACTTTCTAAACATTTGCTACTATTTGAGCCATATTTTATTGCCAGTTAATATCTGCAAACATCCACGGTATTCTTCGACTGCAGCACGTCCTCTTCCATTTCAAAACCCATATACAACACCATGTCAGCGTTATTCTACGTTTGTGTACGTCCTAGGCATGGTTGTTAATTAATGATTACTTTGACAGTTCTTACGTATCAACAAATGCCATTTTATCTAGCTTACTTATCTTTCTACGTAAATTTACATTAATTGATGCACATTTCTTCTTTTGTCGATTTCTCAGGACCGAAAAGAATTGACCTAGTGTACCTATATGATTTTCTTTGTTCAGAATCACCTCTAGAACACATTGTGTAAGATTGTCGGTTATCTCAGCGAACACTCTGTATATAGGCCATGCCGATGCTAACACCCAAAAAGAAGCTCACATGGAAAAATGTAATACAGCTCAATACGTGGGAACACCTAGGTGCCCACACTCAGAATCTGATCATTACTGCATCACAATGGTTAGCTATATATTAAATATTAAAGTTGTAGTCCTAATATCCATGTGTTTTTTACTAATCTCATGTATTAAATAATCTTTTCACTAGCAGTGCATTACAAATGTTGTTTTTTAAAATCCGCCAAATAAAAGACTAGTCTTCTAATGGCTTTAAAATAGGTGAAAAATATTTTCCATTAAACTTTCATATATCTGTTCAAGTTGCATAAAGTATGCGGTCTCGTTTCTCCACATTGCAGCTGTATGGTTGTAGAAAAGACTTTCTACAGGAATCAATGTACAGTTTGTCTCAGGGATTTTTCCCTGACATGTATATGTAGCAATCACAGAAATGAACATGTCATTAGCGCAAACATCCGTGGAACGAACGTATAGTGACAATACGAATAGCTGGAAAAGGGTGAAAAATATAATTTAGTGTCAAACTTTAACCAAAACGCTATATTATAAATTAGGATTTTATTATTGTATAATCTATTATTTATTTGACAGAAAATGTATTTATTTTATTCTTAAAAATTAAATAAATTGTTTTGCTATACTGATTTGAGTTTCATTAGGTGGTTGCCTTATATCGCAGATAACAAGTGCAAAAGTGGTACTTTATTGAATGAATGTAGACATTCTCCACATGTTGCATACACTATTCTATCTTGAACAATGCGCGAAAGAGCTCCCAACAAAATAACGAACTTGCTTTTCAGGCTACCACATAGGTGGTCTTATTCTAATTAAAATAAGTTTTATACCTAAAAAAATTACAGATTAAAATGTTTAGCGTCTTAATAAAAAGAAAGCACACTGTAAGGAAAAACAACTTTTACTAGATCAAATTACAGTTGAAAAGTATTCAAAATTATGTACAAAATAGGTAAAAAAATATCTCAATGTTGCTAGTATACTGAACAGTAAAAGTAAACGCTTAGTAATGCAAATTACATAAATTTGCAAAGAAAAAAGAACAATGCAAGCAGTACAATTGGAATCCGTGCTCCCAGAGGTAATCCGATTGTTAGACGTTTTACCAGCTAGGCTAATAAAGTGCATGTCTCACGTACGGACTCGTTGTAGTATAAAGAACACAGTCGATCGCACTCGATTAGTGGCAGGTACAACATGGTTACTTACATTGCGATAAAAAAAAAGAAGTTGGCGCAGATTGTGGAATTGATTCGGATCCTGTACCTATATTATAGAGTATAATCACAACACATAAAAATTAATCAGGAGGCCACTGGAGCTATCTGCCCGAAAGCACATGGATGTGTAGGTGTTACACAAGGCTTTACTAATTCGATGAAAGCCTACTGTGATTTTGTTTTTTCTTTAATTGTCATTTTATCAATGATAATCATACTTATATCCTATGTCCTGGTTTGAAAATGATCACCCAGTATATTATACATTTTAATTTTGCACTTAACTACCTACAAAATTTCAATTTTTATAACTTACAGGTTATAGCTTATCGCAAAATTGCAATTGGGAGAGCATCAAGTCAGCATACCTATGTCACAACTACCTACTCTCAAATGTTAAAATTTGTGAATCTGTGTACTTATTTTTCAGCATTTTTTTGCATGCAATCGTTAATACCTCCAAAACAGTTACAGCTATTTTATTTTTAAAAAATTTGGTGTGATACACGCACACAACTTCCTTTTACAGTGATTCTATAATTCGCAAAAATTTGATTTTTAATTTTGAAGCATTTGTCAACAATTTTTGAAATTACAAATTCAACAGAAACCGTACAAAATAGAACATTAGTTGACTAGACATTTTCTCTAAATTTTAAGCTGAATTCAAAAATGTAAATAATATACCGATGTTCTACTTAAAATAGGAGTAAATAAAAAAAGGAAAAAATAAAAGAAACCCATTTTAGAGGTATTTAACTGGAAAGTTACTTTTCTGACATCAATACACATTAAACACGCAACGTTTAAAAAAAATCGTTAGAGCCGTTTTTGAAAAAACAAAAAAAACTGAAAAATCACAAGATTAAACACCTACTTACGGTTATGTGATTTTCTTCAAAAGCTTGCTGTCGTATCTAGATAGTACATAAAGTTACAACGTCATACCTCTTAAATTATGAGGAAGACAGTGTTTACTTACAATAATTTACTGAATCACCTCATTGTGAGAATGGATCAGATCCTGAATTTTTTTATCATACCTCTTTTCGTCTTTGAGACATTCTGTTCACACACAAACAGACAGACCAATGAACAAAAACATGTTTTTATGGATTTAGGGGCTCTAAAACGTGAAGATCTGTTAAAAACTCAATTTCAAATTTTTGTAGTGAATCCAATACTTCCTTTATTGTAAAAGGTTTACCACACTTTTTTGAGCCACCCTATATAATCAAAATATCTTACTATTGTGCAGCACCTTCTTCTTACAAGTTATTATGTACAAGCACTTTATGTAACTCTCATACTTTTAGAAATATCTTTCACTTTGCATTGTTGCCGGATCCTGTATAAGTGTATATAATTGTAAAAATAACTTAAATTGCAATTGTAAATGTAAATAAATTATTCCGAATAATATTTATTTAAAAAATTCAAAGCTAGTAGCCAGTGGTAGATGGTGGCAACCTTCGGACCAGTTGTGCGGATGGAAGTCAAGGTAAAGTTTTTGGGGGTAGTTCCAGAACTGTCCAAAACACCCACTTTCAATAAAAATGCATGGTATACTACATTATTATTTTATGGTAGGTATCTCTAGTATTTGTCCTATCATGAAGATCTGCTCCACCAAAGATTGATTTGCACTTAACCTGCACTGATATTCATCTAGCGCACATGCCCACATTTTACATATGATTTTAATCTTTTCACAGTTGCCATAGCGAGAATTTTATATGTGACATTTAAGACGATGCTTTTGGCAACGTTGTTTATTGCCTTTTTGTGTGAACTCTCAACCATTTGAGACAATTGAAATTTCCCAGTCTTCTCTTCAAAACAGCTTTTTTACGTTTTTATCAGAAATCAGGTAAAGGTATAATAAATAATTTAAAATAGTGGAATAGAGAAAAAAATCTCTATAACATACGATAACAGCTATTTATAAAATCAGCTAGCAAATGCTTCCTTTGTGTAACGAGTATGTACCACTGTTAAAGAAGGGGTTAACAAGGCCTCGGCTAGCTTTTAACTCTCGGCAGAATATGGCGTGGAGTAAGGACTAGGCAAAAAATCCTTCGGGCTTTAAATTGAACAGTAGGATTTTTAAACTTTGGCGCCTTGTCGTTACTCACAACATAAAAAACAAAACTAGCTAGTTAATAATACGCCACTTACCTTGGGTGCTTCGCTGCATACCTAGATAACTCGTACAGCTAAAAGGGGTTGCAGAAAGAACACAAACAAATAACAGCAATGGGGGCATCTAATTAACCCCAAAAGTCGCAGTAACACATGAATTATATACATAAGGCCTTAGGCCACGTGACAGCAATTAAAGTTGGTAGGATCATTGCCTATAAAATGAATTAATAAACCACAAATAGAAATTAACTTCCAAGTATTCACAAATTGCTAATTATAGCTCAAATTACAACTTCAGGATAACCATCTGTGATATCGCAATTGAGATAAATGCACGACGTTATAAATATCCAGCGAGCGTTTAGCGGAGATCCTGGTGCGTTGTATCTGTCCATGAAGACTCTTAAGCCGGATTTGGCTGCATAATCTTAGAATCCTAAAGGTCGCCACTGTTAACAAGACAGATAGCAGCAACAGGAAGCGACACGTAAACTGTAATTCCTGGCTAGCGTGTAGAAGCGCAAAATCGGGGATTGAATAAGCCTCATCAGAGCCCTCAAGTTAGCCGTCATGCTAGCCGCAAATTAGCCCATGGGGGCCGGCCTAAATATTAAAATTAGTGTGCAAAATTGAGCTAGAAGACGCATTCTTATCAATGGTGTTCATGGCCGATTGTGTAGAAAACAACGCCGAAGCGGTTTTCATCTATTGGAAGGCGCAGGGGATCCAGCCTAAATATCGGAATCAATACGCAAAAATAAAATTAGATGAGCATTCTTACCAACGTTGGTTGTGCCCGTTTGCGAAATACCAACGCCCTACAATATTTAGATTTACCGCGCTATTGAAATGAAATTGAAACGAGGCGTTACAAGTAGGATTTGGTCAAATCACACAGGGTGATGCATATTAGTAAAATATTTCTAATTATACAGGGTGATTTGCTAGCCTCTATAAACTTTGACAACGGAAAGTAGATTTAATTTTATGAAAAATATTACATATAAGCAAAGGTCGTTCTATGTTCAGAAGTAATAGCGATTTTAAAATTTCTATATTCAAAAAACATAGTAGCCATGATTTAACATGACAAAAGTGTTCAAACTAGTGTTTGCCCATGAGATAAAACAATTATGTGAAATTATGTGGACACAAAAGTGTGTTACAATTAGAATATAAAAACTAGTTCACCACATGTGCTAGATAAGTTATTTGTATACAAACTCTGCATTAACGTCAAGTTACTGGGTCATATTGCAATATATTATATGGAAGCATTACGCAGACCTCTGCGTTATGATATCGCTACTGGGTCATACTTCACACACATTGTGCACCTACATTACATTATTTTGCAAACTGTCGTAGTTTTTGCCTATGTCAATATAAGCAACACGACACACATTCAATTATATGTAAGGACTTGTATCGGTTAATTAAATTAATATACTTCTAAATACTGAGTGTATTCATTTAGACAAAGACACAGGTTACAATTGTCTTTAAAGGGGTGGTTAAGCCTGGCCATCTTAAGTCACCTATTATTGCAACAAAGAAACTTCATCTACTGTCAAAAACAACCTGGTACTACAATATTATACAATATATGTTCCAAGGTGCGAATTGGACTAGTGCAAAAAATAATTCCCGGAACTGCGCAAATCGAAGGCTTGCATAAATTCAAGGGACATCGCGAAAACATTGGTCCTTCGGGCCTACAACTCCCCAATCGCAAAAAAGCTGGACTAATTTGAGAAACATTGGTCCTTCGAGCCATACAACTCCCCGATCACAAAGAGGTTGGACTAATTGGAGGAAAATTGGTTTTTCCAAACTGGAAATTGAAAAAAACAGACACTGGGGCATCAATCAAGAGTCCTGGAACACGCAGAACGGATCCTACTTTGGGCAACTGGGCCAGATCTGCCATTTCCATACGAAAATTTGTGGAGGACTCGCAGCAAGATTGGTAGGTATGTACTTTTATGTGAATAGATTGGGGGGAAGAACGAATTGAGCCGTCGCCAAGGAAAAGAAACCTACGACTCAATACCAGAGGATTCCCGCCACAGGGGCGAGAATAATTTTTAGCAGCGTACGTCTTACTAGAAATCTACTATTCCAAGGGCTTCCGCTACTCATCGAGAAGAAAAGTGGGAAAGTGGTAAAATACTACTTAACTAGACCAGGTTAGTTCCAACGCCAATAAAGAACCTGCGACAACATGGAACCAATAATAAAGGAACAAAAGCAGGTGACAGACAGAATGAGCCAGTTGCTCACAATTATGAAGATGGATTCCGGAAACAGGAAAAATCGACTGTACCTAGCTAAGCGAGAAGATGAATTGAAAATAATTCTGGAGGGCATTCGAGAACGGTGACATCAAACTACAAAAGCGACTTCCAGCAGATCACGATTACATTAAAAAGAGTTTCTACTGCCAGGTAAATAATGATATCAAGTAATACCAAATTATATACACGAATGGCAGGAGAAATTAAATCCAACCGGCGAGGAGAATAGCGGCCTAGAAACCGAGAAAATGGAAAACTCCGTCGAACAAGAAGGCAGACTTAAGAAACAAGAAATTGAAATGCGGTTATTTAGCGAGGTACTTGCCGATGCAATTTAAGCATTGGAACAAGTCCAAACAAAAATGTTCTATGAGTATAAAACCAACAAAATATCCGACCAGTGAAAAAACATCACGAGCCTGCATAAGGAAATCCTCGGATATGAACAAGAATTTACTGGGGACTACTTCACTGACGAAGTTTACAATGAGATGAGAAAGCGCTATAACCAGGTAATAGCTCAAATATTCGATAAAATAAGTAGCACCCCGAGAAACGAACAGCCTCGACAACGCGAGAGTAATTCATCCATTACCAAACATTGCCATGCCAATCTTTGAAGGAAGTTACGAAAACTGGACAATCTTCCACGACATTTTTGGGCGACTTATCCACAACAATTCCACATTAGGAAAAGCACCTCAAGACATACCTCAAAGACGAGGCAAGTAAATTAATCAAACATCTGGACGCCTCTGATGCTAATCACGAAACCGCACCTACTAACGAACAGGTACAATAACAAAAGAATTTTGTTTTCGAAATTTTTAGATAACATATTAGAGCTGCCCAATTTAAACTATGAATCAGCAGCCAGTCTAAAACAGCTGCATGATACGACCATGGAAAATTTACGCGCCATATCCAACATGGCGCAAATACAGAGACATGGGGGACGCATAATCGCACATTTGCTGGTCAAGAAACTGACAAGGAAACGAAGAAACTGTATGAACAGTCGTTGACCAACTCTCGAGAGGTCCAGGACCTGGACATTTTTGCATAAAACATTCCAATCACTTGAAAGTGAAAGTCGCGAGGACAACAAAACCACCGGAGTCATAAAAAACCATGGCCGGTAAGAATCTGTCGAGCAAGCATCGTCAGATGTCGGATCTGTATCAACAACCACTAGATTACACATTGCCCGAAATTCAAGTCAATGACCAGTGACGATCGGGACCAAGCAATCAGGAGCCATCGGCTGTGTATGAGATGATTAATCCACAAAGAAAACGAGAGGTGCTGCCGTTAAAATAAATGCCAGGCATGTGACAAATTACACCACACTCTGCTGCATAAGGATTGGAATAAAACTCTGGTAAGAAATCCACAGCAAACAGCACCAAAACCGCAACAGGAGCCAAATAAGAAATTTCAAGTTCCACCACCAGCGGGCAAAACAACTCAGAAGAAGTAAGCAGCCTCGTCAGCAGGAAAACCAAACATTCCAACCAGAAGGAAGTTCGTAAAGGTGAAAATAGCCGCAGGATACTACGAATTGTTAAGAGCATTGGTCGATCCAGGGTCACAGGCATCATTCATAACGGAAAAAGCAGCTCAGTTGTTGGCATTACCAAGACTAAGAGTCCAAGCAGATATAGGGCTAGGAAGAAGCGAAGCTGGGAAATTCAGAGGAAAAATTGAAGTGGAGATGAAGCCAAAATTCTCCAACCATTTTAGAATTTTTATGGATCTGCTTATATTGGAAAGGTTGACAGGAACATTTCCAAGGAACGCAATAAGCAATAAGGAAAAAGGGGCATGGGAACAATACCTACTAGCCGATCCAAGCCAGGTCCAGTAGACATCCTCATAGGGGCAGATCTATACAAAGATTAGGGATGGTTGTCAGCTCCCGAATCTACTCTTTTAAACCTAGTTCACTTTCCGGAGTAGGTGCACCTGGTTCAGAGTTCGTAAAGGAGTAGGTTGCCTGATCCGGCGATCCTTCAATGAATCGAACCGTTTTGAACCTAAGCCGAACCGCGCTATCGTTGCGGAGCTTGGAGCGGCAGAACTGTGGAACGGAATACCGGACTCTCGCTCCTAGGAAGTGGATCGGATCGCTTCTCTTTCTCGGACTGCAAAGACATCGAATTTGAAATCGGAATGGAAATGGATCGACGCAGTTTGGGCTTTGCAATCGTTCATAACTGACTAGGAACTGTATAATCCACGCAAGGAATTTCAGATTCAGATTCGGAATTGCGGGATCGGTATGTCAATGCCTCGTGTGTTGTGTCTAACTAATCATAGACCATGTACTGTTGCAGTCTATACGATAGTTTCTAAAAACATTAGGGGAAAAATAAAATGCTTACATGATAACGAACTCAAAAAACATTTATTACATACAAACATTATTAAAACATTTTAGACTCCTAGCTAACAAATTAAATCAATAGGGCCGTTTCTGTTAACGATAGGGCTTGGGTTCGTGGGATTTGCCGAATATGTGGTTTTTATGGTATTAATTTACGACGGCGTAGTATTTGTGCTTTGAAATGTCATTAATAAGGAATAAATAGAAAAAAAGGTAACATTTTATATTTTTAAATGGTAATAGACATATTTAATTGTAATAGTTATTGATGCTCTTCAAATGCAATTAAGGACATCTTTTACAATTGAAATAGAGGTGCCAGCAAAAATTTCCGACCCGAACCGTCGGATTCAAATCAAAATCACGTCCACTACATTAACATTTGAGTCATAACATGCGACTGTAGGTGCGGGTCCAAGATCCGACTCCGACCGCTCCAACGCGTCTACCGAGACCTGAAATTTCCCGACGACCGGGAACGGAACTGTGAACCTAGTTTCTTGCACCTAGTTCGGAGTCGGATCAGGTGCACCTGATCCTTTAGCGGAACAGGTTTTATTATCCCTAACAAATATATACTCTTAGAAGAAATTAAGAAAACGGAAAAAGAGATGATGACACAAAAAAACGGAATTAGGATGGATCATAACAGGGGCAGTAGAGGCAGCTAAACAACCTAACATGAGAGTGGTCAGTATGGTGTCTAACATCGAAGAGGATCACCAAATCAGCAAATGTTGGGAGATAGAAAAGGTCCTGATGGAGAAACCAGTCTCACAGGAGGAACAAGAATGTGACCGACAATTCGAAGCAACCCATTGTCGCAAACAAGATGGAACATATGTGGAAACATACCGTTCAAAGAAGACACAAGTCAATTGGGAGAATCGAAACGAAGGACAGTTGTCAGAATGCTGCAAATGGAGAAACGATTCGAAACTGACAAGAACTTGGCATCCGACTACAAAAACTTCATGAAGGAATAGCTTTCTTTAGGACACATGAAGAAAATGGGTCAAAATGGTGGTTCGAGAAGAGGATATTACATTCCTCACCAAGCTGTCATAAAAGAAGACAGCAAAACAACCAAACTGAGGGTAGTTTTTGATGCCTCGTCTAAGTCATCCAATGGGAAAAGCCCGAACCATATAACGCACACAGGGCCAAGACTACAACAAAATTTGACGGACATCCTTCTATGATGGAGGAAGTACAAGTTTGCATTAACCGCAGACATCGAAAAAATGTATATGTATAGGTAAATACATATAGCTAAAGATGATCAGCGCTACCAGAAGATTGTGTGGTTTTCCAATACGGAACCACTCCGAGAATATCAGTTAACTACGGTGAGTTATGACACAACCGCTGCTCCATACCTGGCAGTCCGGACTCTGCAGCAACTAGCCAAAGGTGAACAACACAACTTCTAAGGGGCGACTCAGATAGCCATGAGAGACTTCTACGTCAATGATCTTCTAACAGGGGCCACAACAGTGACGCGTACTCACAGCCAAATCAAAGGTGGCACCCGTCAAGATGAAGAAGACGTTACCAAAGTTGAAATTATGTGCTACTGAATTGTTGGCCAAATTGTGAAACAATACCATCACAACCATGGAAATAAGTGACATTGAAATATATGGCTGGACAGACTAAATGATCTCCCAGGCCTGAATAAAAGGAAGTCCAGAAAAATTGAAAAATTTTGTGGCAAACCGAGCCGCTACAATACACGAGCGCATTGGAAAACAGTGCTGAAATCATGTCAAGACAGAAAACAACCCAGCAGACTTGGTGACAAGAGGGGTGCAACCGTCCAAACTACGTGATCACCCATTATGGTTCCATGGCCCTAAATGGTTAACGGAAGAAGATACCCAGGATCGAATAAAGGCCCAGACACCAATGTGATAGGCACAACGGAAGAAAAAGAAGGACGCCCCAGCAGTTAGCTGTACATACAGCAGTCAGTAAAACATCTGATGTACACTCATACGGAGTTGAATTACGCAGGACCGATCCAGCTACGAGTGTCCAAAGGGAGAGGCAACAAGTCATACAAAGGGTACATTGCCATATTCATTTGTTTGGACACAAAGACTATCCACATTGAAGCAGTAAACGGCATGACTACTAATGCCTTCATAGCAGGGTTCCGAAGATTCACTGCAAGAAGAGGAAAGTGCGCCCATATCTACAGCAATAATGGTACCAATTTTGTGGAAGCAAGCAAGATTTTGGATACCCAAATCAAGGACAGGTTGTGCACCGAAGCGATCCAGTGGCATTTTATACCCCCGGAAAGCCTCCACATGGGTGGAATTTGGGAGACAGGTGTGAAATCAGTCAAGTACCACATCAAACAAGTCATTGGAGACAGCGCCCTCACCTTTGAAGAGCTAACAACATTGTTATACCATGTCGAGGCATGCCTCAATTCAAAACCATTGACACCATTGAACAACGATCCGAACGATGTGTCAGCAATCACCCCAGAGCATTTCCTGATCGGGCAAGCACTTATCACTCCAGCAGACCCGGCCAAAACCATCATCACCGACAGTCACCTAAATAGATGGAAGCTGCTACAACAAATGCAGAGATATTTCTGGAAAGCATGGTCATCGGAATATCTGTCCAGACTACAACAGCGTGGAAATTGGAAGGCTTCAAGACGGAACATAGCAGTAGGAGAATTGGTACTCCTAAATAAAGACAACATCTCGGCTAACAATTGGTCATTAGCACGAGTAATCGAGTCATATCCAAGAAAGTATGGGCTGATACGGGTAGTGACAATCCAGGGCAGAGGTAAAGATCGATTTAAACGACCCATTACAAAGATTTGTCAGCTACCAGTAATCGATGAGGGAAGTCAAGCACAAACAAGCTTCAGCAATTCCAGACAAACCGCAAGGTCAACACGGCAGTAAAATATAAAGGTGAATTCAGCGTTTATCACATGCTTGCTCATGGTGTGTCACCTGATTCCAGGCAACTTGGCAAATTATACGCTACAGACACTACAACCTGGAGTATATGTGGAACATGTTGGTAATGCAAAACTCGATAGAGGAATAATTTGAATAAGAGTAGAATACTAGATGCCGGCATTCCACACAGATGAGCAAGGAATCAATGCTAGCGCTGCAGTACTAGTAGTACTAGTAGTAAAATGATGGAAGACAAGTTTTGCAAGGAACTCATGCATCACATATCCGAGCAACAAGACCGGATTCTATGGGACATGAGCATCCGAACAATTTATTGCCAAACACCGCACTCGTAGAAGATTACTTAGGAAATTTCTTACGTCAGTGTTTGGGGTGAATGACGAAGTATACACTGACATCGCTGATTTAAACAAAACTCGGCAGGTGTTAATAGATGCCTCCAGTCATCAAGCCAAATTAATGCTACCTGCAATGCGAACTGTAAACGAGACAGAGAACCGGATCACGACGAAGTTAGAAAACTTCCGACCGAAATTCAACCAAGAAATCCACCTCATGAACGAGATGGCCTGGTATAGATCCATTGATGTCAACAAGATAAACGTTCACGTACTATCAGCATATTAAGTGGTCAGTAATTATTTACAAGAAGTCGCAGACAAGTACGAGAAGTTGCTTGACGCAGTATTTAGGTGAAGTTATCTGTTTGAGTTTATGTTACCAGTTCAAATAGCAACATTAATCAAGCAGCTATCTATGAAGTTGCCACCCAACCTGCGGATACTGCCATCACCGTCTTCAAACTCACCGCTATTCCCAGAAGGATCGGCAACGGAGAGTATGCAACCCTAGCAGTCGGCCCGCATTTCCTAGCTATTGATTATAATCACTAGAAGTACTTCAGGATATTGCAGTACTTAATTGAGATCAGCATTCCAATAAAGGAGCACACCTATCTATGCACTCCCACGGTCATAAATAGCATCGAGAAAAAACCCAGCTGCATAATCGACGAGATGTGCCACCTCTTAGAAAAAATACCATGTAACACGCACCGCTACAACATCTCCACCATTGTATGGAAGGAATTGTACAAGACCAATACGTGGATGTTTATAGCCAACGAAGCTATCAGTGCAGCGATCATTTGTAACGATATACGAGAAGAAGTGTGTAATAACGCAGAAACCCTCGAGTGGTTTAACTCATTTATTATAAGGTTTGCACTAAGTTGTACATACATTCATACTGTAACGCTACCTGGTTATATTTATTTTTGTAAATTAAACTGTAGCATTAAATAATTGTGCCCTTATAAATGGTAGCTTCTAATTGGGCCTAGGGTCGGTTTATTAACATTTGGACTAATTCAAAGAGCAACAAGTAACAAAAAATAAATTTATTCAACACTGTATCATTAAATAAAATAAATCATTTGCATAATCATTGACAAGTTATTCTATTGGATGCTAATCCTGGATCTGGTCCTGGAGGGCTAGGACACCTGAGTTGCATGGGCGTACAGCAGAGATCTTTGCTACGAACTGTCGTTGAAATGAGCGGGAAATTAGAGTTGATGTTGGCAGAACTGCAACACAAACGAATTAATGACAGTTCGAACTAATGTAAATACGAGGAATCATTTTATGATTTGTTTTAATTACAAAAGAATTGATTGCAGCTGTGAATTCGGTACTATGCGCGGGTTATCTGCACACGTGAGTGTCATTGTGAGAAACTCGGGTGAGAACTTGACCTAGTGCAAAGGTCGGATTCTTGTGCGATGGTATCGTGCTAAGGATATTTTCCCAGGAAAGCCAAAATATATTTCCACAGGGTAAGTACGTGGTTTTACTATGTCTTTGGAAACGGCCTATTTCCCTGTGAAATGCGAGGCGGGTTTTAGGGCCCAAAAATCTAAACTCAGAAAGATTTAGCAATAATGTACATAAATTTAACTAAACTTTAGTATGAGCTTTAGTGCTTTGCACGAATTTGAATGATCGCATTTCAATACACGGGTGTGTGCGATATTTAAGCAGGTTTGTTTAACGTAAACTAATCCAACGTGGCAAATTTCGAAATCCAGTCATTCGCCAATTGAATTTTACGAGTTTCTAGGGCCCGCCAAAATAGTAAACGTTTCCAATTGATTTATTCCGATTTCCCAGCCATAAATTAATTTGAATATAAATGATCAGGATGGGCCTCGCGAAATATTAATCAGCCAAGTCAGTTTATTCCGATGTTCCCAGTCATAAACTGAACGAATATAATAATTCAAACCACCATATTTCGATTTCCCAGTCATATGGTAATCTGAATGCAAGCGGGCAGCTAGTTCGAAAATATTCCGAAATCTTCTGGTCTGAGAGAAGCGGCGGAATCAAGCCGGACGGTTGGGATTATTCCGGAATGATTTCGGATTACTTCTCGGACTGGTATATTTCGTGTGCTCCAGCTGAGGCAGGAACGAAGCCTTCCTCAGCTGGAGCCGCGGGGTCGGCCTGGAGAAGCGAGGTTCACTTTCTCGGAATAATCTCCTTTAGTTCGCGGAACAATTTCATTTTATATGTTGCCGTCGGTCCGTCGGGCATCTCACGGCGGTAGAAGAAAATACGCACTCGACGAACTGTCGTATCATCGGCGCAGACCGATGGACTCACGGCTCGAGCGGGCTGGGAATTTCTGATAGTTGCAAATTCACTTGTTGAAAATGCGCTTTTAATTTGAAATTAAAGTTCGATAGCTCTTAATCAAGAGCGAAACGTTACAATACAGTGGTATTGACAGTTTGCTAGCCGGATACTGAATGAATCGTCGTGGAAGGACCTGCGCATTCATGTAACGCCTCGTATGGTTAGAACCCTGTACTGTACATATATGCGCGGTAAATACAAATATTATCACTACATAACAATTCCCTTTTCTTAGTTAAACACTTATCTAATCAAACTTAGCTAGACATATTATTACAGTTTATCATACACGTCAAATACATAGAATTTATGATTAAAATACTTAGTTACAATCGTGATTTATTCCTTGTATCTTAACGGTAATCTGATTTGCCTTTTCGGCGTACCTTTAAATACAACTACAAGTCTATTATTTATTTGATCGGTTGTGGTACTATCAACTAAGCTATCTGATTCTGATGTATTAGTTAATTTCTTATTCGATGTACTATTACTAACTAGATTATTTCCAGATTCTGGTGTAGGTGTAACAGACAAAGAATTATTTATTACGTCACTTGACTTATTTTCCGAAATAGAAGTTGTTTTAATTTAGGAGTTTCCACTAAATTAGTATAAGGTACCACCTTATTTTCAACTGGTTGACTTGGTCTTGTTAATTGATCTACATGCCGAGTCAATATCTTACCACTAGCATCTAATTTGCATTGAAAAGTGTTTAAACCTAAACATTTTAAAATTTTACCAGCTTCCCAAACCTTTTTGTTGTCTTTATAATTCCTTATCATTACTTCCTCCCCTTCAATAAAATTAATTTGACGCCCACCCTTTGCATTTTAAATTTGTTTGAATTGGGCTTCCTCAACAACCTCTTGCACGGCATCTCAAATTCCTACCCATCATTAAGAATGCTGGAGTTTCTTTGGTCGTCGAATGCATCCTATTTCTGTGTGTGATTAAATACCTGCAGATAAGTGTGTATATCTCTTCATTTTTATTTCGTGGATCTAAAATGACTGCATTTAAATTTTTACAGCATTTTCTGCTGCTCCATTAGTTGCGGGATGTCCGGGTGCCGTTCTTTTGTGTTTGATACAATTTTTCATTAAAAATTCCGTGAATTCTTTCGACACCAATTGTGGACCGTTATCTGATACCAAAGTTTTCGGTAACCCCCAATGCGCGAATACTTCTCTCATTTTGTTGATAGTTTTATTAGTAGTAATGTTACCCGTTTCAAAAATGTCCACCCATTAACTGTAAGCATATAAAATGATTAAATATTGGTTGTTCAAATAAGGACCAGCAAAATCAACATGAATACGTTGCCAAGGTCTCGAAGGACGTTGCCATGGAATTAATTCGGTTTTGTTTGGATCCACTTGCGTTTTTAAACACGACATAAATGATCTAACTCTTTCTTTTATTTGGGCATCCAATCGAGGCCACCAAACATATCCCCGTGCAAAGTTTTTCATCTTGGACATTCCCAGATGAGAGTCATGTAACTCATTCAATATTTGGTTTTGTAGATTTTCTGGAGTAATGTCTCGGTATCCCCAGAGCAAACAACGTTGTTCCGTAGTTAATTCATCCTTTCTACTAAAACATGGTGATCATTTTTCTCTCACTTCATCTGGTAACTTATTAGGCCAACCATTGGTTATATAATTAAGTACCTTGCTTAAAGTTATATCGCGCCTAGTTTCGATTTTTATGGATTTGTAATCAATAGGTAATCCCTCGCTTACTAAAAAATTTAAATGTGTGCCTTCAAATTCATGATCATCGCTTTTATATTGTTAATATTGTTGGTGGATCATTTGAAACCACTGCTTCGTTGAATTCAACCATACAACTAAGCTCGGGCATACAATCGACCAATCAGAATCAGACTGGCGCCCTTGCGCAATAGGCAGGACTTTTTATACTACAGTTAGACTGATTATTTATATTTATATTCACATGCAAACAATTTCGCACGATACTTAATCGATACTGAATTTCAAATAAGAATGTAGTAGGTGGTGTACTAAACTAAGTTTTACCCTTGGAAAATATAAGTTTATTTGTTCCTCACTTGTGAACAATATCAAGTCACTGTATTCACCTTGAAAAATGTTTCTTAACTGGCTAGCCAGTAAATTTTTTATTGGCTAGCCAGTAAAATTTTACAAGTGTGCTCATTTTGATTTGAGATATCCCCACAAAAAAAAGTGGGTGTCCAGTGGCAAATTTCCTACGAGAATGCACCACCCACTTTGGATGTGTTAAAGCAGAACATCACCCGAGAAATTCGTGCGATTACACCTGCTATGCTTACGCGTGTGATGCAAAATTTTCAAGTTCGTTTGGAAGAAGTGATACGACGTGAGGGGCGTCATTTGGCGGATGTGCTGTTTCACAAATAATTTCCCAAAGATTAAGGTTTATTTTGTATTGTTTTTCAATAACATATTTTAAGAAATAAAAATTTTATTGCAAGTATAAAAATGAAATTTGCCGGCGGACACCCGTTACAATGTTTATTTGAATTATATAGGAGGAAATTATTCTAAAACATAACAAGTCACACAAATTAAATTTTCCTACTGTAAAACTGATTTTGAGTTCAGAGTGCCATCTACTGCATTCTATTTGAAATTTAGTAGTCACTCGGTTTTATCCACCGTGGCTTAGTGTGTATCTGACTACTTGTCATTTTCACATTTTGCTTTTATTGTCGTACTACTAGTTAGTTTACAGTAAAATCATGACGGATGATATTAAATGATCATTCCTCTTTTAATTTTGCTCAAGAAGACTGTAATAAAGAGACGTAACTTGCTATGATGGCTGTGCATAAAAGTAGCCCCAATGCCGGGGACAGCTGTCGCGGCGCTGTCGACAGCGTGTACTATCTTCGGTCATTTTCGTTCGTTTTCGCTGCCGTTCGAGAGTTGGAAGCGAACTAAATTAACCTGTAATCGCGGTTAAAAGTCAGTTTACGGTTGTTAATAAAATTGAGTGTATTTCAAGTGTGTTATTAATTGTTAAAAGGTGGTCCAAATGTGTTGCATCAATATATGCGGCCAGTTACACTCAGCAAATATTTGACATTGACAGTCCACGAGTTTTGTAAATGGATAATTTTACACGGCAACCGCCATATTAGTCAACTTTTAGCGGTCCGCTTCAACACGCCAGTTATTTCTCCTTAGTACAGTCTTAGTTCGATGTCATTTAAAAATCAAATGTCATGTTTTGACATTTAATTGTAAACATAGTGTGTCAATACTTGTGCAGTTAAAAACTAACTCTAAGTGCAAAACTAGTCCTTCTCAAGACTACGCCTGATGACGGAAGCAGAATTAGCTTCCGAAACGTCGCGATTAAATAATATAAACTGTGGAAATAGGCCGACTAATTCATACACAATGAGACCACAGTTACAAAACACTTTCAGATCAAATTTAGATACTCGGTACGGCCCCGAAGTCAAACAACTATTCAGAAAGCTTGAAACATCTATGAACAAGTTAGCACTTGAGGAAAACCATCTAACCTTCCTCTGCAAAGCCCGTGAGTACAATGTGATTCCAACAGGGCTTAACATCAAAATTCCAATACACAGCCGAAGAACATCTCAGATCGCAAAGAGAGCTAGCGAAGCGTTAGTCAAAGAACGAATTAAACATCACCGTTTCAGAAAGCACCAGCTAAAACAAGAATCTAACAAGATTAGAGAAACCATTCGTAATAGAGTGAGCGAACAAGACTTTGATAGAATAAATGCTGCTACCAGAAACAGTTATTCCAAGACTAAGGAACATCATAAAGAAATTCACAGGAAGAAATTGGAAAAGCTAATTAAAAAGAAAGAACCAAACACTACTAACTACAGAAAGAACACTGTCATTAACATCTCTAAAAGACAGTTGGACGAAAATGAAATAAAGATTCTGGATAAAGGCCTAAACTTTGCGGTAACACCAAAGTATATCCCGAAAGTCGATATAATAACTGCAGTCGAAGAAACAGCTATAAAATTAGATCCTGAAGAAGCCGAAGAATATAGAAGTAAGGTCAGGTTAATCCTAGATTCTTCTAGAAGATCAAGATCTAACATTTCAAACTCCGAAAGGAGAGCAATCGCTTCCCTGAAAAGGGACACATCCATCAAGATTCTTCCGGCAGACAAAGGAAATGCGACTATAGTAATGGATATGGAAACTTACATTAGTAAGCTCCAAGAACTAATCGATGGGGGCGAATACAAAATAATCAACAAAGACCCCACGCCATCAATCGAACGGCAGATATACAAAGCGCTATTCAAACACAAAGAGGAATTCTCCGATTACCAGAGAACTAGTCTTACTCCTCACTACAGCAAACCACCACATCTATACGGTCTACCAAAAATACACAAGGAAGGTATCCCTCTGAGACCAATTGTGAGCTCAAGGAATTCTCCTTGTCACCCGCTAGCCCACTTCCTGCTTAAAATAATGACTCCCTTAACGGGAAAAACACAATCCATGGTCAAGAATACAAAGCACTTCGTGGAAACCATCAAAAACATCCAATCTAACCACGAAGAAATCCTGGTAAGTTTCGACATTGTGAGCTTATTCACAAATGTGCCTACAGACGCGGCACTAAATATCATAAGACGCAGACTGGAAAATGATGAAACGTTAGACGAACGCACGCAACTCTCGGTAAACACGATCATGGAACTACTGACGATGTGTATCAAAACAACATACTTCCAAGTAGAAGATAAATTCTACTTACAGGAGTTTGGAATGGCTATGGGTTCCCCACTATCCCCTATAGTGAGCAATATATACATGGAAGATTTTGAAGAACAAGCGATATCCGAATTCACAGACAAACCAAGGATATGGCTTCGATATGTGGATGATACCTTCGTAATCTGGCAACACGGCAGGCACAAATTGGATGGATTCCTAGAACATCTTAACAGCCGCGCACCCTCTATCAAATTCACAATGGAAATGGAGTCAGATAACAAACTTCCATTCCTAGATGTACTAGTACACAGGAATGAGAACACATTCGGTACGAGTGTGTACAGGAAACCTACACACACGGGTAGGTACCTACACTTCGGCTCCAATCATCACAAAAGTGTGAAATTAGGTGTGGTGAGATGCCTGTACGATAGAGCTGAGATGATATGCTCAGACCAAGAGGACCTGAGAAAAGAAAGAAAAACTATCGCGCAGACACTTAAAGAAAATGGCTACCCAGATATAACAACTAACCTAAACAGAAAGGAAAGGGTAACCAACAAAAACAAAGAAGAACCTAAATATACGGCGGTAATACCATACATACCAGGTACCTCGGACAGAATACGAAGAGCAGGCAACAAATACAAAATACGCACTACCTTCAAATCCACAAAAACACTCAGGGGAATACTAACTAAAACCAAACCACACAATGAAGACCAAAGTTCCAAAAATTGTGTATACAACCTACCATGCGAATGCGGCAGAGCATATATTGGCGAAAGTAGTCGACCTCTAAGAGTCAGAACTTCGGAACACAAAAACAACATCCGAAAGGGCGAAACAGACAAATCCAAAATCGCCGAACATGTCTGGAATGAAGACCACAGAATCCAATGGGACAACATTCAAATAGTGGCGAAGGAAGAGAACAAAACTCGACGAAAGCTCAAAGAAGCCACTTACATAGCATTGGCAGAAGAACCGATAAGCCAAGCCAGCATAGAAATGAAACCCATCTGGATGCCAATAATGCGCGAAGAACTAAGACGCAATACACCTGCGCAATAAAGATACTACGCACCATGCGCAATAGACTACTCACAAAAAGGGAAGCGTATATCAGATCCCCCGGTGTCTCAGTGGTAAAGCATCCGACTTACAAATCGAAAAGTTCCAGGTTCGATGTCACTTAAAAATTAAATGTCATGTTTTGACATTTAATTGTAAACATAGTGTGTCAATACTTGTGCAGTTAAAAACTAACTCTAAGTGCAAAACTAGTCCTTCTCAAGACTACGCCTGATGACGGAAGCAGAATTAGCTTCCGAAACGTCGCGATTAAATAATATAAACTGTGGAAATAGGCCGACTAATTCATACACTATCAGACAGAACTCTTCGCCGTATTTTAAAGGATTTAAAATTTTATCCTTACAAAGATCAAGTCCTGCACCAAATGCTACCACGAGATTAAGAAGATCGGGTTACATTTTGTGAACAATTCCTTCAACTACTGAATAATAACCAAATTAATTCGGAGCAAGTACTAATATTTTTAATAAATAAAGTATATTGTAACTAAAATTGGCAAGTATTTGAAAATTTGAAACAGTTATTAACAATTTAAATAGGGTGGGTCATTCTGCCGGACCCTGTACATGAAATTGACTATATAATCCATTCACAAAACTCGTGAACTGTCAAAACGCTGTCAAGTTGGTATCTTGTTTAAATTGTGGTTGGAACTTCTACTTACTGATTTTGGCAGCACTGAAATTTTTGAAATTTAAAAACTTGACTTATGTCACACTTTCTTGTAAAAAAAATCTCCTAAATTCTTTAATTTTTGTGCATTCACTTCAATTGCAATGGAACAGAAACGAAAGAGGGTTTTATTATTGGAAAGAAAAAAAGGCTATAGTTAACTATTACAAGGAAAAACTTCGCTTAACTTTTGACACATGTAACATAACCTAACTGTACTATTACTAGAAATCACTAGATTCAAAGTACATTCCCAAAAAAACTGTAATTTTTGGTACACTCAGCAAATATTTAAAAAATTTGACATTGACAGTTCACAAGTTTTGTGAATGGATAATACTAGGGCTGGGACAAATGTGGTGAATTAACAATTTTTGTGGTGGCGGCACTCGTAAAGGTTTACAATACTGACAACAGACATTTTATCTTTTGACATTAGGGTTATGTAGCTTTTAAGTTTGTTGAGAGTGAAGTGTAAATGTTAGGAATGGTAGTACAAAGTTGTTTAAAAATGTTGAATGGTTAAAAATATTCTACGTTAATAGGCATAGACAGCAAAGTGTCTGTAACCATGAATGCTTTTCAGAACTGTCGCAATACTTCAGATGCTATTCCGTTGTATCTACCCCAACAGTTATACTTAAAACCCATTGCTCGTTTAAATATATCACTTCAACTTCCACAAAAAACAATGGGCAAAAATATATCAAACTGGGAAGTCATGGAGAAATTAAGATACATGATAAAACCTGAAGAATTTTCAATTCTGAAAGTTACAAAAACTAACTTGGAATTTATACGATTTGAAGCGGAGATTGAAGACAAAAACAAACTTGAAAAGGTAATATCAAAATTGGATAATAAAACAGTTAAACTGAAAGAATTTCCTGAATTAATGAAACTGAGAGCTAGTGAAACTAAGCTTAATTATCCCACTCGTCACACTTGGGATACATTTTTTCGGGAAGCAAAAACATGAATGAGATGAAACCCGGGGAACGACCTGACACGGTACATATTGCTAATTTACCTATTAAATGGTTTGTTCCATACCATCTGACAAGTGAGGAAGATGTAAAGCCATCGGAGAAAATATTTTTTCGCGTTTTTGAGAAGTTTGGTCATATACGACGAATTGATATTCCAATTTGTGATCCATATCGAAATAAAATGAAAGCAGAAGTTTCAGGAATGCAAACATTTTCTTTTAACGAAGAACATTTCTTTGAAGGCTATGTGCAATATAAAGATTACATAGGGTTTACAAAAACTATGGATGCTTTTCGTGGAATGAAGTTATTGCATAAGGAAGATGGGGCGGTGTACACAGTGAACCTAAACGTTGATTTTGATAGAACTAAACATTTAAGTGATCCTTCAGTTCGTCGACGAGAAATCGTTCGAGACCGTCTCGTGAAGAAAGAAATCGACCGTGAAGAAAAACTGCAACGTGAAATGGAAGAAGAAGAACAGAAAAAACAAGCTGAAAGGTTAACTATTGTGAAATATGTTGACAAGATTGATGCCTAATATTTTGCTGTAATTGAAGGTTGGAAGTACAGGTGGAACTTTACATACAGTTTTATTCAAAATTTGATTACTATTAAAAAGGGAATAATTTAACAAAATTAAGATTGTCTAGTAACAGTGTTTCGCAACTGCAAAAAATATTCGCCAGTCCTTACAAATGTAAAAATATAGCCATATTGTGCCTATTACAAGAAAACTATTTTGTTCTATTAAATCAGTTAAACAAAGTATTGTGCTGTTCCGCATACCTTTTCTATATAAAGAGTGAATGACTATAGTATAAACTCGGATTCGATCTTATTTTACGGGTGGCCCTTTGCAGTACGAACAACTGCAACATGTGTATAGTTATACTGCTCACCTTTTAGCTTCTTAGTTCGTATAGGCTATTAGAGCGAGTGCGTGGACGCTTATCTTAGTTCAGCCGGTTATGTTTACCTGACTGGACTTCATACCTGCAGAATCAGTTTGAATCAAACACTGAAACATTTTACTGGTCCCCAGAGTAATTTGGGTTGAGAAACACTTCTAGTAGGTTTCAAAATATTCATTTACCTACCTATATAGAGGTTATAATAAACTGATTAAACCTAATATACCTTAGTACAAACTCTCTTCAGTAAGAAGTTATAGAGCCTTAAAGTGTAATTCTTTCTTTTTTTAATGTTAATGTTTCCAAATGCAAAGATATCTATTTCAGCTTTGGTACAGATACTTACTAGTATGTAGTGCACTAATTGAAAAATTTTCATTAACTAGTCGACTGTAAGAGGCACTTTACCTATCTTTAATACTTTTTTAAGCTCGTAACTTTTATCTGTAACATTTTTTAAATTTTAGGTTATTATTTTAAGGGAAATTGAAAAGCGTAAAAATAAGGTACTCCTAATTTATAAGCGTAAAAGCAACCATTTACCTTAAAATTCCTCATGACGTTGGTGACAAATTTTTTCTTTAACGTTTAAGTACAAAAATGCCATGAAATATAGAACATTTTAGCATTGGAGATTGCTTGTGGTGTGGTGTAACTTAAATGCATATTATTTAAATAGTAAATAGGGTACCAAAGATTCACAGCTGCTTGATTAATAGTTTCGTTCTGTATACTTCAAGAGAAATCGTATTATTTTAAAAATTTCAAAGTTATAGTTTTTTTCATATATTTGGTATCGGAACAATTATGTTTTCAACAAATCCATTGTAAGAAATAGAAATTTTCATTAAAAAGACCGAAATAGTAAACGTTTCAGTTCAAACTTGGAAAAAGCTAACTGAGAAACTATATAACCTTACAAATATTGATTTTCGTAGCCTTAAAAAAGCTAATTTTTATTTCTTTCTAGTAATTGTCAGCACTTTTTACATGATTTTAAGAAAATAATTCTTCCTTCCTTTATGGCAAATTTATTGGTACTATATTAATTGGGTCGTTAAAATGATTGTACGAAATTACAATCATTTTAATTTTGTGTGAGGTGTAGATTTTATTTTTAGGCAAAAAGAATTGGATCAAAAAGCAGCGAAAGAAAAACGTCGTCGTGAACGAGAAGAAAAAAGAAAAGCTAAAATATTAGCCACATTAAAGGTAAAAGGGGCCGACGAAATTAATGAAAAGATAGCTAAAGAAGAAAAGAAACTTTGAAAGTGCAGCGGAAGCTTGAAGCGATTCGGTTGGTGGAAGAATTATTCAGGAGGATAAAGGTGCAGTAACTATTATATCATTAGGTTTTCAATGATTAGTGTATTATAATCTGATTTATAGATTAAAAAAGAAAAAGATTTGGATGCAAATTCTAACAGACATGATAATGAAGATGAGGTAAAATTATTAATAGTAGATCAAAAGGATAGAAATTTTTCATTCAAAATTTTAGTTAACAAGGCTGAAAAATTCTAGCGAGTTAGAAGTACGACAGCAAAGGGAAAAATTGAACCGGGTAATAGAAGGACGAGTGGTTTTGAAAAGTATATTAAGTGGTGGACCTCGTATCCGTAATTATGACGACAGTTCTAGTTCCGACTCATCCATAACTAGTGAAAAACCAAGAAGAAAAAAAGGTGAACTGATTATGTACTATTAATGATAATCCTTCTTGATATTTTTTTATTTCAATTAAAATATTTAATCTTGTGTTTTCAGCATTTGTTGTTTTTTTTTAAATAAATTACTTTTTCTTGCTCTACATTTTGGAAAATTGTTTTCAGATGTTGTTCTTAAATAAAGGACATATATCAAAATTTATAAATGCTGTTAAGAAATATAAAATGTGGAATAAGGTTGGAAAACCATCAAACAAAAAGGAGTATTTTATTTTAAAACAAAACCCGGCAAAAGCTGAAAACACAAAATTCAATTGAAATTGTATACCATCACAATTCAGAGGAAGTGGAATGTAATAAAAAAATTATTTCTAGAAAAAAGCCCTCCGGATAGAAAATTATTTGATCCTGTGTATGCACCATCTGATACTATGTTAGCTGTAGGAGATTGGTATGGATACCCATCTTCCAACGGTATATATTCTTATCAAATACCTTCTATATATTCAGCATTAAGAGGGCACCCATCTAGTTATTATCCTTATCCTCCGAGAGGAAGAGGCGCAATTCCTGGACCTTCACGAGGTATGCCCTATACTTAGTTCACCAAGTTTTTTTTACTCTTACTGCCGGTCTTATGAAGACCACTAATCTGACATTAACTTGAATTCGCTGTTAAAATAAACAAAAGCGCATCAAAACATCAGTCCTTATGACATTTTATTCATTAGTACACAAATGTTGATGCGCTTTTGTTTATTTTAACAGCGAATTAAAGTTAATGTCAGATTAGTGGTTTTTATAAGGCTGTCTGTTAACCTGTTTATTTTAACAATCGTTTTTCCGAAAAGTGTGGTATTGGTTAAATTGGGGAAAAGTGTATTAGTACTAGTGAGTACTTCAGATAGACATAGTAGTTCAGGTATCTGAAAAATACTCAAAATTTCGATTTTTAATTTCTCACAAATTCTGTGAAAGCTTTCTTAAGGTAACGTTTTTTCAAGAAATGGTAAGAAGTAACAAACTACAGTAGAGCATCGATAATCCGGATTAATTGGGATTGGACCCCTTACGGATTATCAAATTGTCCGGATTTTCGAAACGAACCAGTATAAGGGCCGGTAGACGTCTTCAACGTAAAAAAAAACTTGCTAAAATTGTCCATAATATACTCTGATCGTTACAGAAGAGGAGAAGATGTATAAAACCATTAATCGAGTCTCGCCAGAATCTAATCCGGATTATCGATGGTCAGGATTTTTGCCTTCCGAATTATTGACGCTCTACTGTATTTGAAATAACCATCAAGTATGTTTTATATTATGCACGCCATTTAATATTTTAGGCAATTAATATCTCTTAGTATTTTGATTTAAATTAAAATTCAGTTGTCGTAATTTGCACACAGCATTTTTTACAGTTATTAGTCAATTTAAAAAAAAACAATTCCCAAACCTGCACTGACAATTTTCTTCGGCGCCATTTTAATACTAACATCCGTATGCATAGTCGTTCGCCGGCGACTCGCCAGAGTTTCGTTATGAATAGTATGTTGGCGGCACTGTACGTCTATGTCAAATTCGAGGTTAGCAGGTTAGATTTTGTGTCAGTTTCTGTCAAAACTGATGGAAAACCTAACCTGATAACCTTGAATTTGACATAGACGTACAGTGCCACCAACATACTATTCATAACAAAACTCCGGCAAGTCGCTGGCGAACAACTGTGCATACAGAGGTGAGAATTGATTCAATTGAGTTTAAATATATATATGTATGGTCAGTAACCTTAATTTACATTGTGGTGTATAGGCTGATGCTTTATACGCTTGCGTCTAGCGGTACAATGACCAACTTGCCCGGATTTGGGTTACAAAAGAGCGCGCCTTTTGAGGTTGCGTAACAACCATTGTGTGAGGTGTGTGCCTTGGTGATGTGGTCTCACCAAGCCCGATTCCAATCGCCAAGGTTGCGGAAAAAATCCGGCCCCTGCGGAATTTGAACCGAGGACCTACTTAATAGAAGCCTATCGCTTTTCTAACTGTGCTACTCGGCTTTTTTACGTTTAAATGTGTGAACGTAAAACTTGAACAATTTTAGTTGATGGACTTTAGGGGTACAAGAAAAATATCAAGAGAAAGCTCATAAAAAAAAAGCTTTACAAGTGATTAAATTTACAAATTATGAGCACCCTGTGTAGCATTAATACTCAGAGCCACTATTTTACACTCCAAAGGTAATTTGCAAAAAAAAAATTTTTGTAAGGTTTTCTCTCGTTCAATTGTCTTCTGTTACTTACAGCAGCCGCCTGAAATTCAGGGTTTTTTGCATAAAATCATTAATACCTTCAAAACTGTTGACCTTAGACCCACACAATTTTTTTTATCTACTTTTCGTTCGTACTGAGGCTATTACGATACTCGTTTGCGTATCTTAATAGACAAAAAGCGATGTATAATAAAAATACTAAAAACAGAGTAATTAATTTTTTTTTACGTAGGCAACCATAGGTACTCCATGTGCATATCGAACTGTTAATAGTCGCCTTTATTGCACCGCACAAATGTTGCCAACTGTCGCAAAATTCCCTAGATTTTAAAATTTTATGTTTTGGTTTAAAACTTACTCCTTTAGAGCATTCTCCTCTTCGCTTGTCGTATCCTAAACCCGTGTGTGCTACAAAATGCTTCTTATATAACTCGTATCATAATATACTATAATGATTATTATTTAAATGCAAAACTTTCAAGCCGCCTAGTTATGGAAATATCTACCACCCTCGCATCTTTGCTGGAACCTGTATAGTAGATCAACTAAAATTAAGCCATCAGAACATGGCTTTAAGATGTTTTGGTCAATTTATCGAAATTGATGGAAATTACATCTCAATCCAAAATATAAATTATTTTTTTTTGACAATTTTCTACGATTTGTTACCTCCTGAATTATATTAACTACATAATTGTTGAGGTTAGTTGGCAAATATTGAACATTTTGAAGCAGATTCAACAACAAAAAGATATTTCGAATGAGACAGTTTCAGCCATGTTTTTGGGAGCTACATTTAAAAAAATTAACATTTTACTGTGCGTAATCTGCTGAACTCTGTATCCAGAAAACAGTTTTCTATTGTTTTAGTTGGCACCTTCTGCCATGCAATGTAAATGAAGTTTTTCTACTCATGACATTGAAATCAGTCATTTTGACATTGATTCCGGTGGTTGAAGTTGCATTTCAACCACTAGAGATTGAAATGCTCGGACTACCGGGATTTCAAACTGTTTGACATTCAATTGATGACAAGAGAAATGTCACTTTATTTTTAATTTTTTCTAAAGTGCATTAATTTGTTAAAATGAGTGAAAATTCGTAGAAAAAATAGTATATGTAACTCGTGGCTGATAAAATTTCAATGTCTCGAGTTACTTTTTTCAACTCGCTTCGCTCGTTGAAAAAAACCACTCTCAACGTTGAAATTTTATTTCAACCACTTGTCCCATAATATACTATTATTGCGTTCAACAGATTCATAGAGAAATTTTCTTTGTCACTGTCCATAGTGTTGACCATTTTCCAGATGAGAAGCCGCCTGTAGTTGCTTTTTAAATCACGTATGACACCTTGATTCATGGGCTGCAATTTCGAACTTATATTGGGTGCCATACACCAATTTGATGTGATCTAAGCGTTTAATGTCTGGATGGGCAGGGCAGTTATCAACTAGCAATATATCATCCAGGCCTTTATGTTGGTTTTATAAATTACCTGTAGTTTTTAATTTTAATTACCTATCTTAGGTTTTTAAATTTTCCCATCACCATTAGTTTTCTTTTTTCCGTCCCCAGTAAATATGTCATCATCAATACCGTAATTCTGTCTTCAGATAACTTTCCACCCGTGCAACTCTCTCCTTTGAATTTTAATGTCTTGTCTGGTGTAAGCTTGAAGAATAATCCTGTCTCGTCACTATTAAAAATATCACCATCATCATAATCTTTTCTAATTGTTGGCCATTTATGTCGAAGCCAGTCTTCCACGATGTCTATATCAACTGAACCTGCTTCTCCTGTAATTTTTTCGCAGCTGATGCTGTTGCTCTTTTTAAACCTTTCAATCTAGCTTCTACTACATTTAAAATCAGAACTTCCCTAATTTTGCTTCCTAGTTGATTCGCTTTGGAATGTAACACAACACCACTGATGGGCATTTTCATTGTAGTATTTGGCCTCCCATGAGCGTAGCTAGTTAATATTGTTTCCCTTCCTCCTGAAATGGTGCCAGCCGTCGATTTACTCAGAGCCATTTCTGAACATATTTCACTTTGTTTCACTCCACTTTGCTAACGTTTAACAATTTTGTATATATTTTGTAATGTAAAAGATTTACGTTTTTGTTTATGAAGCTCATTCATGAATGTAACAAACCTGCAGGGAGCTAGATTGAAACTGATTTGTGCTGTGTATAACTACAAACATATACTTATTTATTTACACATATGAGTACATAACTTTGCGATAAACAACGCAGCACCGCACGCATCGACATATTTAGTTCTTAAATCTGAGATGTCCCGTTTTCTGTAGGGTAAGTTCGTTATAAGCGGTAATTTCTGTAGTCATCATTGGCCCATTCCTATGGAATATTGATGCCGCTCATTAGAGCTTTTCAATCCATTTTCCGAGGTGGATCACTCCTCATCCTTCTTTGGTTCGTTACAGTTTCTGGTGGGTCTTCGCTGATTTCACCACTTTTTTCCAACTTTGTCTGTCTAGGGCTTTTGGTTCAAGTTTGTCACTTCCATAGTATGTAGATCTTCTATTACTTCCTCCCTCCATCTGCTCTTTGGCCTGCCTTTGGATCTCCCTGCTGATGGTTTCCAATTCGTAATCTTCTTCACTATATTTTCGTTTTCACGTTTTTCTATGTGCCCTAGCCAACTAATTCTTGTTGCTTTAATTCTTTTTACGATGTCTTCTCTTTTCATTTTTTCCGTCACTTCAAAGTTCATTCTTCCTCTTAATTTATTTTCATCACGTTTTATTAAATTTAATGTCTCACACGCGTATGTAATTGTTTTATATATTTTAATTTTAGTTGCTTCACTGATGCACTTATTTTTTAATAAATGTTTGTAACTGTAGTACAGTTTATGTCCTATCTGTAGTCTGTGTTTAATATCATCTTGTTTATCATTGTTATTGTTAATTTGTACGCCTAAATATTTAAAGGTTTCTACTTCCTCAAAATTATATTTCCCGATCTCGACGGTCTTCCTTGGCTGGTGTTTCTTTTGACATGTCGTATATTTGGTTTTGTCTTCGTTAATATGTAGTCCTCTTTTTACTGCCTCCTCGTCCATTCTTCTTACCAGTTTATCTAACTTGCTTTTGTTACGTGCTATTATAACCAAATCGTCTGCGTATGCTATGATTTGTGCTTCGTTTGTTATAATATTTCCTATATGTCCAATGTTTCTTATTACGCTTTCCAAAGTTAAGTTAAAAAGAGTAGCCGATACTGCATCCCCTTGTTTAAAGCCCAGGTTTACATGAAAGTATTCGGTGTTTCCAACATTAATTCTAATGCTGATCTGTGTTTGCTCTAATGGCATTTTAATTAAATTAATTAGCTTACTTGGGATTCCCAGCTTCTGCATATCTTTGAAAGGCACTGTACTTTTAATACTGTCAAAAGCATTCCTAAAATCGACAAATAATATGTGAAGTCTTATATTGAATTCGTACCCTTTTTCAATGCTTCATAATGTGAATGGCATCTGTCGTTCCTTTTCCTATGCGGAATCTGAATTGGTAGTCTCCAATTTCGTTTTCAGCATATTCTTTTAATCGTGCTTGTAGGAGTGTGGACAAAATCTTATAAGTTGAATTTAAAAGGGTTATTCCTCTATAGTTACAACATTTTTCGAGGTCTCCTTTTTTGTGTAATACTGTTACTACTCCCTTATTCCATTCTTCTGGCATCTTATTTTCCTTCCAGATGTGTCTAATGATTGAATGTATTCTGATATGTTGGTGTTCTCCCCTGTATTTTATAATTTCTTTTATTTCTTCTGGAGTAGGTTCTGTTATTTCTTCATGTTCTACTTCTTCGGGTTCATGTTGTATTTCCTCGTTATTGTCTGTCAGTAAATTTTTAAAATATTTTTGCCATACTTCTTTTATTTCGTGTTCTTCATAAAATACTGTTCCATTGTCATATTTTAATATCTCTTGGTTTGATACTATTTTTGTGTTTAGTCTTCCTAATTTGTTGATAAATTTTTTTTATGTTTTTTGTTCTGTTTTCTTCTTTTTCATCCATTTTCTTGTTCAACCATGCTTCTTTCTTGTCTTTACATAGTTTAGTTGCTTCATTCCTTTTTGTTTTGTATGCCTTCTTATCTTTTTCTTCACATGTGTGTAGCCATTTTATTCTTGCACTTCTCTTGCCTCTCGTTGCTTCTTCACAGTATTGGTCGTACCATTCTTGAGAAAATTTCTGTCTTCTATACCCTATTTTTGCTTCTGCTGCTTTTATTATTTTTTCTTTAGTATGAATCCACATTTCGTTAACATTTCCTGGTGGTGTTTGGGGTAGAGCTTTATATATTTCATCGTGATATTGTCTTCTTGTGCCTTCATCATATAGCTTCGGTATCATCCATTTTTTCTGCTCTATCATTTTTGTTTTATTCTCTTTCCTGATTCTTACTGTTATGCAAACTAGTTCCTCTGAACGATCTTACATCATTTACAGATGCTGCATCTTTTCTGGAGATTAACACATGATCTATTTGATTCCCTCTATTTGCACCTGGAATTAGCCATGTCATCTTATGAATTGGTTTGTGTTTGAACTTCGTACTACTAATTACTAAGTTTGCTGCTGCTGCAAAATTGCACAACCTCTCTCCATTGTTATTTGTATTGTCATGTAAGGTGTCTTTTCCTGATACCTCTCTGTAACATGTTTCTTTACCAATTTTGGCGTTAAAATCTCCTAAAAATATCAAAATATCATGCTTGTTTATTTTTTCATACACGTCTTCTAGCTGATTATAAAATTGTTCCCTTTCTCTTTCATCTGCTACTTCTGTTGGTGCATAGCAATTTATAATTGTTAAATTCGCTGGTTTTGATTTTATTTGTAAATATATTCTTCCATTTATCGCTTTAAAGTTTTCATTTCATCTTTTATATCTCCATTAACTATAAATCCAGTACCATTGCTTCCTTGTTTTTTCTCTCCTGCATATAACATCAGATAATCTTTCTTTTTTATTTTTCTTGCTCCCAGGCGCGTAGGAGCCACGGGGGCCACAGGGGCCAATGGCCCCCTCAAATAATTTTCAGAAGGGCCTGGCCCCCTCAAAAATATCTTTTTCTAGTTTTATCTTAATTTATGATTTTACCTATTTCTTATAACACGAACATATACAGGGTGATTCATAATGCGTTTTCAGCATGATGTTCTGGTTGAAAAATACGAAATAAAATTTTTGCCGATCAGGTTTTGTTTCCGAATCATTACATCTCAAAGTTTCCGGGTACGATTTTAATTTTTAGCTTTAATAATACCAGGCCATGATTTATGTGGCATAAAAAGTTGAAGTTGACATTTAATATACTTTTCTGTCACATAAATCATGGCCTGGTATTATTAAAGTTAAAAATTTAAATCGTAACCGGAAACGTTGAGGTCTAATAACTCGGAAACAAAAGTCGATCAGCAAAAATTTTATTTCGTATTTTTTAACCAGAACATGATGCTGTAAACGCCTGTTCATTTTGTTCAACCAGTTATGAATCACTCTGTATAAACTTGAATTGTAATGAAAAATCCTCCGTCCGCAAATTGTCTTATTTTTTATCACCGCTGAGAGCGATATTAAATTTCACTATTCCACTTACCAAAGCGAAAAATCCAGTGGCGTAGAACTAAAAGGTACTACAGCTTTTGTAGATTTAAGCAAAGTTGACTGATTAACATTTTCAACCTGGAGACATGCCTAGCCAAATAATTAAAAACACTGCAACCACTGGCTTCATACGTCCATTGCAGTCTAAATCTAGCATTACAAGATGCAGTAAGGACTGTTGTATTTTTGAGAGATACCATGCAATGGCTCAATGATGTTGGAGTGGTGGTAACGGACTCCCCAAAAAGAATGGCGGATTTTAAAAAACTGCAAAGAAAAAACATTGAATTTGAAAAACCCCGCCCATTTTGTCCTACAAGATGGTCTGTGTGGTTGCCAGCTATAAGTAATACCATAAAACATATCCCATTTTTGTTAGAAGAGTTTCAGTTATTCTCACAATCGAAACAACCAATAGCAGCTAAAGCAAGTGGTTTACTGGAGAAAACTCAAAAGACAAGTAATTACTTTGCACTGTTAGTTTGTAAAATCATTTTTGAACCTACCGAACAATTAAGTGTAGTTTTACAAAAGAAAACTATGACTTTCTCTGGATTTCAGAGCACAGTTAATTTCGTTTTGAATCAGTTGGAGAGCATAAGAAACGATAAATCTTTCGAAGATATATGGATAAAAGTAAAAAAAGAAAAATTCCTAAGAAATATATTACAGCGCCGCATCTGTTCCTGGACATAATTTTGAAACAGCCAAATCCATGTGTCGAGTTACATACTTCAAAGCCTGTGATACTATAATAAATTAAATTAAAAAACGGTTCAATCATGCTGGATATCAACAGTGAATGCTAATGGAACAAATTATTTTAAAATAGTTTGAAGATAGCAGGGAAACTCGCAATTTATTAAATAAACTTGGAATTGTGTTCAAATATCCTACCCCGTTTGGTTTTTGAGGTTCGGTTAAGCGTGGGTTTTATGTCTGAATCTTGTGGCGCCCATTTATTTTGTAATACCCTATACATACCGTCACGCTTGCCCTGTGGTGTAGCGTTTCTAGGACCACGCCCATCTCCCTGAGCGTATCAAGCCGTGGCATTTAACCTGGTTTGTGAGATTTCCAGGGTTAGTGGTGACAATCTCCGGACTTGTCGAAACAAAGGGGCACTTCCCCACCCTAGAGTGTCTTTAGAATCATTTGATACCGTAACAACCCTTTATATTTTTTGAAAACTAGTTTGTATATTCCTATATTCATTTAAGTTTTCTTATTCATGTGTATTCTTTGCTTATGCGAAAATCTGATAATAAACAAAACGTTGTTAATTTTTTTATGGTACGGTGTTTTTTAAATAGTACTTATTAAGTAACCATGACTAAAATATACTATTATAGTATCAAACTAAAAATTGATAATCAAGAAATCAGAAGTATTATAGCTCGTATTAATGGATCAAGTTAGAAGTATAAGTTTTTATTGACATTAGAACGGCCCCTGCATTCTAGAAAACGCTCCTACGCGCCTGTCTGCTCCTTCCCATCTAATTTCTTGCACTGCTGCAACATGAATTTCATACCTTTTCAATTCATTTACTAATTCTCTCAATTTTCCTGGTGCTAATAAGAGTATTTACATTCCATGTTCCTAGTTTAAATGTTCTCTTTTGTTTTTTGATTTTTATTCTTCTTTTATTATTTAATTGATTTTCATTATCCATTATCATAGCCAAGGTCATCATCTGTGAGGGTAATTGTGTCTGTAAATGTAGTTTTTTGCATCTGGGTTCAATTTTTCCTTAAATTTCAATTTCGACTCGGTCATATCCCATTCGTACACATTTCCATCAATAGTTATTTTCTGGTATTCTATTTTTACTCTACTTCCAGCGTTCACTTCTTCTTTTGCTTAGTTTAATATTTTTCTTTGTATTTCTATCTCTTTGCTGGTCAGATCATTTTCAGTATACAGGGTGGGCCATTTTAATCGACGCATCCGAATATCTCCGTTGGTAAGCCGAATAAAAAAAAATTGTGCAGAGAAAAGTTATTCAGGACGATGTAGGTCATTTTACTGTACTTATAACTTTGACCTTGGCGTCAAATTTCAAGGTAATTTGAAGGTCAAAAATTTTATTTTAATGGGAACCTCTATTTTTGACGCCGGATTCGGAAAGAGCAGAAAATTTTATGTCCAAAATGATAGTTTATAACTCGGAGTGACCGTGAAAAAGTCAAATCAAGGTTAAATGTTGAAAATTCGTGCAGAAGCTGTTTTTTCGGATTTGGATGATTTAAGGGCGAAAAAATATTTGAGTAGACTTAGGGGATAATAACCTTGACCATCTTGGCTTTTAGGTCAACTGTGAAGGTCATTCAAAGGTCAAAGTGTTTTTTTAAATAAAAAATCTCACTATTTGCAATAGTTGTATTTTAATTCAAAATTAAAATTCGGGCATAAAAGAGAATTTGAGGCTTCATTTTTATCAAAATACAATTATTACATAAATAAAGTGTAAAATAAATGTAGATTTTAAATAATTCATATTAATATAAATTATGCAAGTTGTATTGAAGGCAATCTTATTTACATTACATTTATTACAAACAATTAAAACTTATACTAATTACATTTTAAATAATTAACAATGTAATAAAAAAAGAAGAATCGAACCCGAGTCCGAATTTTAATTTTGAATTAAAAAATCACTTTGACCTTCGAATGGCTTTCACAGTTGACCTAAAGGACAAGATGGTCAAGGTTATTGTCCCCTAAGTCTACTCAAATATTTTTTCGCTCTTAAATCGTTCAAATTCAAAAAACAGCCTCTGGACAAATTTTCAACATTTAACCTTGATTTGACCTTTTCAAGGTCACACTAATGAGTTATAAACTATCATTTTGGACATAAAATTTTCCGCTCTTTCCGAATCCGGCGTCAAAAATAGGGGTTCCCATTAAAAAAAATAATTTTGACCTTCAAATGACCTTGAAAGTTGACGCCAAAGTCAAAGTTATTAGTACAGTCAAATGACCCCCATCGTCCTGAATAACTTTTCTCTGCACAATTTATTTTTATTCGGCTTACCAACAGAGATATTCGGATGCGTCGATTAAAATGGCCCACTCTGTATATTCTTTTACCTTGGAGTCTATTTTTATTCATCATTATTTCCTTCTTTTGTTCCCATGTTGACACTTTGACTACTATTGCCTGTTTTTCCTATTTTGTATGCTTCTGTAATAGTTGTATTAATGCCCAGTTCGTTTTTTATCATATTTTCTACGTTTTCTCTTGTGCTCCACTCTTCCTTAGTTTGTAGGCCTTTAATTATTATGTTTTGTCTTTTCTTTTGCTTTTCTTGCACTTCCACTATCTTTTCTAAAACTGAAATTCTTACTTTCATTTCTTGCCTTTCTCTATTCCATTCTTCTTCTTTTTCTGTAGTATTTCAGACAAAATTTGGTTCGTTTTATCCGGAAGTTTGTTGTATGTGGGTTCATTAAAAACAGCAAAAAATGTGTACTTTATGGACGTTTTGACGGTACTTTTCAATTTGTTTGTTAAAAGTGAGAGTTTGTTAAAAGTCCGCTATAAGCGGACTTGACTGTATTTTTTTATTAATTCACAATTTATACAATTTCTACGTATTCTTCTGCTATATGACCTTTACTTCTGAATATTTTAAATTAATTGACAATTTTATAATGAATTTGTATCAGTGCAGTGTTAATTAGTTGATTATTGAAGTACTACTAATGATTTATAAAATGTCAATGTCTCATCATGTAATTTAAGACACTGATGTTTTCCATAGTCTCCCTTGTCTAAACATTTTGTGATTGCACTGTGTAAATCCATAAAGTACGTTTTTTTTTCTATAATAACTGTGAAAGTGTTACAATGTTGGTAGATATGTGATTAAAACGCTAGGAAATTTTTATACCTCGTGTTGGTAGAACTTTTACAAAATTATGGTTATGTGTCAATTTTGAATGTCAAAGTTTCTTAATTTGAACTCTTGCCAAATTTCTTTTTTTAACATGGAATCATCATCATCAATAAAATCGGACAAAAAAAAGAAAACCAAGAAATATTTTAAATGTAAAAATGAAGCAAGCGATATTAAATTATGACATATCTGTCAAAATGACAATCATTTTTTTAGTGGAAAAAGAGAACTAAAAATCTATGTACCAACATTATTAAAACTAGGGACCCTGCAGGAATGCAACTTATCCCCTAGAAAGTTGACCTTGAAAATTATTATAGAAAAAAAATGTACTTTACCTAACATGGTTTTACCTATAGCACACATAAAGTGATGAAAGTAACACAAGCTTATAATTATGAATGTGAGATTTTAGGGATAAAAAACAGAATTGAAATTTGGTTTTTCTCTTAATAGCTTCCTTAACCTTGAGTTTTGAACTATGCTAAGCACAACATTCTCATTCATACCAAATTAGTTTAACTAAAAAAATATATATTAATTCTGAATGGTTGTGGTTGTGACCCAATTTTTTTATGAGCAACAGTAGGTTTCATTAATTAAGCTAACTTTAAGCTAGATGAAGTGTTGTTCAACTTGTTGTATATTTGAATGCAAAGAGCATAATGCAAGTCAAATACGCTCTATTACTTATGTTACGATTTCCGCACTATATGCATGGTCTTCAACACCAAAAGATAAAAGAGGTGTGACATTTTAAACACCTGATTACGTACACTGCAAACAAAATAAGAGCTTGAGACAATATAGGTTAGAAATGTAAAACTTAAATGTTTGCGCATAGAATTAAACTACACCTTTTTCAATTGTAATTCAGAAAGTGTAACTTGTAATTCAAATTAGTAAATTGTAATTAAGAAAGTATAAATTGTGTAGAAGCCGCTGACGCGGTCGGATTATTTAACCTGTCAAACTGACACTTTTTTATTATTGTGCAACAAGTTATCGACATATAACCCGATAATATCGAAGTACTTATAGTATTACTTCTGATTATAATTATATAATTTATTATAGTCAACCACGTTCACTAAAGCTTGCAAAATTTCTCGTGGGCCGGTAAAGTTTCTCAGGTAGATGAAAAGGTATGATGGGGTACGGGTTATCAATATTCTAGTACTGTCGGAGTCGGATTCAAACTACTAAATATCAGAAGTCGGAGTCAGAATTTTTTTTACCAACTCCACAGCCCTGATTTGATACAATGTCATGATTTGTTTGAGGGTGATACTACCATGCTTGATTGCTAGTAATATGATATGTTAAACATGTTAAGACACCGAGCAGGGTGTAAACTTTGTTTCTTATCAAATTGAAACATCGAAGATGGAAAATATGTTGTCAATTGATACACCAAATAGTATTTAACATTACTAGCTTGGTAAGAGGGTTTTTACTGGGGAATAGAAGGACCTTCTTGAGCCAGTAAAACCTGTTACCTTGCGTGCATTGTTGAATATTTTATTGTAAATAACTAGGAATTTGCCATTTATTCAAAATGTCAAACTGACAAGCAACTAAATTAATCAATATGACACATACTAAGGAAGACAACTCTGGCTTTGCACGCTATCATTTATCTATGAGCACGCTTGTAAAACTGACAGTTAACTTGTATAAGATTTTATTTGTTCCCCACTTGTAAACATGAATTTATCAAGTCACTGTATTCACCTTGAAAATGTTTCTTAACTGGCTAGCCAGTAAATTTTTTACTGGGTAGCCAGTAACATTTTACAAGCGTGCTCATAGATAAATGATAGCGTGCAAATCCAGAGTTGTTTTCCGTAGTATGTGTCATACTGATGAATTTAGTGGCTTGTCAGTTTGACATTTTGAATAAATGGTAAATTTCTAGTTATTTACAAGTGAGGAACAAATAAAATAGTCAACAATACACGCAAGGTAACAGGTTTTACTGGCTCAAGAAGGTGACTGGCTCGCCAGTCATATCCTTCTATTCGCCAGTAAAAACCCTCTTACCAAGCTTGTAATGTTAAATACTATTACAAGTTAGTAACTTGTTAAAATAAACTTTCTTGATTAATACAGTGACTTGATAAATTGATGTTTACAAGTGAGGAACAAATAAAATTATTAATCCGGCTTAGATGAAAACATCTTGAAATGAGCAAACTGAACTTAAAGAAAATAATATTTGACGTTTATCTATATATATATATATAAAGCAAAGTCACAACCCTGACTAATCAACGCAGAGCCGAAACCACTGGCACTCAAAACTTGAAATTTAGGTGGAAGGTTCAATTTGTTACCTAAGGTAGTGCTCAGAAGGGAATTTTTGAAATTCGACCCTTGAGAGGGTAAAAAGGGGTAAAATGTGTTTTCACGAATTCCTCAATATCTCTTACACCCGATAAGATATCGATTTGGTGTTTGCTTGCAAAGATTATCAATGTCAATACCTAGAAACGTATTTTAGGATTTTGCCCTAATAAATCCCTAAAAGTGCAAATCTGAATTGGAGGTGAATTAAAGAACCTTTCGTATCTCCTATGTTTATTGAGTTAGAACATTCTGTTGTGGCATATAGATGTATTTTTAAAATATTTAGAAAGGGGTGTAAGGAAATTTGAAAATTTTAACCCTAAGAGGGTGAAAAGGGGTAAACTGTGTTTTTACAAATTCCTGTGTATCTCTTAGACCCGATAAGATAGCGACTTGGTGTTTGCTTGCATAGGTGTCCAATAGAACTATCTAAAAACACATTTCAGGATTTTTCCCTAATCGACCCCTAAAGGTGTAAATCTGGATTCGGGGTGAATTAAAGAACCCTTTGTAACTCCAGGTTTATTGAGTTAGAACATTCCTTTTTTAGCATATACTTAAAATATCTAGAAAGTGGTTTAAGGGATTTTATAATTTTACCCCTAAGGGGGCGAAAAGGGGTTAACTGTATTTTCACGAATTTCTCAATATCTCTTAGACCCGATAAGATATCGACTTGGTGTTTGCTTGCATAGGTATCCAATACAAGTGTCTAAAAATGCATTTCAGGATTTTGCCTTAATTAACCCCTCAAATTTGGATTCGGGGTGAATTAAAGAACCCTTTGTAGCTCCTATATTTATTGAGCTAGAGCATTCTTTTTTGGCATATAAATGTATTCTTAAAATATTTAGAAAGCGGTTTAAGGGATTTTAAATCTTACCCCTAAGGGGTGAAAAGGGGTGAACTGTATTTTCACGAATTCCTCAATATCTCTTAGACCCGATAAGATATCGACTTGGCGTTTGCCTGCATAGGTATCCAATACAAATGTCTAAAAACACGTTTCAGGATTTTCTCAAATCAACCCCTGAAGGTGCAAATCTGGATTCGGGGTGAAGTAAAGAACCCTTGGTATCTCCTATGTTTATTGAGTTAGAACATTGTTTGTTTGGCATACAGATGTACTCTTAAAATATTTAGAAAGGGGTTTAAGGGATTTTAATGTTACCCCTAAAGCGGTAAAAAGGGGTAGGATGTTAAATTTATTAATTTTTTTTTCGCTGTGGGTTTATTTCAGCATAATATGGGCTGAAAGAATTTTTCAAAATTCCACCCCTAAGGGATGAAAAGGAGTAAACTGTGTTTTCACGAGTGACTCAATATCTCAGAATAAATAGGGTTTCTGAAATTCCACCCCCAAGTGGTGGAAATGGGTATCTTCCTATAATTTATAAATACATTTAGTTTGTACATATATATTTTAATTTTATCTCATTGTTATACTAAAACCATAGTCTTATCAATATATACAAGGAGAACAATAATTACGTACACATTTCTAGGGGGTACATGAAGCATAAAAGAATTGTGGAGGAATTTTTTCGGAAGAATCTTGTTTCCTTTTCTCCTACAATATATTTTTGCGGCGTTTGTTAGTTTAGCGTATTAGTGAGGGTAAGGGAGGCGCCCTAAAATTCATTTGAGATTCAGAAGAAAAAACATTTGTTGCCCGTACGAAGAACGGGCATCTTGGTAGTTAGTAATATTAGGGACATGATAATGGTCAAGTAGGGATTCAAACAATTAATCAATATGACAGCATGGCATTGGCTAAGCTTTTTAATAGAGTGAGGAAGAAAAGCTCAAAACTGGGGGAATGACATACATTTTCTATCAAAACAACTCTTCATTTAATGTTGTTGTTGTGAATAAAGAAGCATCTCAATACTGTGTTAACCAGTCAACCACAATATTCTACAGATTTGTTGCCTCAAAAATAATTTGAAATGTATTTCAAAGAAATTCACCTTCAGTCCACACTGGACGTAAAAAGAAAAATGGTTGACCTTATGTGGAGACTTTCAGCATAAAGATAAATAAGGAGACTGTATTGAAGTTGATACAAACCCATTTTTTAAATTAGGCAGTGGATCAGGTCCCGGCAGCCGGGATGTATAAAATTACATTTAAAATCCCGGCAGCCGGGATTCATTCGATTTGAACTAAAAATCCCGGCTGCCGGGACATATAAAATACATTTAAAATCCCGGCAGCCGGAATTTCGATTTCAACTAAAAATCCCGGTTGCCGGGATGTATAAAATTACATTTAAAATACCGGCAGCCGGGATTTGTTCAATTTCAGCTAAAAATCCCCCAGTCATTTGTAGAAGTACTTTATATATTTTTTATCGTATCATTGACAATTATGGTTCCTTTATGTTAAATTTTATATATACAGTAGAACTCGGTTATAACGAATTCCACGGGACCGCTATATTTGTTCGTAATAACCGTTATTCGTTATACCCAAGAAGGTCATAATTTGAGCAAATTTCCAACTTCCGTATAATTTCTACTTTTTCGGAAACCGATAAAATTTTCCGTTTGACTCCCGACATTTTTCCACAACTAGAAAATGCATAGGTAAATACGGAATGTCAGTAAAGGAACGACCAAGATACATCCACTTGAAGATTTTGGTAACTCTTTTTGTTGCGTTATAGGCCAATGTCTTATAGCTATTGTACTTTTAATCCTGTAAAGGATTTTGTTAAATGCAATAGCTAAGACGTGGCTATGACGCAACAGTTTCGTTTTGCAGAATGCGATAACAGAACTGAGCCATAATATCGGGCGAAACCCATTATCGCTTTTCGAAGAACTGGATCCTGCAGGTAGCTGCTGGATTCTAAGAAAAACGGAGTTGCTTACAATGCCCACTATCTCGCGCTATTGTACAGAGTGCTAGAGAGAGCTAGAGAAAGTGGCCTACAAAATTTAACTGACCACTATTTTCCTAGAAAACCTTCCTTATTATAATGTTGCCACAACAAAATACCTAATATCTTTCAGTTACATTTTATTAGGAGATGAAAAGGATCAGTTCTGAGAATGTATTCTTAAATTTCGGTTCGTTATTCCCGTGAAACGAATTCGTAATAAACATGAAATACATGCATTAAATCAAATGTAATTCAAATATACCTTCAAAATTATTCGTTATAAACGTGAATTCGCTGTAACCGTGATCGTTAAAAGCGAGTTCTACTGTATAGTGTGTTTTGCTTTTCATGGGGACGGTCATGTATCACAGAAAGTTCCCAACCAATTTTGTTCAAATTTACAAGGAATGTATATACCCTTAATGCCACCCAGGACACAAGAATGGGTCCATAGGCGTCCGTCTTAGGACGAAAAAAGGGGCTATTTTTTCACAAAGTAATATTAGCGATTTTTTCCGGCCAAATTTTTTAACATAATCTTAATCCGCGCCTTTGAAAACCCTTGTGGCCAAATTTTCATGCAAAAATTCGTATGCGTTAGAAAGATATTAAAACGCAAACTTGAAAAATACTGTTCATTTATTTCGTCATTTTTCGAATAATAGCTGAGTTTTAAACATTACTTTAACTGTTTTCGTTTTTCTAAAGTGTGGCTATAGCAAACACATAAAGTTTTTTCATTGTTGTTAAATAATTTACTTGGAATTAGAATAAGAAATGTTACACTTTATTCCCTTTTGATCAAGTAGCCTTGGTAGTCGGTTTTTAAGAAAACAAATGAGCATCGCAGTACCTTATGTGTCCTTGTGTCCTGGGTGGCACTAAGGGTATATACATTCCTTGCAAATTTCAACAAAATTGGTTGGGTACTTTCTGTGATACATGACCGTCCCCATGAAAAGTGAAACACACTGTATATGGGCTTCACAGTTTTGTTTGAAGGAGCTAAAACACAAAAATATATGACAACCAAATCTTATTACCTAAACAATCTATTACCTTGTTTTTCTATTACTCTTTTTTTTCTTTAGTTTTTAGACCCTGCCCCCCATGAATGCAGCAGTATTTAATGTAGTAATACTTTAAATTCACATTAGCTTTATCTATTATATGGGGAACTCGTTTTTTGGCAGCAGCAAAAGTTCTATAATCTCTCATCGAATATTCAGTTAATGTTTTTTTTTATGATCTTCTGAGTTCTAAACTCTTCAAAGGAATTAAATTTATCTCCTAGCTTCATCTTCTCCGCACTGTACTACTAGCATAGAAATAATCACAATAATGCACACGCTCTCATTGCACTGACAATCCCTAACCTCATTCTTTTAATGTATATGCTACACTTCCCATCAGTCACTGCCGGGATTTTTAGTTGAAATTGAACGAATCCCGGCTGCCGGTATTTTAAATGTAATTTTATACATCTCGACAGCCAGGATTTCTAGTTCAAATCGAATGAATCCCGGCTGCCGGGATTTTAAATGTCATTTTATACATCCCGGCTGCCGGGACCTGATCCACTGCCTTTACATTATTGCAGCTCAGATATATGCATATATTAATTCTGATACCTTAATTTCCAGGTTTAATGGGTGCATATTCAAGACGCCCTAGAGGAACACGTTATAGAGGAAGCTTTCGTGGAGGAAAAAGTTCTCTTTATCCCCCGGAATTACAGGAACAGTATTACAGATACTTCGAGAAATTTTTACACGAACATGATGATCGTTCAAATCACAGTTATTCTAGATCTCGATCAAGATCACATTCACGACGTAAAAGTGCATCTCGCCGTTCTAGATCACATTCTCGTAGATCTCGAAGTCGTTCAAGGTCTCATTCTCGTCGCTACTCTAGGGAACATAGATCAAAATCTCGATCGTGCTCTAAGAGATTACAAAAATCTAGATCCAGATCATATTCACGTTCTCGTAGAAAGTCACGATCGCGTTCAAAGCACTCTCGCTCTGGTAAATCTGGTAATTCAAGACATTCTTCTGGTTCTCGACGGACCCCACCTTTGAAGAGTCATCAAAGTGAGCATCGAAGCAGGTCTGTTGCAAGAAAATCAAAAGAAAAGCACAAATCACGATCTCCTAGCTACAGGTCTATAGACAGTTCGAAGTTTATATCTCCGAGCCGTTTAAGAATGCCACGTTCGAAGTCATGGTCTCTTCCTCGTGAAACAAGTAATAAGAGATCCTGGTCAAGATCTGCTTCTCCCGAAATAAAGAAATGATCATTTTTTTTAAAGTAGATAATAATGTGTTGCTTGCATAATTTGCAATTTTATTTGGTAAACATCGGCACATCAAACATCTCCCGTAAAATGTAAAAGAGATTATTGTTTTTTAGAGTTTATGAAAAATGTGTTATTTTCGTAGTTGCAGTTTTGTTTGGTAAATAATGAAATTTCAGACATCTTATTTAAAATGTAATTACATAGCTGTATTTCAGAAAATATATATTCTCTTTTGCGACTTATATTTATTCATAGAATAGATGAAGTGGAACATACTGTAAGGTTACTTATAGGTTATAGCAATGGACACAAACTTGAACAATTAATATTAGATATTTAATTTTGTTTGAATTTTTATGTATAGAGATAGATATATCTACACATAAAAATCAAACCCATTGTAATAGATTGTTGCATGTGCAGACATGTCAATAGTCAGCTTAAGCATTGACTTGCGGCTGTGGCTGCTAAGATATCAGGTTCCGGGCGCAAACCCTGCTAACAATTTTTTGCTTTCAGCTTAATTAAAAGTCGGGTATGTGGCCACATAATTCTCAAAGGTCCAAGGGTTATGAGAACCTGTTTAATTAATTGACAAAATTATCTAATTAAAATAAAGTGGTACCTACTGAAGTGTTATACATGTCACGTTACAATATTTTAATATAATTGCAAACAATCTGTTGTAAAATATTAATAGACATACTTTCTAATATTTTTTTAAATTCAAATTAAGTCTTGTGATTTTCCTAAGATTTAAAAACTCAGAATTTTTAACGCATTTGATGTATTTTTATAATCAGCCTCGAAAACAACACTGTAAAAATCAAAGTTTCACTCTTACAGTAGTATTGCCTCGTTGATGAACCGCCTGGATCCATCCACTTTGTACGCTAGCATCTGGTGGTGTAGTGCTCAACGTGCCCTTGTTTCGGGTTACAAATATGGAGCTCGCCTTTTGAGGTTGTGTAACAACCATTGTGTTAGGTGTGTGTCTTGCTCATGTGTGGACCTTGGGACTCTATCTGTTAAGTCTGTGGTTCTGAGTAGAGCACAGTTAATTTGGTGCCCAATTGTGAGAATAGTCTTACTGGACCCAGTACCAATCGCCAAGGCTCTGGAAAAATTCCGCCCATCATGGGATTCAAACCAAGGACTTGCTTAATGCAAGCCTAAAGTTCTACTAACTGCGCTACCGGTCTTCTAAGTATTAATATATTATTTATATTCTAAATTTAAACGACAGGGACAAGATCACAAATGAGGAAGTACTACGCAGAATGTTGACCGAAAGAGAACTGGTCAACATGATAAAATGCCGAAAAGTGGAATATCTCGGTCATGTGATGAGAGGACCGAGATATGAAATTCTGCGACTTATCATACAGGGCAAGATTGAAGGGAAGCGTAACTTAGGAAGACGAAGAATTTCGTGGTTACGCAATTTAAGAGACTGTTTCGACTGCACCTCAAATCAACTATTTAGATCAGCTACAAATAAGATCCAAATTATCATGATGGTCGCCAACCTTCGACCGAAGACGGCACCCTAAGAAGAAGAAGAAGGGATGTATTGCATATAATGGGTGTTCATTTGAATTTATGGTCAACTTAACTTTGGAGTTTTTATGTCGTGCATTTATCTTATGATTGGACACAATCCCCTATTTAATTTAATATTTGCTTCAAATAACGCAAATTATGAAAAAACTTCAAAAACTTACTCTTAGCAATTGCTGGTAAAACAGGTTACAACAAGCAGTTAGGAGAGTTGTAACAGTAAAAAATATGCATGTAGAATATGCTATGATGTATATAAACAATGATCATGGGTAACTAGACCACAAATTCAAATGAACACCCGTTATTAATGTAAAGCTGCTTCATTACATTATCTTCTAATTATCGAGTATATTACAAGCAGTGGATATAGGATATAAATACAAACATAAGCTTCCCATATTGTGCCAACATAACCATGACATACTTTAAGGTGTCATCTTTTTCTCAAGCAAAAGAATGTATATGTATTTATCTTTGTCGTAATTGCGCTGCCAACCCTGAAGCTAAGACGCCAAAATTTACATTGCCAAGACGTTATATGTCATACTGACATCAATGCATCTTATACTTTCAATTAATTTCAAAGTAATCGGCACACCGTACGCATTCTAGAATCTATGAGAATCTCACAAGTTTTCTGTGATAGTTTTTATAGAAATTTTCATTTAAAGGTTGTTTTGTCACACGCCTCCCCTGCATTGATAATAACAAATCTGGTATGATATACGCACACAACTTCCTTTTACAGTGATCTTATAATTAGCCAAAAAAAATTTAATTTGTCAAAAATTACAAATTCTTCAAAAACAGTACAAAATAGTGTTAGTTCAAGACACAAATTTTCACATATAATCTCATAAGAGCATTAATTCTTTCCGGAAATCATAAGAGCATTAATTCTTTCCGGAAATTTTTTAGAGTGCGTTTTAACAACGTCGTATTAATTTGCCCGAGCGGGACGCGAGGGCAAATTAGGACGTTGTTGAATGCACGAAAAATAATTTCCGGATATGAATTAATGCTCGAATGCAGATTCGGTAAGAAAATCGTAACGACACAAACCCTAAAAAGAAGTGATGTTTACCTACAAAAAATTTCCAAGAAATTTTTTAGTTGTCTGGGTTACGGCTCGTGACCTCATTTTTCTATTGGTCATTAATGAGTGTCGTACGATTTTCTCTAAAATTTTAAGCTGAATTCAAAAATGTAATAATATACCGTGTGCTCTATTTAAAATAGGAGTCAATAAAAAAATAGAAAAAAAAACAAAAGAAACCCATTTTAGAGGTATTCAACTGGAAATCACCTGCCAAGAGTAAAAACCTACTTCCGGTTATGCGATTTTCTTCAAAAGCTTGCTGTCACATCTACAGAGTACACAAAACTTATACAGTCTGTTCTATAAAATAGGCCCCGCCTTCTAGCTACTTTATTATTTATTTTAGACCCAATAAACCTTATATCAAATCAAATTACACATAAAAACCTACATTTTAACACAATCAACAAATTTTTATCTTCAATTGTTTCAGAGTGGTGACGTCACGTGCAATTTTTTTAAATGACACTGTATATATTTTTTGACATTTTCTGGTAGAGGTTTTTTTCTCTTTTCAACAATATAAATATTTCATGCACTTGCATAAAAAAATGTTCGTGAAAAATTACAAAAACTTTTTCACAGTGGGAGGCCATGTACAAAACTGTAAACAAAAGTGTAACTCAGAAAAACAAAACCAATAGTAGCCAAACGCTTTAACTGTCAGATTTCAGAATAATCTAAAGTGTTTATTGTTTTGTTTTTCTGAGTTACACTTTTGTTTATAGTTTTGTATGGTGGCCTTCCACCGATAAAAAAGTTTTTTCTCGAAAATTTTCTTATGTAAGGGCATAAAATATTTATATTGTTGAAAAGAGAAAAAAAACCTCTACCAGAAAATGTCAAAAAATATATACAGTGTCATTTAAAAAAATTGCACGTGACGTCACCACTCTGAAACAATTGAAGATAAAAAAATTTTGATAGTGTTAAAATGTAGGTTTTTATGTGCCATTTGATTTGATATAAGGTTTATTGGGTCTAAAATAAATAATAAAGTAGCTAGAAGGCGCGGCCTTTTTTATAGAACAGACGGTATATGAAGTTTCAACGCCATAATTCTTTTCGTGAGATATTCTGTTCACAGACAGACCAATGAAAAAAAAATATGTTTTTTGGGTTCAGGGGACTAAAACGTGAAGATCTGTTGAAAACTCAATTTCGAATTTTTGAGGTGAATCCAATACTTCCTTTATCGTAAAAGGAAGTAAAAATGCGAAGCGTAGTTTTTTAATCAAGGTAGGCGATGCTCACGCACTATACACTTCAGCACCTTGACTATAATTTGCAAGAGTTTTTCGCAATTTAAATGTTTTTCTCTAGGAACTAGACAAATGTACTTTCTTGCAATATAACAACTTCATGTAAAAAACTTAAAATGCACACCATTCTTTGTTCCACAAAAATGATTTAGTTTGACGTTTATTTGTCATTCATAAAAAATTGTAGTCATCAAAAACATACGTGTTTGAAAAACAAAAATCTGGTGTGATACACGCACACAACTTCCTTTTACAGTGATCTTATAATTAGTCAAAAATTTGATTTTAAATTTTGAAGCATTTGTCAAAAATTTTAAAAAATTACAAATTTTACAAAAACGGTACAAACTATAGAGTGTTAGTTCAAGAGACAAATTTTCTCTAGAATTTTAAGCTCAATTCAAAAATGTAATAACATACCGGGTGTTCTATTTAAAATAGGAGTTAATAAAGAAAATAAAAAAAAACAAAAGAAACCCATTTTAGAAGTATTGAACTGGAAAATCACCTATCTCACTTCAATACACATTAAAAATGTAATAAAAATATAAAATTTAAAAAAAATCGTTACAGCCGTTTTTGAAAAAATCGAAAAATTACAAGAGTAAACACGTACTTCCGGTTATGCGATTTTCTTCAAAAGCTTGCTGTCGCATCTACATAGTACACAAAACTTATATATGAAGTTTCAACGCCATACCTCTTTTCGTTTTTGAGATATTCTGTTCACAGACTGACAAACCAATGAAAAAAAATATGTTTTTTGGGATCAGGGGACTCTGAAACGTGAAGATCTGTTGAGAACTCAATTTCGAATTTTTGGGGTGAATCCAATACTTCCTTTATTGTAAAAGGAAGTAAAAAGAAGCGTGTCTTATGTATCTATAATGCTGTGGTTGCAGTTGCGAAAAGGTTAAAGCATTTTTATATGCTGTATTACAAAAGAATGGATGTTACACATTTTGACACATAACCGTATGTAATACGTTAATGCTGTATTTGTATCTAAAGTACGTTTTTTTCTATAATAACTGTCAAAGTGTTATAATGTTGGTAGATACGTGATTAAAACGCTAGGAAATTTTTATACCTTGTGTTGGTAGAACTTTTAAAAATTATGGTTATGTGTCAATTTTGAATGTCTAAGTTTCTTAATTTTCTGAATTTTAACATGGAATCATCATCAATAAAATCGGATAAAAAAAGAAAACTAAGAAATATTTTAACTGCAAAAATGAAGCAAGCGATATTAAATTATGACATATCTGTCAAAATGACAATAACTTTTTTAGTGGAAGAAAAGAACTAAAAATCTATGTACCAACATTATTAAAACTAGGGACCCTGCAGGAATACAACTTATCCCCTAGAAAGTTGACCTTGAAAATTATTATAGAAAAAAAATGTACTTTATGTAATTTATATCGAAGTTTTGATCATTTTGACAGACATTTCTCTCTTATTATAAGTAATACCCACAGTCAGTATCTACCAAAAAATGCCAGGGGGTGAGTTTTATTTCAGTGCTTTGTTTATGGGTGTTGGTATATCTCATCTTTGTTATCAATTATATTAAAGAGGGACGTGGGAGAGGAGTTACTGGAGGTCTACTGATCGCAGAAATTCCAGTAATAAAATACTGATGAGCAATTGGTTTATTTTCCCACGCCCACATAATAAAAGTGGCATTTCCGTATTGTCAAGTAAAAAACTACAATATTATTCACCTGGTCGTTATCATAAACGTGTTTGTTATGAAAATAATGCACAATTCACAGTTATACAATGGGCTAAATGTGTCATTTTAACCTAAAAACTAATGAAAAAACGTTATTTTAACCTAACATTTACTATCAATCATTAAATTGCAGAAATGGATTTTTTATGGTCGTGGGAAAAATAGCGTAGGGGAGAGGTGGGATAGTTGATCCTTGTTTTAGTTTTTATAGATTTTTTCAGACCGTAATAGTTATTTTCTTAGTTTCTTTAAACATGTTCATAATGTGGTTTATCTCCTTCCACGGGCTGTTCACGTAGAACCTCTTTCTTGTAGAACAAATAAAGTAGATCAGTTCTTGTAAAACACTCGTGGGGATCAAGTATCCCTGTCCATGAGGGATACTTGATCCCCGCGAGTGGGCTACTTGATCCCATGAAAATAACATAAGTAATTATAGTTAATTACTTTATTAAGGGCCGGTTTCTGAAACAAATTTTTAACTAACAGTTAACAAACGAGCCCATTAATTTAACTGATCCATAAAATTACGTCGGGTTTCTGAAAACAATCTCCATTAGTTTATAGACCGGTTAACTAACTACGGGTTCTACACTGAACTAATAGTTATCAAAAAATGCGATAGATGCGCTACTATCGCGTTCGTCAAAATTGACAGAAAATTCTAACCTTTTTGTGTTTTGGGTGAATAATTTTTGTTAAATTATGGACCCCAAGCGAATGGAAGAATTTCACCGAGGGGGAAATTTTTTCCTCTTCAAGGTGGTTACCACCAAATATAAGTCGATCTTGGAACTGGAAAATAAACAATCCGATGCGATAATCACCGCAAGAAGGAATTTGGCTTGGCAAGAAATTGCCAGAGAATTTAATTCGCAAAATCAAATGGTCCATCAAACTACCAACCAGCTTCATGCGCTGTACGATAATTTAAGAAAAAAACATTCTGAGCACACGCGAGTACCAAAGTGCTGCCAAGAGAACTGATTCTGTTATATGAAAGTCTTCAAATCTTTCAGTTCTTGTTAAAAACGCCAAAATGTCTCGATACACGCTACCACGTGCAAAAGAAACCGTTAATTCCATCTCCGGCGCGCAAACGCAAGTGCTACTGCTAACCTATGCTTTGCTACATATTTGTATTATTGGTGGTATAGGCACATTTGGTTACATGAAAATCTTGGGATCTATATTAAATTTGAACAGGAACAAACCAAACGACGCCAAAACAACGGTTTCACGGTTTTTATACTCTTTGACACTTTTAACCTGGGCTGTCACTTAATTTAACTGACCACATTTCTGCGTTAATTTAAATGTGCAAAAACGCACAGTTAAAGTCAAATTGACGTTTCAGAAACCCATTTACTGCTTTATGGAACAGTTAAACTAACTGGCTCGATAAGTTAGTTTCCAGAAACCGGCCCTAAATAAAAAAAATGAAATGTAGAAATAAATTGAGCAAAAAGAACAATTATTTAGACAACATTAGCATCAAATCTATGTTTAAATTTTATAATGCCAGCAGTCCTGGCCGTTCCGCTGACGGACGGCTGCGGCAGCTTTTGTACGTCTGTCCGGTCCACTTTGCTGACGTCCTCTACTGTTGGAAAAGTGAAATGGCTTCCCACTAGCATGGCTAACTAAAATTTATATAGCAAAGCTATCACGGCTATTCCATAAGTGTCACTTTCATTGTTGTAAAATGTTCTTATGACAATTGCCAACGCGTACGGTTTTTGCGCCATCAGGTGGTGAAATACAGCACCTAAATCTGGTTCTGATTGTTGTCTTTACTAAAGATATTTTTTAGGTTATAAACGGTTTTAAAATAAATGTTTGTAAAACCTACAAAAATGGAATTTGGATAATTTAAGTCTGCACGATCTTGAATTTTAACTGTTAAATGTGCAGGTAATTCGACATCTTCGTTTTCAGTTATGCTTGATGTAGTTGGAAATGCTGCAGAACTAGTGAAGTTACTATAATGTGCAATTTTTGAGGATGGCAGTCTTCATAATACCACAGCGTAATAGCAGACGAAGAGCATGCCCAGCAATTCGAGCATTGTTGCGCCATTTGAAGCAACTTTCTATTGCATGTGTGCAATCATTGCCTCCACTGCATTCGAACTAAATGAAGCTGTTAATACATAGTAAAAACCAGCTTCTTGAAGTAAAAATGTGATGTATAATGATGTACTTTTAGCAGTCAATTTCAAGACGTGAGTCTTTCATTGGATAAACCTAGCAAACCAACAGATGCAGAAGAATTTTGCATAGGATCGATATAGTTCTGAAGTATTACGTCCAATCAATAGTCTTTCGTCAGAAACATGAACCAACGGTGCAGTGCTGCTATCTAATTTTTGCAGAAATTGTTCTATTACACACATTATGAATCTGGAAAAAGTCGTATATGCTTTCTAAACATTTCACAGTAGATGCTGTTGACATTTTGAAATTCAATTTGTCCTGCTTTTAAAAACTGTAAAGAGGCAGTGGCGGTGGGTGAAAAAATCTGAACAGCATGTAAAATATAAATTTTTTCAAAATCTGATGAGTACAAATTCTTTTTCGTTAAGTACCGTACAAGCTTACTTAAAAGGTAGTCCATTTTGCAGATCATGTACTGGTTTTAGGAAAGGATGTTCCATGTAAGAGTTTTTTAGAATTCCACCACAAAAAATCTAAATCTAAAAATTATTTGCAACAATTCTTAGAACAACGAAACCACAGTCAGAAGACTTAAGTACTCTCATTGTTAACGAGTAAAAGTAATTAATTCTCAAAGAAGAATGAAAAAAATATCGTGCTGGAATGATGTATCTTGTTGACAATCCATGTACTTACATATAACATAACAACACATTTTGTTTGCTATTTGAGGTTTATTGCAAACGGTTGTATATTGAGTATTATCTACACCATAGATGCGATCTTCAGATCTGCTATACTGCACTTTCTCCTTAATTGACATATTGTCAATAATTAAGAAGCAAATTCTTTCTGCTGGAACTGTTAATTAGGCGACTTTAGCCATTAAACGTTGCTTAATTAATTCATCTGAACAATTACAGTCACCAAGATACCATAACAATGTTTTTGATGGTAAACTCGCTAAATAGTTTCTGCAGTGCTGATATCCTTTAGGAGAGCGAAATCTCCATACTGTACACATATGAATCGAAACTTCTGACTAACGAGGAGCTTTTTTTATCATAATTAAGAACAATTTTTGCACGAAATTCTTCTTTTTTGTCTCCATCGTCAGCATCTTGGAATATTTTATGGAAAACATTTAATTTGCCCCAATTTTTCTGTATATCATTCTAAGTGGTTTTATTTTTAATAAACTTTGAATAATTAACACTAATCCGCTTTAGCTTTAAAGTCAACATTTTAATAGTAGGTACATATACTGAAGATCTGCAATTTGGGCTGGAGATATAAGTTCAGCTTGGGTTTCTTTTGAATGGTTTTTGTAAATGTTCTTGTTCTTATTTAATTTCAAAATTAGGTAAAATTTTCTAAAAAATGTACATAATGGTACTTCTAATTAATGTGATAAAAAATATGTATTATCTACAGTTCCAGTTGGTGTAGCGTTTTTAATCAAACAAGTATTTTTGTCAAGTACTTTTAGAGAATTCTCATCGAAATGGTTAATACACAAAGTAGGGTATTCAATAAGTTTAGAAATATATGTAATACATGAATAATAAATATTATAAATAAAGGTAATTTAATTAGTTTTATTATTAATTAACACGTTGAAGGACAGTTGCCGACTTCATATAGGGTTGTGTTGTGATACACTGCGATGCTTATCAGCGTTCTGCACAAGTAGGAGCAAAGAGGTAGATAACTGTAAGAGAGCTGTTTGGGGCAAATAACTCGTGTTTGTGTGACACTGATATGACTGTGTACGTACCAGTGGTGACAGTAACAACTGGATTATGTACTATTATTTTATATGGAAAATTAGATGCAGTGCAGCGTTCAGTTATACTGGTAGATACAATTAAGGACGCTGCTCAGCGTTAGTGTCCTTCAACGTGTTAACAATATCACTCATGAATTAGCTTTGAGCCATTTGGTACGAATCTGCATATCGCTTGGAAATTCAAAAAGTGGTTTGTTTGGATTTCCACAGGTAAACCACTTTCTAACCATTTTAAATAGCTTTGAAAGAACCTGTTTATATAAAAATTACTGACTCAAACTACGGCAATATGAATTTGAGGATATAGTTGATTGAAATATGACAAGTTTTCAAATCCAACTATTCAGCAGTATTTGTTTTTAATTTGAATATCGCGGTAGGCCCTGATTAAAAGTTCAGAATAACACTAAGAGGTGGCGCCAAATGACATTTTGTCATGGCATGCTTTACAGAATCATGTTTTTATGGTGATTGTAATGGCTGTATTAGCGTAAGCTAACCTAAATATTAGTTGGCTATGCCACTAGTCTCTTCCGCCTCAAAAATTTAACTTCCAAGGTATTTCCTTTAAGACACAAAACTTTCCCTGGGATCAGGTATCCCCCATTTCAAAGGATCAACTATCCCTATGTTGACATTTTTTGAAAAGTATAAGTTTTAGGCTAAAAGAGTTACAATTTTAATATCAATGTTATGGTGTGTAGTGGGTAAAAGTACACATGTTTCACCTATTTGAGCAGTATAATCATAAACTAAACGAATTGAAGTTGTTATAACTTACCTCGTACGCGTAAAATAAAGTTTCAATGTCACAAAATAGAATAATCTTGATTAAAATGTTAAGCGTTTTTTGAAGTAGCCGCCATTTGAAGCGTGCCATATGCAAAAGGTCCTAAGTGCCAATTTTTCAGAAATGCGTTTTATATGCGGAATAGGTTCTAAGTGCCATGCTTTACTTGCATAATAAATGCCGGGTCGATAGTGCTGCTACAAGTGGCAGAAATAGGGACAAAATTATCAAAACGTCCTAAGTGCCATAGTACCTTCATTCACAAAGTGATGTTGTAAAGCAGTAGTTTTAGTGGATTTAGTTGGTTTGTAAGGAGTTTAAAGAGTGCAAAATGGAAATTTCCGAAGATATTAGGGCTAAGAAACGAAAAATAACAGGAAATATAAGGGTGGACAACCATTTTAATAAAAACTCCGGAAATCCGTACCTAACCTTAAAACAGAAGAAGTTCGTGCCTGGGAAAGCGGCTCCGGAAGAGGTAGGGGTTCAAAATTTTTAACTCTTCTTCATCCTTATAAAATTAATATTTGCAGGCAACATGTAACTGCCAATTTGCTTGTAAGGCAGTTACTCTAGCCAGTAGGCAGAAAATGTTTACTAATTTTTTTAAAATTAAAGATTATAATGAACAACAAACCTTTCTCCGTGGTTTTGTTAGAGCTGCTTTGATTAATAGAAGACGACATGGCACCTATGCTGATTCCCATGACAGCAGACGTCAATGTTCTTTAAAGTATTTCTTACCGCTTCCTGGTTCCTCTGAAGTGCAAGTATGTAAAACTACTTTCTGTAAAACATTTGGAATAACACAGAAAAGAGTAAGCCTTTTTTGCAAAAAGACTTTATCGGGTGATCTCTCTGTCAGCGACAAAAGAGGTGGCAAAAGACCACAGAGAAATCAAGCTTGGAAACAAAAAATCATGAAATTTATTGCGTCAATACCTAGCAGGGAGAGCCACTATGGACGAGAAAAACATCCTAACAAGAGATATCTTTCTAGCGATTTAAATGTGAAAAAGTTGTATACTGCTTTTCTCGAGAAATACAAACTTTCTGAAGACAAAAAACCACCTGTTTCACGTCAATGGTTTAATGAAATTTTTAAAAAGGAACTTAGATTGTCCGTTGCTCCACCAAGAGTTGACACATGTAGCACATGTGATGAATATCAAATAGCCATATCTGCAGTTAAAAGTTCCGAAGAAAAGTGAACTGAAGAACTGAAACGAGAAATGCATCATCGTAAAGCAAAAGCAGCTCAAACTCTAATGGCTCAGAATATCAACGATAGCCAGCAACCCGATTCTGACACATGTGTTATCTCTTATCACTTACAGAAGCAATCGTATCTTCCTACACTTACTCATACTCAGATGTATTACAGCAGACAGTATACTTGCATCAATTTTGGTATCCATTTGGACGATGAAGGAAGAGGATCTATGTACATGTGGGAAGAAATAGCAGGCAAACGAGGATGCAACGAAATTGGCAGCTGTTTATACACTGTTATTGCAAAAGATCTAAAAAGTGAAAAGAAGAAGTTAATCTTCTGGTCAGATAACTGCGGCGGCCAGAACAAGAATCAAGGTCTGCTGGCTATGTACATTACCCTAGTGGCTAAAGGTTTCGTGGATGAAATACTCCATGCTTTTCCATAATGCGGTCATACGTTTCTTTCCTGTGATAGAGACTTTGGCTGTATTGAAAAGGCGAAAAAATGTGTAAAAGTTGAAGTTCCTATGGATCTCATCCGTGTTATGGCAAGTGCCCGTAAACAGAAGCCTTTTGTGATCACTCATGTGGGAATTTTTTTAACTGGATGCAAGTTGCAACAACAGCTCTCTCAACCAAACATTTAGGAATATCACAAGCTTGTATGATAAAAACAGATAAGAAAAACCTAGGAAAAGTGGAAATAAAGACTTCCTAGTAGCTCCTTGGAGAACAGTTCAAGTCTTCAAACCTGGTTTTGGTGAGCAATATTTTCAAAACTTAAACATTGAACCAACCCAGCAGGATATGCGTCCTTGGAGTCGGGATAAAATCAAGCAAATCAAAGATATGATTCCTTACATATCACATGAAAACCAGAACTTTTACCAAGCTATAATCGCCAAACAAGAGGCCTTATCTGAGGGAAAATAAGTACCCCCTTTTTTATATTAAAATATTTCGTTTTGAATGTAATAATATGTCTTATATTATTTTTTCATGTTTAGTAATAAAAGCGTTGAATACTATTTTATTATTACTATGTATGTATTATATGTAACCTCATTTACCTTGCGGTGTAGAGGCTAGTGTTTTATGCGCTGGCATCTGGCGATACAATGCTCAACTTAAATATTTTGAAAATATGGGGAGGTCTAATAAAATGCAAGTAGGTTGGCACTTATGACGTTTTGATATTTGACGGTGTGAAATCTAACCTAAATATTTAAAATGTGTGTAATTTTATTGTCAGAACTATTAATCGGCCCACAAAGCATTTCCAGAGTCAAATACAGCAATGGCAAGTAATCTGTTGGAGTTAAACAACATTTTTTGTTTCTTCTGTAAAATATGTCACTTTGGTACTTACGACCTTTTGCATATGGCACGCTTCATTTGTCAAAACAACGTAAACAATAAGGCCGCTACCCAAGTGTACCAACAGAATAGTGATAAAATATCAATGGGCGCCAAATTTGAATGGGGATCAAGTATCCCACCGGGATCAACCATCCCACCTCTCCCCTACATAACTCGCTGGAAAGTGTATCATACGGTAGTATTTTGAGTCACTCAGCTTCGCTATACTTCGCCTTTCGCAACTTATTATGTAATAGTTATTTACTATACAAGTGGGATAAGAGCGTCATTAATATACTTATTGTGTGTCAGTTACAAACGAGTGCGTAGCACGAGTTATGTAAGCACACAAGTATATTAATGATACATTATCATACATGTATTGTACAAAATTTTATCTACAACTGCCCAAAATTGAGAAAAGTCAGATCTGTCATTTTCAAAAATGTTTTAGTAGGCAAATGTCATTATGTCATTCATTTGACACTATTTCAGTAAGGTAATGAGCTTCATGTAATGAGTTACTTATCCCACTGGAGTAGATAATATACTATTACATCACTCACCTCACTTGGATCGTGTTAAACGGGTTGTTTGTTTGAAATGGACAAGGTCTATATAGGCATACGAAGTACCAGGTACCTTAGACGTTGATTGCTGTGGCACTGCCTTCTACACTTACAAGTCATGCTGTTGGAGATTTGGCAACGCTGATCGTAGACCAATTTTTGTACTGTTTATTTATAAAAATGTCTGTTGAAATGTGGCGTGTGATTAAATATTAATATGTTGGACTGCTCTAAGTTTGACGAAATACATGTATTTATATTACTGTACTGTTCGTGATAAGTGCAAGTAAAATTGCTGCTAGAATTCATGGGGTTTATTAAGTATTTCACTGAGGTAATTAACAACCTAACCTCATTTTTAGGGAATTTCTTGTAACTTTTAATTTTATATTTAGAATGCCACGAAGACGCTGTGTACCAACCACAACAGTACCTTAAAACAACATTGTATGCAAACCTTAACAACATTTTCTTTTCAAATGAACGAGATCCGAAAGAATGCATGGCTTCGTGCAACAGCACGAGAACGTTGGACCCTAACAAAAAGTTCTGTCCTGTGTGAAATACATTTTAATGGAAAATACATTTGAAAACGTTAGAAATGAGAGTGGGGAAATGCAGAACTGTTGATGCATTACACTCAATTAGCTGACAAAGCTGTCCCAAGCGTATTTCCAAATTTACCAACATATTGTCGTCGAAAGCGCTTCAAGAAAGGACAAATCCTGAATGTAGAAGAAGACAAATATTGGAAAGACATGCACAAACAGTGAAAGTGTTTTTAAGTGATGACACCAGCAGTTTTTTTAAGTTTATGGAACAATTTGCGTCACACAAATTTAGATGTTACCAAGCAGATAAGTTTATTATGTTCAAATAAGGTTATTTACAGCTGTAGTACCATATTTTTGCATATATGCTGTACTCTCAATAAGTAGTGGTGTATAGAAAGTTACAAACTTTAAAATAATTACAGAAATGTTCTTTTATACATTATTATTTTTATAAATATACATGTTTGTATTACTTGACTATGTAAATAAATGTCACCATTACAGAAGCTATCTTTAGTTAATTACAGAGTAAAATTTGATAAAGAGTAAAAAACTGTGCTCTTTAAAGCAAAATTATTTCAAATGGGAGTATTGTAATTTAGGACCACCGACTACCAGAAATGCAATGTTGCCAAGTCTAACAGCATGGCTTGTAAGTGTTGGAGCACAAAACAGTAACTGTAGGAGACAGTGGCTGTGGTCATTTTGTCAAAGTGCTACTTTTACACCCGTATTCATAGTCGTTCGCCAGCGGATCGCTGGCGACTCGCCGGAGTTTCGTTATGAATAGTATGTTGGTGACACTGTACGTCTATGTCAAATTCGAGGTGATCAGGTTAGGTTTTCAGTCAGTTTTGACAGAAACTGACACAAAATCTAACCTAATCGTATTTGACATAGACTTACAGTGCCGCCAACGTACTATTCATAACGAAACTCTGGCGAGTCGCCGGCGATCCGCTGGCGAACGACTATGAATACGGGCGAGAATTTTGCGTTGATTAATGCATTCCAACTTTAGCAAGGGATCTTTTACATCATAATAGGATCGACCCTGTATTGGGACTAGGCGTGGCTCTCAAACCTTCTGGCGTCAAAGGTGACGTCAAAACTGAACACGCGACCGGACTAAAATGCCCATGCCATCTAAAGGGATTACAGTCCCTTTATCGGGACGCTAGGCACCAAATTTTGTTACTTGAAGGATTTAAATAGTGACATTGTTATTATTATGGTGGTAATGGCACAGCGTTACCACAATTGTGACTTTAATGGACATTAAATATTGCGTGTAGTGTTGTGTGCACAATTTACAGTTATTATTATTTATAATCGTAAATGTTTAGATCGTGGATGGTGCAGCAGTTAGTTAACGCGCTACTGATACAATTTTATTAAAAAATACAGACTGCGATCAGTCTCCATAACTAACGATGGAGCTCTCCAGTATTTTACCAGCTCCTACACAATCAATTTTTGATAGAGACGACGAATTAAAAATAAGAGCACTTCATAGATCATCTAATGCTTTAGTAATTGCACAAACTATAGCTCCTCCATATGGTCAACGCAGAGGATGGGTTCCCCGCATGCCTTCAGACTATGGAGACGGAGGTGCATTTCCAGAGATCCACGTAGTGCAGTATCCATTGGAAATGGGGCAGAAAGGTAAAGAGTCGACTTCAAATGCGGTAGCAGTCCAGCTAGATGCAGAAGGCAAAGTAAAATACGATGTAATTGCGCGTCAGGGCCATTCGAAGGATAAAATAGTGTATTCAAAACTTACGGATTTGCTACCAGCAGAAGTTGTTGCAGAAAGTGATCCGAGTCTACAGAAACCAAATCAGGAAGAAGTTGACGAAGTTACTGAAAAAACCAGGCAAGCACTGCAAAGGTTGACGAATTCAAAAATAGCAGCAGCAATGCCTGTTCGTTGTGCAGAAAAATTAGCGCCTCCTCAGTATATTAGATATACTCCTTCTCAACAAGGTGCCGGATTTAACTCGGGAGCAAAGCAACGTGTCATTCGTTTGGTTGAAGCACAAGTTGATCCAATGGAACCACCCAGGTTTCGAATTAATCGAAAAATTCCACGTGGGCCTCCGTCACCACCTGCGCCAGTGTTGCATAGCCCTACTAGAAGAGTAACTGTAAAGGAGCAGAAAGAGTGGAAAATACCGCCTTGCATTTCAAATTGGAAAAATGCTAAAGGTTACACGGTTCCTTTAGATAAACGGCTTGCAGCTGATGGCAGAGGACTGCAACAATTACATATTAATGAAAATTTTGCTAAGCTAGCAGAAGCGTTGTACATAGCAGATCGTAAAGCAAGAGAAGCAGTGGAGACACGTGCTCAGTTGGAAAGGAAATTGGCGCAGAAAGAAAAAGAACAAAAGGAAGAGCATCTACGGCAGTTAGCGCAGAAAGCCCGTGATGAACGAGCAGGAATAAAAAGTGGCCATGCTCCAGGTGATGTTAATACAGGTAATGAAGAAGAACGTGAGCGAGATGTACTTCGACAAGATCGTCATAAGGAAAGAGCGAGAGAAAGGAACCTGGCTAGAGCTGCACCTGATAAACGAACTAGATTACAGAAGGAACGAGAGCGTGACATATCAGAACAAATTGCTTTGGGGATGCCGGCCCGAGGTCCAAGCTCTGGTGAAACGCAGTTTGATCAGCGCCTTTTTGGACAAGCGCAAGGTTTAGGACAGGGATATGCAGATGACGAAGCATACAACGTATATGATAAACCCTGGAGGGATGGAGGTTCCATGGCCAACCACTTATACAGACCCAGTCGTAATGTAGATAAAGATGTATATGGTGAAGATCTTGAGAAATTAGTTAAAACAAATAGGTTTGTACCGGATAAGGAATTTAGTGGAACAGATCGTAGCGGAACAGGTCGCACAGGCCCCGTACAATTTGAAAAAGAAGAGGATCCATTTGGGCTTGATCAGTTCTTAAGTCAAGCTAAACGAGCAAGTAAACGCAAAGAACCTGAACGTCGTGATGATAGAGAAAAGAGAAAGCGTCGTGATTAATGTACAGTAAATTGGAGCTGCAGAATATTTAATTTTTTCATATGAATTTTGCGTATGAGTCTATGTTTTATTAAGATTGTACAATATTTTGATAATGATAGATTTTTTGTAAAAGTAGTAATTACACATGATTTAATAAGATTATTGATGTAATACAATTACAATATAAATGTAAATATTACAAAATACATTTAAGGAATATGATTGTAACGAATTAAAATTTTGTTTTTATTTTATTCAACAATGGACTTTTACTGTAATGTCAGAATTTGTTGTAACACATTTGTAAAATGGCTTTTAATATACTTCAACAAAACATTGAAGAAGTTGAGATAATTTTTTATCTCGGTAACTAGTAAACATGCTTATTACTTTTAGGTTAAAAAAATTACAATAGAAATATTTTTTTAGTATATTGTGTACAAACAATTTATCAATTTCCTTTTAAACAGAACGGGGCTGCTGCTTGTAATAGTAGTTTATTTATCTAGAACGAAAAGTGGCATTTTAAAAATGAGAAAGCTGTTTACGTCCGAGGCGTCAGCCGAGGAAGGAATTACTTGCGAGGACCTTTAAAAACACTTTTCGTTCGTGGTGAATACAACAGTTTATTTCATACTGCAAGTTTAATGAATTTTAAATGAAAAGTTGTAAATCATTTCAAATGTCATGTCAACAACTGACGTATAATTTTAAAGTACTTGAACTTTAAAATTTTACTTTAAAGTACTAGGATTTTAATGTTCCATTTTTTGTACCATAAATAATCCGAAAAATGTTATTTTTGACATCAGTATGAAATAAAAGTAATTTACGTTACAAGACCGGATTGTAGTGTTTTGCAGGTCGAGCCCAGTAGATTCCAGGGCGAGCCCTGGAAGGTTGGGGAGACCTGCAGAACACTTTCCGGTTGTGTATCGTACAATATTTTTTTACGACATCCGAGTCCAGACTTTCAAACTTGCGAATTCACTTTCACAAACTCTAAAAAATTATGACATTAGTATCTATTATTTGATCTATCCAAACAATAACACACACTTGATTCCATAGTAACGAAGGCATCAGGGACTGGCAAAAGCTTCTATTCGCAATCACATTGTAATGTGTCAATTTTATGACATGACAACAGCTGGGAACTAGATGATTACTTGAAACTAGCCGGGAAATTATTACATACCTGAAGAGTGGGGTGTTTCCATGGTAACAAAACATTGAGTGGGTTGTTTCATGGTAACAAAAATATTAGCTACATCAAGATATCTATTATTCAGAATTCAATTGTAGTTATTTTTAAAATTAAATGATTGCAAATAAAATAGTATACATACCACGGTGGAAAGTTTCATCCCTGTCTCGAGATAAAGTTAACCTCGACGCTACGCGTCTCGGTAAACTATCTAATCTCTCGACAGTAATGAAACACTTCCCACCTCGGTATGTAATATACTATTATTTGCAATCACATTGTAATGTGTCAATTTCATGACATGACAACAGCTGGGAACTAGGTGATTACTTGAAACTAGCCAGGAAATTATTACATACCCCGAAAAATATTACATACCTGAAGAGTGGGGTGTTTCCATGGTAACAAAACATGAGTGGGTTGTTTTCATGGTAACAAAAATATTAGCTACATCAAGATATCTATTATTCAGAATTCAATTGTAGTTATTTTTAAAATTAGATGATTGCAAATAAAATAGTATACATACCACGGTGGAAAGTTTCATCCCTGTCTCGAGATAAAATTAACCTCGACGCTACGCGTCTCGGTAAACTACCTAATCTCTCGACAGTAATGAAACACTTCCCACCTCGGTATGTAATATACTATTACTGGTCCCTGATGCCCGTTTTCCGATCTTGACCGGCAAAACGTTACTTTCTGGCGAAAAAAATTCTCGGTCGTAAAAAAAATAGTATTACATACTGAGGTGGAAAGTGTGACGCTATTGCTAGGTAACATGACAAGCACATTGAAAGTGATGTTCCCTTTCCCCGCTAGCTGGAAAGTAAAGTAAACAATGACTCACTTTCCTACCGTTTTGAAGGTTCGAAACGTACCTATTATTAACCGATTGGGAGTAAAATATGTTTACTAAACAATCAGGTAATAATAGGTACGTTTCTAACCTTCAAAACAGTAGGAAAGAGAGTCATTGTTTACTTTACTTTCCTAAAGTCTACACATTACCCTTTTTCTGTGACGTTAGAAATAACAAAACAAAGCGTTTAAAACGTATGTCTTATATTGCATTGAAATTCAAAAAGATAATTTCGATCACAGGTAGTAGACTATAGAAAGAATTTGACGTATACCTAACCTTTAATGTAAGGGATGCTCTAAATAGCGCACTATTCAAACCAAGACATTCTTGACCTATGTAATCCGACGTTTCTCCCCTTCGAAGAAGTCCCTGCTGCTTAAAATAAGATTTTAGGCTTGCTCGCTTGCTTGTTGTTGCGCGTTATTTTACTGTCATTTTGGACAGATGTCACATTGACAGTATTATAAAACAAGCCATACTTAACGCGGACCTGACCAAAAGCTGCATATTTTTTGTTTCGTCCAGTTCCTTATAGTTAAATAAAGAGAGGAGATTGTTACGTCACAGCAAAAGGGTAATGTGTAGACCTTAGCTAACCAGGAAAGATTTTCCCGGCTAGCTAAACGTCACTTTCAATGAACTTGTCATTACTCATTAGTGATGGGCATAATCGGATGATTTCAATAGTCGGAATGTTCCATTTCGGAATGATTATAAAATCGGAATATCATCCGATTATTTTACATTCCGTAAATGCAAGCAAGGAAAAATGAGCGAAACAACAAGCGCAAGGAAGATGAAGTGCGTGCAAATTTGCGATGAGAGCACTCGCCGTCGCGCCGTAAGCCTTTATCTGCCTTGGCATCTATTGTTTGGGTTTGTAGGACGGCTAGTAAAACAATTTATGAGTTTGAGTCGCACAGTGGGATATAAGAGGAAATAAAATATTTTTTCAAATTATTCCAGTACTTACCTTAATAGACTTTCGGAAAATGGTAGTGATATTTTAAAGTTTAATGGCACATAAAGTACATAATAAATAGTATAAAACAATACATGAATTTGAAGTCTGTAAGGTGTACTATCTAATAATTAATCTACGAAATACCACTGCCATTAGTAGTGTGGCCAGATTTTAGTTTGGTAAAACCGGGACATGGCCGGGTCCGGGATATGGTTAAAAATTAGCACGAAACAAATAATAAAAATCTGGTGTAATACAAGTTCACAACTTCCTTTTGCAGTGATCTTATAATTGGCCAAAAATTTGATTTTAAATTTTTAAGCCTTTGTCAAAAATTAGAAAAAATTACAAATTCTACAAAAACGGTGCAAAATAGAGCGTTAGGTGAAGAGACAAATTTTCTCTAGAATTTTAAGCTGAATTCAAAAATGTAATAATATACCGGGTGTTCTATTTAAAATAGGAGTTAATAAGAAAATAGAAAGGAAACAAAAGAAACCCATTTTAGAAGTATTCAACTGGAAAATCACCTATCTCGCATCAATACACATTAAAAATGTAATAAAAATGGGAAGTTTTAAAGAAATCGTTGGAGCCGTTTTTGAAAAAATTGAAAAAAACTGAAAAATCACAAGAGTAAACACCTACTTCCGGCTATGCGATTTTCTTCAAAAGCTTGCTGTCACATCTACATAGTACACAAAACTTATATATGAAGTTTCAACCCCATACCTCTTTTCGTTTTTGAGATATTCTGTTCACAGACAGACCAATGAAAAAATAGTATATTATGGGACAAGTGGTTGAAATAAAATTTCAACGTTGAGAGTGGTAACTCAAGACGTTGAAATTTTATCAGCCACGAGTTACATATACTATTTTTTCTACGAATTTTCACTCATTTTAACAAATTAATGCACTTTAGAAAAAATCTGGTGTGATACACGCACACAACTTCCTTTTACAGTGATATTATAATAGCCAAAAATTTGATTTTAAATTTTTAAGCATTTGTCAAAAATTACAAATTTTACAAAAACGGTACAAAATAGTGTTAGTTCAAGAGACAAATTTTCTCTAGAATTTTAAGCTGAATTCAAAAATGTAATAATATACCGGGTTTTCTATTTAAAATAGGAGTTAATAAAAAAATAGAAAAAAAACAAAAGAAACCCATTTTAGAAGTAGGTATTCGACGTTTTTGAAAAAATTTAAAAAAACTGAAAAATCACAAGAGTAAACACCTACTTCCGGTTATGCGATTTTCTTCAAAAGCTTGCTGTCACATCTACATAGTACACAAAACTTATATGTGAAGTTTCAACGCCATACCTCTTTTCGTTTTTTAGATATTCTGTTCACAGACAGACAGACAAACAGACCAATGAAAAAAATATGTTTTTTGGGATCAGGGGACTCTAAAACGTGAAGATCTGTTGAAAACTCAATTTCGAATTTTTGGGGTGAATCCAATACTTCCTTTATTGTAAAAGGAAGTAAAAATTAAACATAAAGTGACATTTCTCTTGTCATCAATTGAATGTCAAACAGTTTGAAATCCCGGTAGTCCGAGCATTTCAATCTCTAGTGGTTGAAATGCAACTTCAACCACCGGAATCAATGTCAAAATGACTGATTTCAATGTCATGAGTACAAAAAATATGTTTTTTGGGTTCAGGGGACTCTGAAACGTGAAGATCTGTTGAAAACTTAATTTCGAATTTTTGGGGTGAATCCAATACTTCCTTTATTGTAAAAGGAAGTAAAAAGAATGTTTTTTTATTAAAATATTACAGTAAAGGTAGGTGCATTTTAACATCACAAATTTAAATATTTATTTTGTGGATAATAAAATGAAATTATGATATAAAACTAGGAGAAAAAAATATTTAATTCTTAGATAACATTAAAATAAAATAATAAACAGAAAAAACATTTCTAACAGAAAAAACTTAAAATAATTGTTTCTTAGGCAATTATAACATAAAATAATAAAACAAGATGCACTCATTGACATGTACTAAAAACAAAAACATTATTTTAAGGTAGGTACTCTGACTGTGGATACTAGTAATTTAACTTTCATTTACTTTTTTCAAATTTATTTAGTTCATTTGAAGATACCTTGCGTAAAAGAGTATCTTTGTCTTTAATAAAAGAAAATATTCTGAACATGAAAAACTTAAGTTTTTCAGACAAAACACTATATTCTCTACGGTACCTAGTGACAAATGGTTTCTCTCATCTGTCCATTGGATATTTACCAACGAAAAAATTCGTTCAACATTTGAATTATTCGATGGAATACTAAAAATATATTCGCACATTTTATATGTTTCAGACAGTGTTTCAACAAAATCAATTTCTTTAAATAAACTAATCCACTTTTGCGAAGCACTTTTTTGAAACTCCTCATTTGTTAAAAACTTTGTTTGGAAATATTTTTAAGTTTTGAATATTCAACAAAAATTTTATCCTCATTTAAATGGACGTTCTTTGAGTTTCAAAAAGAAATAGAGTTTTGAATTTCTTTAGACTCGGGAACTCTTTTTAATAGCATCCAATTAAAAGAGTCTAAATTATGAAGTGGACCTTTCCACTTTTGCAAATAATCCGTTGCAGTTTTATAAAATCGTTTTACTTCAAATTCAAAACGTTTGCGTCTTTCGCTGGGAATGTCTTCATTATATAATCAATTTGTTTAACTTTCAAGGGTATATACTCGGAGTCTAACTTTTCTTGCAATATTTGAACAGTGTCTTCGATGTATTGAGCCACTTCCATAAGGCAATTATCTGTTTTTTTCAATCTTCAAAATTTGTTCCTGAAAGACAGCTAACTGGCTATGCACTAAAAACAAATATGCGTCTGACAAAGGATCTTCAAAAAATTTTAAAATTATTGTTGGTGAATTTTCTTCAGATAAAAAAAACTTTAAACCTTCAAATAGTTTTAAAATTAGCTCTATGGCTGGAAACAGAGACAGCCACTGAGTTTTTGAATGAGATAGTAGATTTTGATATTGTACTTCTACAAAGTTACAGAAGTCTTTTAGTTTTTCTGTCCGTATAGTATATATTGAAAAGTAGTTAAATAATTTGACCACAATACACTCTACATCACAATCTAGTATATCTGCCGAAGTTTGCATTGCATTATGCATTAAGCATGGGTCACACGATCATTTTTTTGCATCAAATTTGCTTGTCAAACATTTTCCGTGACGTCATACAACAATGTTTAATTCTCTCTATCAAACAGGGTGGTCACATCATAAAACTTGTTGTGCAACTATTAGAATCAGCTGTTATTGTGAGGTTATGGTTTGCTGTAAAGGCACGAATTGTTAACGTTTATTACTTCCTTTTACAATAAAGGAAGTACATATTGGCTTCACCCCAAAAATTCGAAATTGAGTTTTCAACAGATCTTCACGTTTTAGAGTCCCCTGAACCCAAAAAACATATTTTTTTTTTCATTGGTCTGTCTGTGAACAGAATATCTCAAAAACGAAAAGAGGTATGGCGTTGAAACTTCATATATAAGTTTTGTGTACTATCTAGATGCGACAACAAGCTTTTGAAGAAAATCGCATAACCGGAAGTAGGTGTTTACTCTTGCGATTTTTCAGTTTTTTTCGATTTTTTCACGATTTTTTTCAAACTTCTCATTTTTATTACATTTTTAATGTGTATTGATGTGAGATAGGACATTTTCCAGTTGAATACTTCTAAAATGGGTTTCTTTTGTTTTTTTTTCTATTTTTATTAACTCCTATTTTAAATAAATCACCCGGTATATTATTACATTTTTGAATTCAGCTTAAAATTATAGAGAAAATTTGTCTCTTCACCTAACGCTCTATTTTGTACCGTTTTTGTAGAATTTGTAATTTTTTTTAAATTTTGACAAATGCTTAAAAATTTTAAATCAAATTTTTGCCCAATTATAAGATCACTGCAAAAGGAAGTTGTGTGCGTGTATCACACCAGATTTTTTTTGTTTCAAAATGGAAGAGCAAGTGATTATCCTGTCGTTAGTAGGTTTAGGTCTATCGTTGTGTAATAAGAAACAGCGAAAATCTCGAAAAGTGTGGGCCCGCAAGTGGTTACAACGACGTGATCAAGAACGGGGGGTATTATCAATGGTACACACAGAATTGAAATGTGAAGATGGTGGTAGTTTTAAAAATTATTTGAGGATGGATGAAAGAGTATTTACAAAACTTTTAAATATAGTCACCAACGCAATTTCAAAAACCGACACGAATATGAGACAAAGCTTCATTCCGTGCTAGCTTGTTATTATAGCTGGGGTCTTTTACGAAATACAAGACCTGCTCTTGTTGATAGGCGTCTATTAGGGCCGACACTTGCTCACGCGTCCAAGACATGGCTATTTTTGAAGTAAAAATGCGTTCTTAACCTAAAAACCCTGAACCGTGAAATAGCACTTTCACGCACTGCGCAGAATCGCGTGAAAAAGTTGCACCGAAATAGAGCCCGTCCTATTTTTTAGAAGTGTTTGACAACTATGAGGCTGACGTCATGAAATACGTCATCATTGGTGTATGACAAGCAAATTTGATGCAAAAAATGATCGTGTGACCCATGCTTTATATGAGCGGGGCAGCCAACTCCTTCAATTGTCTCATCTAACATTTCTTTTAGTTTTGAGAAGACGGAAGACGTTATTTGTTCCGCTCCTTAAAACACCACCAAAATTGGTATTTGTATTATCTGCAGTAAATGCAGTACATTTTTTAACGTCTATATCGTTTTTGTTAGTGCGGAAACACAATAATTAGCTATGCTTTCTGCTTTTTCATCTGGTAAACTACCAAGTTTGACAATTTTGGTTTGAACTCCGTATTCTTTGTAAAAATATTGTATAATAATAGGAAATAATTTTATTCGCAATCACATTGTAATGTGTCAATTTCATGACATAACAACAGCTGGGAACTAGATGATTACTTGAAACTAGCCAGGAAATTATTACATACCCCGAAAAATATTACATACCTGAAGAGTGGGGTGTTTCCATGGTAACAAAACATTGAGTGGGTTGTTTTCATGGTAACAAAAATATTAGCTACATCAAGATATCTATTATTCAGAATTCAATTGTAGTTATTTTTAAAATTAGATGATTGCAAATAAAATAGTATACATACCACGGTGGAAAGTTTCATCCCTGTCTCGAGATAAAGTTAACCTCGACGCTACGCGTCTCGGTAAACTACCTAATCTCTCGACAGTAATGAAACACTTCCCACCTCGGTATGTAATATACTATTATTTGCAATCACATTGTAATGTGTCAATTTCATGACATGACAACAGCTGGGAACTAGGTGATTACTTGAAACTAGCCAGGAAATTATTACATACCCCGAAAAATATTACATACCTGAAGAGTGGGGTGTTTCCATGGTAACAAAACATGAGTGGGTTGTTTTCATGGTAACAAAAATATTAGCTACATCAAGATATCTATTATTCAGAATTCAATTGTAGTTATTTTTAAAATTAGATGATTGCAAATAAAATAGTATACATACCACGGTGGAAAGTTTCATCCCTGTCTCGAGATAAAATTAACCTCGACGCTACGCGTCTCGGTAAACTACCTAATCTCTCGACAGTAATGAAACACTTCCCACCTCGGTATGTAATATACTATTACTGGTCCCTGATGCCCGTTTTCCGATCTTGACCGGCAAAACGTTACTTTCTGGCGAAAAAAATTCTCGGTCGTAAAAAAAATAGTATTACATACTGAGGTGGAAAGTGTGACGCTATTGCTAGGTAACATGACAAGCACATTGAAAGTGATGTTCCCTTTCCCCGCTAGCTGGAAAGTAAAGTAAACAATGACTCACTTTCCTACCGTTTTGAAGGTTCGAAACGTACCTATTATTAACCGATTGGGAGTAAAATATGTTTACTAAACAATCAGGTAATAATAGGTACGTTTCTAACCTTCAAAACAGTAGGAAAGAGAGTCATTGTTTACTTTACTTTCCTAAAGTCTATTAGAAATATTTTTTTAGTATATTGTGTACAAACAATTTATCAATTTCCTTTTAAACAGAACGGGGCTGCTGCTTGTAATAGTAGTTTATTTATCTAGAACGAAAAGTGGCATTTTAAAAATGAGAAAGCTGTTTACGTCCGAGGCGTCAGCCGAGGAAGGAATTACTTGCGAGGACCTTTAAAAACACTTTTCGTTCGTGGTGAATACAACAGTTTATTTCATACTGCAAGTTTAATGAATTTTAAATGAAAAGTTGTAAATCATTTCAAATGTCATGTCAACAACTGACGTATAATTTTAAAGTACTTGAACTTTAAAATTTTACTTTAAAGTACTAGGATTTTAATGTTCCATTTTTTGTACCATAAATAATCCGAAAAATGTTATTTTTGACATCAGTATGAAATAAAAGTAATTTACGTTACAAGACCGGATTGTAGTGTTTTGCAGGTCGAGCCCAGTAGATTCCAGGGCGAGCCCTGGAAGGTTGGGGAGACCTGCAGAACACTTTCCGGTTGTGTATCGTACAATATTTTTTTACGACATCCGAGTCCAGACTTTCAAACTTGCGAATTCACTTTCACAAACTCTAAAAAATTATGACATTAGTATCTATTATTTGATCTATCCAAACAATAACACACACTTGATTCCATAGTAACGAAGGCATCAGGGACTGGCAAAAGCTTCTATTCGCAATCACATTGTAATGTGTCAATTTTATGACATGACAACAGCTGGGAACTAGATGATTACTTGAAACTAGCCGGGAAATTATTACATACCTGAAGAGTGGGGTGTTTCCATGGTAACAAAACATTGAGTGGGTTGTTTCATGGTAACAAAAATATTAGCTACATCAAGATATCTATTATTCAGAATTCAATTGTAGTTATTTTTAAAATTAGATGATTGCAAATAAAATAGTATACATACCACGGTGGAAAGTTTCATCCCTGTCTCGAGATAAAGTTAACCTCGACGCTACGCGTCTCGGTAAACTACCTAATCTCTCGACAGTAATGAAACACTTCCCACCTCGGTATGTAATATACTATAATTGCCTTATGATTACTAGCATCTGCATTTATGCTATAAAAAGACTTCTCCCTAATTTCATCCAAAGCTAATTGCAATGAAAATGGACCTAGGATAGTATTGATGCAAGTTGTAGTTTTTGTTCTGGATGAAGATTAACTTGAGGCTATCTTCGAATCAGAAAACAAAATTTGGTACAATTTATTTAAACAATTTGCAGACCTAAATGGTTGGCGATGCTTAATAATATGGTATGCAGTTGTTAACTCGGATAAGGCGACTTTCTTTGATTCCCGCGTAAATCGTTCCACCAAATAGTCTTGAACTTTGCGGGAAGTATTTGCGTCGGTTACATGAGAAATATGTTTTTTTGTTTTTATATGGTCGCGAATGTCCGATTTACCTCCATGTCCGATGCTTAAATAATCACTACAAATTAAACAGTAGGCTTCATCTTCAAAACGACCCTTTTTTATAAATGTCCATTCTTTTGAAAATACCTCTGTAAATTTACATTTTCTTTTCGCCATTTCAAATTCTACCTACAAAGTTCAAGTACTTATGTTACGCCAAATATTGAAAAACACACATAAAAAGCTTACCTGGAAACTAGTAGGTGCCTATAATAAAACAACAAAATATGTAACAAAAATTATCTGCTCTCAACCCTTTCGTTGAATGAACGACTAAAACGGAGAAGCGCAAAGGGCGCCAACGCAACACTAGCAGGGCAGCATGGCATGTCTGTTAGTTCGGTATGAATCAGTCGTTACAAACGAACCGCGACTCTACAGTGTTAAAGTTGGTTACCTCTGTCTTTCCAGACTTAGAGAAAAATCTGTCAGAATAAAGAAAAATACATCAAATGCGAAAAATACGAAAATAAAATATACAACCAAAATCTGTTTCTATATTTTATTGATATTATTGACTGATTGGAAATTAAAACCGGGACATTTTTGCGTCCCGAGATGCTTTGTCGGGACACCGGGACTTTGACCTGAAAAACGGGACAATCCGGGGAAACCTGGACGCCTGGTCACCCTAGCCATTAGTGATTTTGGCGTATCATACACGTGCGCACACGGCGCGACCCGTCGGCATTCGCCAACCAGCATATAGCAGTGAAGTGAGTCAACACAACATACCGTATTCCGTTTAGTTCAAATTGGCATTTTGTTTTCTCATTTTGTATACCGAATAGTAAAATAATCGAATTCCGAAAGTTCCGAATTTTGTGCACCAAATAGTAAAATAATCGAATGGCCATATAAAAATCTTTTTTTATATCTAGTATCATAAAACTGCAGGATTCTGATTGTTTCTCAAAACAGGGGAGGGGTAGGGCTATAAGAATAAACAGTGCTGCCAGCCCCCGTGAGAACTCTTGTCAGCGGCAGCAGGGAGATAAGTGATCGCTGGGATCCTATTTTCTAGTATCATCAAACTTCATAAAAATTCAAACGTTATCTGAAATATCATCAATTTCTGTGTAAGAAAAACCACTGCTGCCTTTTCCAAAACGTGAAGAAAATGACGGCAGCAGCATTTGAAAGTCGCGATTATCGCAACCGAATTTTGCGTGTCCATTCGGTGTTATCAGCATTAATCCGGTTTTTTTCGATTTGTACTAAAGAAATACGCGTGAAATTGTAATTTGCAATAAATTTTCAATGGGGTTGATTGTTTAAAAAAATTAAATTGCATTTTTATGTGATATTTTTCGATGTTTCCTTATTTTTCTTGTTTTTTCTTCATATTTTCTCTGCATTTAATTCTAATTGAGAAAGAATTCTAAAAAAAAAGTTTTTATAGCGCCGTTTGGTCCGCACGTGGCAGCAGTGTCATTTTGTGTTCCCCCATCAATGACGTAACTAATTATATATATGACCTAGAAACGTTTTATCACACTAGACCTAGTGTCACCGCCACTCAGACTATTGGAAGTTGTTTGTCAGATGACTCCAGTTCAGCTTGCATTCTGTTAAAATTAACAAGGTATGAAGCTAATATAAGTTATTTAGCATCTAATTTGCAACAGCAGAAGTCGCATTATTTTTTTCTTTCATTTAAATAAACATAACGTTACTATTGCTGTTCAAAATGAATATTTTTGGCACATAGATGAATAAAAGTTTGCCACCCCTGACTTAGAATGTTAGTTTTTACTTCCCAATTATGACATTGGAAGCACCACACGCAAAAAGAATCATACCGCAGTGTATGCAGTGTCAACAATACGGCCATACAAAAAATTTGTGTAATAAAGGTCCAGGTTGCGTAAAGTGCATAGGAAGCCATCAAGCATCAGACTGTCCCAGGAAAACAAAAAGTAAAGAAGTTCAATGCGTCAACTGCAAAGAAAATCATCCCGCCAACTACAAAGGCTGTGTTTTGCATAAACAGCTACAGCAAAAATTGTATCCGCGGTTAATTAATAATACCAAAAACTCGGTATGTTCAGCCAAACATAACTTATGCACAAAGTGCCCAACAAGACCAACAGCGAATAAATAACTTAAACCAAATCAAATCAGCCTAGTTCACTCAACAAGACAATGATATAGGTGAAGTACAAATCATGATGAGAGAGCTCATCAGTCAAATGGGGACCATGATAAATTTTCTTTCCACTTTAGTCAATAAAATGTCGTAATGGCTCAGTTAATTAAAATAGGAATATGGAATGTTAACGGCTTGTGCCAACATGTACAAGAAATCAAACGATTCTTACAACACCATAATATAGATATTATGCTCATATCAGAAGCGCATTTCACACAAAAAAGTCACATCACAGTACCATGATATCATATATATAGCACTAAACATCCTGATGGTACTGCACATGGAGGTACAGCAATCGTTATTAGAGAAGGTATTAAGCATCATGAATTAGAAAGCTACAGTGAAGAATACCTGCAAGCAATTTATTGTCCACTCAAACATAATAACAAGAGGGAAAAGTATGTCCACTACTTCAGAACTTTGGGAAATAAATTTATCTCTGGGGGCAAAGCAAAGCATCAACACTGGGGATCACGTGTTACAACAACAAACGGAAGAGAATTATATGCGGTCTTGAGAGCAAACAATCTAAATTTATATTTGTTTATAGCAGCTGTTTTTTAGGTATATATATAGTTCAGGAAAATTAGTCAGCTAATTATCTTCTTATAATAATATCTTTGACGTTTCGTCAGCTCAGCTGACTTCCTCAGAAAATACACAACACGTTGAATACTTACAATAGACTTATGTAATGTTATTATAAGAAGATAATTAGCTGACTAATTTTCCTGAACTATATATATAACAATCTAAATGCAATATCCACCGGGCAGCCTATCTACTGGCCCACCGATGGAAGGAGAATTTAAGACTTAAGATCACGCAATCGTTAAAGGAATCGACATAAGGAAACTCAAGGCGGACTTCTGCTTTGACCTCTCGTATGATCATTCACCGATAATAATTACATTACACTTCTTAATATTAGAAAAACAAAAACGACCGTCATTGCACAGCAGGTACATTAACTGGGTAATATTTAGGACAACGTTAGATAAACCACCGATGGAAGGAGAATTCCAGACTTATTAGATCACACAATCGTTAAAGGAATCGACATAAGGAAACTCAAGGGGGACTTCTGCTTTAACCTCTCGTATGATCATTCACCGATAATAATTACATTACACTCCTCAATATTAGAAAAACAGCAGGTACACTAACTGGGAAATATTTAGGACAACGTTAGATAAACAAATCAATTTAAATTTGCCTTTGAAAACACCAGAAAAACTTGATTTTGCAGTCATCAATTTCACAAAAGCAGTGCAGAATTCAGCTTGGACTGCTACACCAGACCACACTAACGTAACGCTCAAAGAAAAATGCCCTGTGATAGTTAAACAAAAGATCCAAGAACGAAGGAAGCTTAGAAAAAAATGGCAAATTACAAGAGCCGAGAACGATAAAAAGAAATTCAATAAGGCAGCAAAAGAACTGAAGCAATTGTTAACACAAATAAAGAATGAACATATCTAGGATTACTTAAGTAACTTGTCTGCAACAGAAACGACCGAGTATTCATTATGGAAAGCCACCAGGAAACTAAAAAGACCACAAGTACCCATTCCACCAATTAACGATTAGAACGGTCAATGGGTTAGAAGCAGTAAACAAAAGGCCCCAGTATTTGCACAACACGAACAAAATAGTTTGGAATTTCTTAATACACCTTTCCAAATGGACATCCCGATCCAAAATATTAAACTTAGTGAAATTGAAAATGCAATTTCACGACACATTAACCCCAAGAAAGCTCCAGCGTTTGATTTGATCAGTGGGAAAGTGTTAGAAGAATTGACACCTAAAGCATTAAAAGCCATACAGCAAATTTTTAAGTTCTGAGGCTTGGATACTTTCTTTCTTCATGGAAAGTAGCGGAAATCATCATGTTACGGAAGCCTGGTAAAAACCCAAATGAAACAACCTCTTATCGGCCAATAAGCCTATGGCATATTCTTTCAAAAGTTTTTGAAAAAATATTTCTAAAACGACTAACACCGGTATTGGAGAAAGACAAGCTTATTCCTCATCACCAGTTTGGGTTCCGAAGACAGCATGGTACGGTTGAACAAGTCCATCGCATCAATAATGCTTTAGAAGAAAAACAGTACTGTTCGTCGGCATTTCTAAATATCAGCCAGGCCTTTGATAAGGTCTGCCATGAAGGTCTTCTTTATAAGATTCAATTAAATCTCCCGCATAAAGTTTGCTATTGTTCTAAAGTCCTACTTACAGGACAGACACTTCCTTGTTAAATACCAGGACGAACAACCCGACTTATATCAAATTAAATACGGAGTTGCTCAAGGGAGCGTTTTGGGACCTTTCCTGTATCTCCTATATTCAGCTGATCGCCCAGTAACTCACAACACTACAGTTGCTACCTCTGCAGATGACACGGCAGTACTCGCAGTACATCACAATTCAATAGTTGCCTCACAATATGTTCAAGAAAACCTAACTATGCTACAGACGTAGTTAATCAACTGGAAAATAAAAGTCAACGAATCTAAATCAATACAACTAATATTCACGCTAAAATAGAAATACTTGCCTCCCAGTCAAGCTAAATGGTCAGCTGACACAAGCAGATGATGTAAAGTATCTCGGAATGTGGACAGACGACTAACATGAAGGAAACACATCTTTACAAAACAGAAGCAACTTGGTTTAAAGCTGAGGCAAATGTAGTGGTTAATAGGAAGAAAATCTCAATTAACAATGGGAAACAAGCTGCTACTATACAAGGTTATCCTGAAACCAATATCGACTTACAGGATACAGTTGTCGGGCACTGCAAAAGTAACTCAAACTTGGAAATCCTGCAGCGCTTGCAGAACAAAGTCCTTAGAACAATAGTTGATGCCCCTTGGTACGTCCCTAACGTCATAATCGCGAGGGATCTACAAATTCCTTCAGTTCAGGAAGAAGTTAAATGGTTTAGTGCAAATTATAGTGCTAGGACTGAAGTGCATCCTAATCTGCTCGCGAGAAATCTGTTTACAAATAATGGTGAAGTGCAACACCTAAAACGATAGAATGGATATGTAGGCAATTGTAGTTAACTGAACGTATATGATTTCATATCCACACAAGGGTGGATATGAAATACACCAATCACAAACCACGTTAGTCGTGATTACCTAGGCAACTTTCATTAATTGTTTGTTTTGCAATGGGCACGCCCTGCTGTGCCCTGTTTGTGGCAAACGTGATTTTGTTGTAAGATATCTTATTAATTAGCGTTGAATAAATTTTCTTTTAATTTTCCATTTTTTTCCATTGATAGGTCGTAGAAAAAATACACTGTACAACTCGAGTGGAATGTCCAAATCGCCCTCGGATAATTGAGCACTCCGCCTACGGCGTCGTGCTCAAACTTTATCCTCGTGCGATATGGACATCATATCCACTCTCGTTGTACAAACTACTATAAACCAAATGACTTAGTAAATAGGTTTAATTACGATTAATATAAATTAGATTCATTATCTTTGCTATACTATGTCTTTATTAAGATATACATATAAAGGAGTAACTTCATTGGAAGTATCTCCTCATGTTATTGTTGTACTATAGTCCGTATTTGTACATAGCTATACCGATTACTTATTGTCCATGTAGGACAGATTGTAAGGATAAAGGAGTTAGATTAATTTAAAAAAAAATCTTGGTGCGGTTCAACTAATTTTATTTGCAATTTAAACTGCCTAAAAACTTGAAGTAAACATGATAACTAAGTATTTGTTAATTGTACCTTATTCCAGTAACGTATTTTTTTTTTAATTTCATTAAAAAAAAGTAGACTTTTTTAAATTAATGTCAGTGTGCGAAGTGCCTTGCCTTTAATTTAGGAATGAAAGATTTTAGAGCCATGTTATTTATTAATATGAATATTAATAGAACAATTAGAACAATTTGGAACATTTATTCCTGCATTTTTTAGTTCACTCATCATTTGATAGCTTGTGGATGGTGTTACCGTCAATTTTCGCTTTACTGTATTCTCGATATTTTGTTACCATCAATTTTCGCTTTACTGTATGTTTGCTATTTTTCGAAATTTGGCATCTTGTCCCGGCGTTCGATCGAATAAGGTCGTTGGAAGTTTTGGCGCGGTTCGAGGTCGCGATTTTGTAGAAGGTGCTTATTGATGTCTAAGCACTTCTCACCCTTTGGTTAGGGGATTTGTACGCGTCTCGACATTCCTCTGAATATAAATCTGGAGATACTGCCTGGTGCAGACTTTTTTTTGACGTCAAACTTCTCGAGCAAAACATTTGGGGAATTTAGTGTGAGTATGACCGTTTTCAGCCCCTTTTCGATTGCCCGCTAACGTTTATTTCAATAATTTAGTCCCCACCACGTTATGGGTCCCAAATAAAAACTTTGAGAACCCCGACTTGCGGCCCGATGCGATCTGTGATAGCGTTATCTCGGCGCGCTTAATTGACGAGCTACTGTCCTCCCTGGGTAAGCCTTCACACCCACGGAAGCCCGTTCCTGCGATGTTATCAACGCTAAGACGGCCTCGCACTAGCTCAAGGTAACCTTGCTGCTCTATTAATTGTGCTTGCGGTAGCCAGCGAGTAAGCCTGGCTGTACGCGTTTATGTGCCTCAATCGATGGACTGCCGAAAGTAATCTTTTTCCAAATTGAGATTAGCGCGATATACCAGCGCGAGATATTTATATCATGGTCTGGACGCATCACTTTAATCACATATTTTAATCTGTAAAGTACGAGGCTTTCCCTCGCCGTAGCTTTCACTTTAGCTACGAATTGTGATATTAATTGTTACATGTACCACGCTATAGAAATTCCTGGGGCGATTGCCCGCTTGTAATTTACAATTTTATATTAACGTCACTTCTCGGGAGCTTCCAGGAATTTCCCCTATTTTGGTGATTTGGTGTTTTAATTGGCCACCCCATTCTGTAAACAAGGATCCTTGGGGCATTTATATGCTTCTATATCGGCCCTAAACGTTTACTTATATGTATTTTATTGTGTCCGGCTTTACGAGTGAATAAAACGAATTTGTCTCCCATGCACTTCATTGTTTGACTTCAGTTTTGCGCCGTTTTATTAAATCCACAGTGTTCCAATTTAGCTGGAGCGTAATCTATCAATCGCTGAATTAGGGGGTTTGGCTCTGTGTTATCTTTTTTTGTTATCCTTTAAATTGGTGGCGCCATCCCCCCATCTAATGAACCCACGGCCGTCTTCGGCTGCAGCTGATCGGCGACCCCTAATTAGCGATTGGTAGTGACTCGCCTAGGCATTGGCTGAGTGAGGCAATTTGGTGCTTTGAATGCTGCTTCGATTCGTTGAGCAATTAACGTAAGTATTACTTTACCACCCCTTTTTTGCGCTTATAAGGGATAACAATGGTTCCACAAGCGCTTATTCAAGATTGCTTTGGTTTGAAATTTCATTAGGTGAAATTAGGCTTGGATTTGAATATTTAATGAAATTTAAAAAAATCTTATAGACAACTCGTGTTAGCGTGCTTATTTTTCACATTTGTAAAAAAAAGTTGCACTTCTAACACTGTAGTCTAAATAACTATTTTCGACAACCGTCAAAAAAAGGGGACATTCGTGCATCGCTATCAATGTGCGAAGTTTGCCATTTTTTAACGTGTTAAAAAATGGGATATTTATTTACATTACCATTGACGACGTGAAAAAAGGCATTCCGCACACTAGAGCGCCAAAAATTTTTGCAAACTACGGAGCGAAACAATGTTGATATTCTTGTTTGACGGTTGTAGAAAAAACATTGTTTGTATTGTGAGCGTGAAATGTCTTAGAGCATTCGAATGACTAAGGTCGCATACTCCCATATCAAAGAATTTTACTTTTAACAAAGACTGCCATGGAAAAACAAATATTTTTAACAAAGTTTTTTATTACATAATAAAAAAAATTGTTAAAAATAGAATTCTTTGATTTGGAAAATAAACATAAAAGAAAATGTGAGAGATCAAAGTTGGCCGAGGATTTTGAAATTTGGTATAGGGGCCTAGATGTTGATTCTGAACAATTTTTTTAATAACTTTTTATTTGTCGGATGTGTCACCTAAAAGGCACTTTACTCTACAGAAAAATAGGTTTTTTGAAAATTTCCAAGGCATACTTGATTTTTCAAAACTGAAATTATGTTAGAAATTCGCCTGTAACCAAGAAAGGTTAAACACCAAAAAATGAAAATTTAAATCCAGAATTTTTTACTTTTTACAAGAGTCGTTTCACGTATCTGGAGACACACTGTATACAGGGTGTTAATTAAGTGCATACCTAGATAAACTTCAAGAAGAAGAAAAGTTCATGTATACAGGGCGTTAGGGAAGTCGACCGAAAATTTTCTAGGGGTGAATTCTTGGCCCAAAATATGTTGATTTAACTCAACTTACCTATGCGCAAAGTTGCTTAGTTTAGCCGCTAGAGGGCTTTAAAAATGATTAGCTTTTGAAATTTTTTTCAAATAAGTAGTAAAATCTTTAATAGATTTTATTCATTTTTTGGCCATGCGTTTTTACCAGTAAACTTTTGTACTTTTGTGGAATAATTTCTAAAATTACAGGGTGTTTAAAAACTTTGTCACAATTAATTATCCATCCATATTTTTTAACCCCCTGTATAATCACTACCATTTTTTTTCTGGATAGTTACTTTAATTTAGAAGCTATTTCTTCTGTTACAAAGTTTTAGTTAGGTAAACGGTTTAGCCACAAAAAATATTTTTTCGAAAACTGTCATCAAATGTTGACATTTTCGTTAAATTCTCAGTAAGCAAAGTGATTCTTTTTTGTCACTTAACAGCGAAATACTTTTATGTTCTAGCTAGAACGCAAAACTCTTTTGCCTTCTAGAACATAAAAAAAATGTCAAAAAATTTGTCATTTTTTAGGAACTTATTTGTGATTTTATTAATTAAGTAACCTACATTACTTTTTTATTAAGTACCTAATTTAAAATTTCAATAGATACTAATAACTATTATATACTATTATAAACATGACTAATTTATGTTGTACTACATGTAAATTGAAGGTGCTGATACTGCGGTCAGTTAAATTTATACGTCACTTTGACGTTTGTCAAACAATTCAGCAGGCCGTGGTTCAAACATAAATTAATTGTTTATCTTCTTATATATATTTCTAAAAGTCCTGACTGACTCACTCACTCACTCATCAACGCCCAGCCCAAACCCTTGGACCTAGAAAGCTGAAATTTTGCACAGAGGTACCCTTTATGATGTATACAAGGAATAAGGAAGGATATTTCAAAATTCAACCCCTAAAGGGGTAAAATGGGGGTTCCAATTTTGTATGGAGAAATAATATTAAATTGACATTTCGACTTGAAACTTCGTAGGAGTACTCCTAAAAACAAATAATCAAACACGTATTTCGTGATTTTCCGAAAATCAACCCCTTAGGGGTTGAAATGGGGTAAGTAAGCCTAAAAATCGATATGGGTGTCGTTATTGAGGTTTTTTGGGACGTTGATTGCTAAAATTACATTTATTTTTAAGTCCAAGACGGTGAACATGACATAAGGGAAGAAACGGGACGGGACGGGACTAGACTGGACGGAACGGGACGGACTGGACGGGACGGGACTGAGCGGGACGGGACTGGACGGGAAGGGAAGGGACGGAACGGGACGGGACGGGACGGGACGGGAGAAAGCGGGACGGGGCGGGACGGGTCGGGGCAGGGCGGGACGGACGGGACGGAAAGGGAAGGAAAAGGATGGGATGGAAGGGGAGGGGATGGGATGGAAGGGGAGGGGCGGGAAGGGACGGGACTGGACGGGAGGGAAAGGGGCGGGACGGGACGGGACGGGAAGGGTCGAGACGGGGCGGGGCGGGGCGAAAAAGGATGATACGGAAAGGAAAGGGAAGGAATGGGATGGAAGGGGAAGGGACGGGACGGGACGGGAAGGGACGGGACTGGACGGGACGGGACTGAACAGGAAGGGACTGGACGGAAAAGGAAGGGACGGGACGAAAAGGAACGAGACGGGACGGGACGGAAAGGGAAGGGAAGGGAAGGAATGGGATGGAAGGGGAGAGGACGGGACGGGACGAGACGGGACGGGACGGGACGAGACGGGACGGGACGGGACGGGACAGAATGGGACGGTACGGAGACGGGGACGGAGAAAGGGACGGGGACGGGGATAGGATGGGATGGGATGGGATGACAGAAAATAATTAGTCATTATTTAATATACAAATAACGAACCTCGCGCGAACGAAGTCGCGGGTAAAAGCTAGTGAAATATAAAATTGTCAATTAACGTTGACAGTTACCTTATTTAATTTTTCTTATACTAGTTTGTTTGCAGTTTTCGAAAAATCATTGTTTGCATCTCGAATGCGAAATGCTACTTTTGCGTTCAAGAATGGAAGTTATTTTGCCGAGCTTTAGCGAGGCAAAATACCCATTCGAGATACAAAAATAGCCATTCTAAATCCCTACAAGCCTGAATCTGTAATTGTAACTTAGCACTAGGCTTGTAGGGATTTAGAAAATATTTTTTTGTGGCTAAACCGTTTACCTAGCTAAAATTTTAAATAGAAGAAATAGCTTCTAAATTAAAGTAACTATCCAGAAAAAAAATGGTAGTTATTATACAGGGGGTTAAAACATTTAAAAAAGCTAATAATTTTTAAAGCTCTCTAGCTGCTAAACTAAGCAACTTTGTATATAGGTAAATTGAGTTAAATCATCATATTTTGGGCCAAGGATTCACCCCTAGAAATTTTTCGGTCAACTTCCCTAACACCCTGTATAAACATGGATCCGCAACAGCTTCGTTTTCATAAAATAAGTTGTGCCTTGAAAAATAATTAAAGTAATTTGTTTTCTTAAACAATTTGACTTTGTTTATGAAGGTAATCATTTGTAGTTCGTAAAACGCATTTTTGTTAATTATTTTCCGTTCAAAATGGTGGAGTTTGCCAATATTGAAATGCCTGACACGCGTGCCGTATACGGAATTTTTAAACTGAGCCGAGCCGTTGCGGACCCATGTTTATGAAACTTTTTGTCTTGGAATTAATCAAAGAATCGCCCCTTTAAGTTTGTCTATGTACTTAATTAACACCCTGTATATTACCTATCTATGTTCTGTGGTGTTGGTATTGTTCAGATTGTTCTGTTGTTGACGTAACCTTACTTTTATGTACTGCGGTAAAGCAATTGTGGTTATGTATTAATATTGTGTAGATTTCATTTTAATGTAGTTTAAATAATTTTGAAAGTTATATATATAAAAGAAATAAAAACAGCATATTTTCTAACATGGACGAGAAAAAGAAACGGTGCTGTCTTCCACCAGGAGACGACCAAAAATTGAAGATTTTAGCAATTCATGGATATCGTCAAAATGCAGAAGTGTTTCGTCAAAAAACAGGTTCTTTTCGAAAAATGGTGCATAAATGGGCGCAATTTACTTTTATTACAGCACCACATAAGGTACTTCCAGTAGAAGACCTTAGTAAAACTTGTGAAGTTAATGTAGAGGAGTATGAAGATGTAGGTAAGATGTACACCCATTGCCATTAATCTAAAAAATATATTAATATACCCTATATTTTTGCTAGAGCAGTTTGGTTGGTTTTTTAATAGAGATG